>BMAV01016922.1:444841-475469 GCA_019973955.1 Trichonephila inaurata madagascariensis
AAATGCTTCTATTATAATAATATTTTGCCTGTATATACCTGAGACCTCTGTACAGAGGCTCAACTACAATTTTTGAAATATATAACTTAGAAGTGGGTTTATCCATATTTTACGACAACAAAGGGGAGCAATTTTAAGAAAAAAAACGCCGATAATTATTTCAATGGGTGATAACTCTGAAAATAATGAGAATTTTTCAAAAAATCTAGTTCAGACTCTCTGGAGAAGTCTTTTCTTTATTTAAGCGCGCGAAATTTAGAAGCATTTATATAAAAGGAGAGCATTTTGAAAAAAGATTATTCTAAGTTAATTTTTTGCCAAAATATTGTATTTAAATAATTTTTTTGTCAAAATGTGTCCTTAAAACAATTTTATATATGTATTCTAACCGAAGTGACACTAAATATCGTGAAAATTATCCATTTATGCGGGTTTTTTTTTAAAATCACGGTTCCGAACGTAGTCCGGAATAACGATAAAGAGAACTTAATTTTATTTAAAAAAATGTTTCTTAGAAAGTTAACAATATGACGACAATGTAACAATTATCTCGATAACTTAAAAATACTTTGCAAAATTTCTCACAAAGTATTAAAACAGTTTTATTAAAGAAATTTAATTACCAGGCTAAAAATCAATGTGCGATAAAAACCATTTGCTTAAGACATTTAATGTAATTATAAAAAAGTACAAAAATAAGAAAAGTTCTTTTAAAAAAAATGGTAGAAAACTCTGCTCAGTTTATGAAAGTTTTTAAGGAAAAAGTATCCAGCTAAGTATTAATTGAAATATTTTCCTTTATATTTTGCTCTTAATTACTTTATGAAAAAAAGGGGTGATTGTCATTCTTAATTTTAATATGCCATAATTATAAAATTAATAGGATTCTTATGTGTTTGGAGGCAAACTTTCTTGATAAAATCTCTAAAATATCTCAACAAATAGTGATCAAAATCTCAATGAATTGATTTTGATTAGGAGAATGATTGAATGCATGCTTGAAAAGTAGCTAGTTTTTTAATTATTATTTCTATAATTGAAGTATAATATTTTACAACTACTAAATCAATTTGGTCTCATATCGATCCAATAGTTTTCCTTCCTCCTTTTAACAATAAATCGAAATCAATGCTTTTTAATAATGAACCATATATTTTGTTTTCTCTCTCCGTTTATACAGAAAGCTTTCAAAAAATTAAAAACTAAAATCAAAGTTTCTAAATAATATAAAGTACCTCAGAAAGTTTTCATATTTTGTGAATCGTAATAAAATAACTTAATTGTGTACAATAAAAACTAAAACTATATTCTTTGAATGTAGTTATGATCCACATAAATTGATCATTAATTTTGAAACCACCAGAATAGTTTTTTGGTGTCTACAGTGATTATTTAAAAAATTAGTTTTCCAAAGATAAAAGTTACAGCAAGTTTTTGCATACGAAATTTTGCTTTGTGATATATAAATATTAAAATATGTAACACATTTTTTTCATAACAAAGAGCGAAACGAGATACAAAAGAAATAATTTCTTTTAAACTTAAATCCTCGCGAAGTTTTTGAAGATACAGAGTCTAAGATAAAAGTTAAATCTGCAGAGCTTTGGTAACTTATTTATCATGGTTTTCTTTACCAATAACAATACGGAAAAAAGAAAAAAAAGCGGAAACCCACTATGGTAAAAAAATCTAAGTTATGTTGTATTAAAATGCCATCAATAACCACCATTAAACTTACTTAGAAAAGACCAGGAAATAATATTGGTACAAGCTTACACAGTAAAAAAAAAAAGGATACAAATCGTATCAAAGCTTAACAAAACAAATCACACTTGATACACAGAGATATTATATAAAGAAATAAAAGGGAAAAATCTTTATATTCCCTCCTCCCCCTCATAGGAATATCCCGGCTGGAATTTATCCAAGAAAACCGGATAAAAAAAGTGGCCAGCAGAGAAAGAAACTCTTTTTTTCCCCATCTATAATATCCAAATAAGAAGGCTCTTTTTCATTAGCGTACAGATGAAAAGAATCGGATCCGGTGATTGCCGGAAAGTGTGTCCGAACCAAAACTATTACTTTTCCCGAATGTTCGTCGTTATTACCTGTCTATCAGCATCGGGAAAGGATTCAGGCTGACGTGAGACAGCAACAAGCACCAGGGTGTTTCAGAGGGGGCCGGGCACAAATTCGATGCGGTTAATGCGTCGGTGCATTTCACCTGTAATCCTTACTTCTCATCAAAGATCAGGTGGGATTTTTCGCATCTCGAAATCAATCAGTTTGGACCCTTCTAAAGTGGACACAATGTATTTTGATTCTAAAATGCATATAAATCAAGGATTTTAAAATTTGCACGTATAGGACCCTTTTCTTCTAGAGGGAAGGGCTGCAGTAGCCAGGTGGTTGTGCCTGTGAGCTCACATATCTAAAGCCTTTATATACAGGGAAGCTGAAGCTGCCAGAATTCAAATTACGTTTTCGTGAAGCAGTAAGGAATTACGACGTCGTCTGTCTATAATCCTTGTGTTGTTTGAGTGTTTATTAAACGTCCAACTCTGAAGTAATACAAAGGCTACTGGCGACGGACCTCGTAATTTCCAACCACAGTCAAGTGATGAGGATGACGCCTGAGCTGGTATCCCCTCTTCAAACTTCCATACTACGCCCCCGGGAGGACTTAGGACAGGTATGGCGAATCTTTGGCACGCGAGCCATCGATGGCATGTGACAAAATATTTTGGGCACGCCAACGATAAAATTGCATTTTAGTCCAAAATAACAAAGTTCACTATGAGGGATCTCATTCGCGCATTTACAAGAAACTACAAGTACTTCCCAAACTTGAAAAAAAATATCAAAGTTTAGATATACATGAGAAACTAGAAGAAGAAAAAGAGTTATAGAAGTATTTATTTCTGTATTTGATCCCTCAATCAAGAAATTTTCAGCGAGATATTCTCGGGTCAAATAATTATCGAAAACGCTCAAGTTTACTATGTACCATGATTGACTTTATTTGATAAACTAAACTTGTTCGAGTTCTACTGGTTGGAAATTGAAAAATTTGATATGCAACTGATTGATTTTCAGTTTAGTTCAATATGAATTCAAAAATTTATAGAAACAAGGAAAACGTTGGAATTGATATATTGCAAAAATGCCAGTAATGAAAGTCTGGAAACATGGAATTCGATTCCAGACACATTTAACTATTGGAAGAAGCTGATTCATAATTCTGATACTAAAAGATACGTATTACATTCCTATTATAAGTTATTTGCCATCTAATCTGCAACATCAAAAGTCATACTAACGTTACCTTATAATTTGAATTACACGTATATCTAAAACATTTACTACTATGCAGTGCAAAATGTATTTTTTCGTAATGAATAGAGTTTTGAGTTGTTAGTATTTAGTTTTATTATTTTCCCAATAATCACAAGTCAAAATTATTTGACGGCACGTCTATACCTCATTAAACATTTCTTTATAAAAATGGCACGTTGATCCATAAAGGTTCGCCACCCCTGACTTAGGACTTCGATGGATCGTGCATCAGCCAATCTACATGATTGGTCTTCGAGGACACCAAGATTCGAACCCCGACTCTACAAAAGGAATGTCGGACACGAGTTTATGACCATGATCACTGGGCTATCGGCGACCACATGCCCGGTTACGTTAAGAAAAAATAAACCAATGGATATATTCTTACATTAAAAAAGACAATAATAAAACAGTAGGATTAAATTAGTAATAGGGCGATTAAATAAGAATAGTCACGACATCACTCTAATATCAAATGAACGTATTGTCTCCGAGATTACAAAGTTTAAAAAACAAATAGACGATGAAGTAGGTCTTGGAGAAAGAATGGTCACGGATGAAAATTGACCAGTGGGCAGGTGCCTTAAGCGATACAAAGAGTGCAACTGAATTTAAGAAACATTAAAAGATTCTTTTTTTATTAATTACAAACCTTACAATTTTTTTTGCCACTATCAAAAAATGAAGGGGGAAAAAAAAGACTTCAGAAATGGCACTTTAATATCTCTCTTGTAAGATTTAATGAGTAGTTTTTATTATTTCACAAGCCATTTTTAGCGATCGAGCTTTACAAAAATCAAATTTCTTCGGCAATTAGGGTAATCGTTCTACAAAACATCGCTCATACAATGAATTTACCATTACCACATTATTATCAGAAGGTTACCAAGACATTTTAGCACCAGAAAAAAGTACAATACAGCCAAATCGATTGTTCTCATTAGGAATTGAAATAAACTGAAATTTTTCTTTTTTGTTATAATAATTCCCCTAATCTGCATAAAAAAAACATTTTATTTCACTATCGCTAATGATTTATCAAAATGTACAGCCTTATAAACTGGAACGAGAATTTCATTTCTTGATATATACAGTTAAATCGGGGCTATTCGTAACATCACTTCTCTCTAGAAAGAGAGCAGATGGTAAAATCTTTTAATATATCTCCTGCATTGTGGAATGGGATGAACTGAGAGAACTCCATGTCCTATTCAAAACTCCCGCGATAGGTTTCACTTATGACACATCTACACCTGTAAAGTCGAAAATAAGGGGTTGCACCCTTAGCTGCCAAAATTTATCACTAAGAAGTAAAGTCCTGTTCTATTTCGAGCAAAAAGGTTGTCATTTGAAAAGAAATCCATTTTTTTTTCTAATCAAAACTAATAAAAAAAATTTTTTTCGGTTGAAATTTCGTATTATTCGGGTAAAAGGAAAAATTCGTTCAATAGCGAAATTCGTTAAATCGGGGCCCGAATGTAAATGTTTATCACCGCTAATTAAAACGAGTTACCAACATCAGTCTCAATTCCAAAAAGCACTTAACGCAAAAACATTAAACAGGGATAACATTCAAAAAATTCCTCTCTATTACACACAAAACATACACCAGCTCCATCAGTATACAAACCAATGCAATAAAGCAGCTTTCGCATCCATACACAACTTCATGGATCAGGGGAACCCCTAGAATTCCCCATCTCTACCCCTTGACTTAATCCTCTCAAAGTCGGCGAACACTACGCCTAGCTTCTAATGCTTCCTAAGCTAGGCTCATTACATGTTGCACTTGTGCACTGCTAATAAGGCCTTTCCCTCCCACCCCCTACTGATAATATCGATAGAGCGACATGGATATATCGATGAACGACTCCGCTAAAGCGCATCTTTCCACGTTTCCGATTCTTATGTTTTGCGATAGGGATCAATTTGTATGTGATTATTGGTACCCTGAAGTGAAGTGAACTGAAGTACGTTTGTTTGTGTAACAGTTCAAAATTAATCCTTTACGGTGTTGTTAAGGTAATTGGATGTTGGCTTAATTATCAATAAAATCTGATGATTATTCTTCACGCGCGCGTGAACACGATTCATCTGTGTAATAATTTGGATTTATTCCATTGGTAAACAATGTTGGTGACCCGGATTAAGAAACTAGTTATGGTTTTTAGTCTGAAATAAGGATTTGAAAATGTTTCAAGAAAGATTTTTTTTGTGTGTGCGCAAGGAAATAATCAATATATAAACTTTTATATGAATTAATAAAGAATCGTTATATATATAAGTTTTAATAATGTAAGGAAAAGAAATCTTTTTTTTTTAAATTTTGTCAAACTGCAACATATTTCTAAGCGGATATTCTTTTTGAAGATATCTAATGGTATATTAGCATGAAAAATCATAAATTTCAATTTTAGCCGCATAAAGTAAATTAACCGCAAATAAGTCAAACAAATTTCACTGCAGAAATAGTAAAATAATTTTGAGATAAAATGTAGATAAATATGAAATTTCACTTTTTGATAAAGGTAATTTTAATACTTTACTAATGTAAAATCCAAAACTTATAATTTTTTAAAAAAAAAAATCTTGATTATAAATTTTTTAGAGACATTTCTTACAGTTTTTAAATAACTTAGATGTTTTTTTTAGAAGTACAGAAAAAAATACTTGAGAATTAGTTATTTTAAAAGCATTTATTCCGTATCACATCTAACATGATGAAATTTTTTTTAAAAAAAATAATAATTGCTTTTGTGTATGTATTTAGTAATTAATTTGCCAGTGGAACTAATAATCAATCAGTGACATACCCATACTACTTTCATAGACGAGGTTATGTTAAAAAAAAAAAAACGTAGACAAAAAGATGTAATCTTTATGCTAAAAATTAAAAAATCTGCTAATCTATGCGGAAGGTCTGAACCCTGTTAAAAATTCTGTTGGTTTATAATAAGAAGGGGGTAGTGGCGTAACGGAGAGTATTAGAACCCCCCCCCCTCCTCCGCAAAGTCAGGTTATGGGCTCCAAGCCAGATCAAAACCATAACATTATGGTTTGGGCCCCCTGCGATGTGGGGGTGTACGTTACGCATCTGGAAAAGGGGGGGGGGTTAGTCCTCAAACCCACAACGAGTGTAAGCCACCTTAAATAATTAAACCAAAACAAATATATCCTTTTTTTTTCTTAACAAAAGAAACATTGCGATGTGCTTGTTAAACACTAAAAAATAGTATAGTTCCATTCTTTTGCAACAAACTGACTTTTTAGACACCAGAAGATAAACAAAACTAACCCCTTTCCCCCCTCCTCACCATCAAACTTGCTACACTTTCACAACTACATCCCATTCCAACAACAATCCAGAACACTTCAACACCACCCTTAAAAGACTCTTCTGACTCAAAAAAAAAAAAAAAAAAAAGCACCACTCTCAACAAAAACGCAAGAAAAGAAAAACGTAACGATTTTAGCTGGAACGTGGATTCGTCGTCAATTACACAATAAGTCTTCCACAACACAAGAAACTTGCCGACATTAATAGGACACACGGATTCACTTCCACACTCATCTATCATCGGGCCCGGACAATTGTCAATGCGGTGTGACCTGGATAATTAGCCGGTTAGTAGGAGCGAGCAGGAGGATAATCCGACATTCAGGCGACGTCTTACATTAGTCTCTACACATTCAAGAGAAATATTATCATTGACAAGTCCACGAACTACGCTTGCTCCACGATGGATGGATGGAGTGGAAATGGGAGTGGAACTTTTCCATCTGGTTGTTTTGTAAATAAGCGTAATTCAATTTTGAGTTCTGGAGGCGACAGATGAATGGAGTTCGTGAAGAACTTTTCGGGGTTTATTGATTTGAAATGTTGTGATTTGCTTAGATGTGTTGTCTAGAAGATTGGGTTTAAAAACAGCAAGAGAAACTAATTTTCAAAAAGTACAGTACTAAAGAGCAGTTTTCATTGTACTTTTAAAGCTGATTGCTTTAAAAGTAAAGTTTTAAATGTTTTTCTGAAGGAATATGGTTCAAAATTACAGTAAGACAAGGTAGTTGCTAAAAACTTTCAATGGACTAAATTCATGTGACGTCATAGTCCAGAGGTGGTTAACCCGTGGCACGCGAAGACTTATTGAAAAATTAAAAAAAAATTTAAAGTTAATAATTATTCATTTTTTACCGTTTTAGTGAAAGGGGGTTGTCTGGGAGAAAACCATAGTTCAAAATTACTTGGTCCGTCGCCAAAAGCCCTCGTGTAGCTGAACAGTGTGACGTTAATATTCAATCAATTTGAAAAAATAGTATACTTCTGGAACTACAACTGTTCTTGTTCATAAGGCAAGTTGTTTCTTTTAAATAAACAATGTATCGATACATCTAGAAAAAAAAATTTTTTTTTATGTCCATCCTTTTTGTTATTTTTAAAGCTATATTTTTTATACCCGGAGTATAAGGCGCACCCTTAATTTTCGATCTCATTTTTTGTGTTCAAAGTGCTCGTTATACGCCGGATTTTACGGTAGTTGTTCACTTTGTGTTAAGAATTTGAGGTGCAGCTTGGATTCGATAAAACACGGGAATTCTTTCAACTATGCATTTCTAATATTTATTGGAAAATATCGAATTAAATTGTACACATGCGTTAACTTCCGCTTGTTACAATTTTGCAGTCATAAACTTAAAGTGAAACACTCCACGCGCTATTAAAACCCCGCAAGGAATACTTTCATAAATTAAAAATAAACTTACAAACAATTCCACAATCAACAAAACCGCATTAGCAGATGTTACACATGTAAATATTTAAATAAAAGATAAAAAGACAAAAAGCAAGAGCCCATTTATCTCATAAACCTAAATTCAGAAATCTGGCTAATTTTATCTCCGAAATGAATGCAAATCTAATATTAAGACATTCTAAAAGCTTTTAAAAGACTTCCCTATCCATTCAGCATGCCTCCCGGGAAAAACCTGGTCTGTCACTTCCGATTCCCACTTCCAGACCCAACTAAATTTCCAGGAGATGGAATAAATATTTTTTACCCTTATTTCTCCGTGCCGTGGCAGTAAAAGAAGTGTCACGGTTTCTGTCATACGTGACACCTGCGGTACAAAATCCACGATGGAACACGTCCTGCACCCTCCCCACAACACCCCAGATTTAAAAGAGAATCAAAACTGAGATTCTTAAACGCCAGAAAACGACATTTTATTCAAGTGGTTCACTGGGTTAAGAAGATTTATTGCCTCAGAGGGGGTGCGCATCAGTCTTGAGAAATAGATGCATGCCAGAGAATAGAGAGGGGGGTGGTCGGGAAGAAAATGTCCCGAAATAAAAACAGTTTCTTCTACTTAAATCACTGAAATGCGCATTCAATGTATTGATCCCTCTTCTCCAAGAGAGAGAAAAGTTTCGTATGCTTGCATTCTTCATTGCCGCCGTATGGATGATATATGCGAAAAGTTGGGAGTTATCCTTTCAGTCTGGGTGTGCTCCAAATACATGATTCAGAAGGAAATTAAAACGTGAATAAACAATGAACAAACGTCATTCTTTTTCTTTCTGGCTTGCTGCTAACGGAAAATGTAATACCCAAACAAAGAATGGAGAGCAGTGATTGACGCGATTTATTTCGGGGTGTTTGTTTTTATGGATATCAATGGCGTTGCTACATATTTCTCTCGTGGAAAAGTTCAAGTACAAGCATTAGTTACTTTTCGTTCTATTCAACTGAAGAGTAGTTAGTACGATTATTAGATAATAGATGACGCCACAAGCAATTCAAGGACGAATCCATCAGACTGCAGTTATCAATCAAAGACAATTAAGTAAAAAAAAAGTAATCTTGAAATAATTAGAATATATTTACTAGATTTAGCTGAAAATTATTACCGCAAAAATAACAGCAAAAAATTTTTTTAAATATAATTCAACGATGCTGTTTCATTTACAATATTGAAACCCTCCTCTGAGAAAAATAGAGCGATGAATGAGAAATCAAATGAATTTTGTACTATGTTATCTAATGACAATGGAGAAAATGAGAGAGATTAGAACTACTGTAAAATCCGGCGCACGACGCGCACCTGTAATTTCAAGATGCATTTTTTAATTTTTGGGTATATTCACCGTATAGCTCGCACCCTTTCTTCAATTCCTACTATTAACTCACACTCTCTAGCTATATATTTGTTTGTTTATTTATTTATCTTGGTGGAATTTTCAATCGTTAATAAAATACATTTTAAAGCGCTCAATTGAGCTGAAATTTTATGTGCATAATTATTTTGGATGACAATACAATAATTTAATTATAATTAATAAAAAATAATTGATTAGTACTAATTTTTTAAAGAATTACAAATACAGCCACGTTGGCATCATTTTTGGCGACTTGTGTCAAAACTTGAAAAGGTTTTTTTTTCTCATGTTTTAAAGCATTCAATTGAGCTGCAATTGTATATACGCGATTGTTTTGGATGACAATACCATACTTTAATGAAAATGAATAAAAATTAATTACCACTTAATGTTGTGATTCTGCCATATGTATATACATATTTATATTAATTGTAACTATTTAATAAAAAGTGGCTAAAATAAAAATTTTCTTTGTTGATCTAAGTAGGAATTGACTTAAAAAAATTATTTTTTATATTACTTTTTTAAAAAAATAAACAGTATTTCGATCTATGTAGAAGTCTAATTTTTTATGCTCATCTCTTTTATTTTTGAGTTTTTAAAGGTACCATTTTCATACCTGGCGTATAATGTGCACTCATGTATAATGCGTAAATTTCGATCTTACTTTTTGCGTTAAAGAAACACGTTATACGCCGGATTTTACGGAAAAATAAAATTTTAAATAAACAAGCAAGTCAGAATTTGAAATTAATTCATTGCACTTGTAAGTATAAAACAGGAACAAAATTCCACCATTTAACTCAAGAAGATAAAATGAATCATAGAACTCGAAAGTCTTTATATTATTTTTATTTATACTCTCATTTAAGCAAATGATATAGGAAATGAAGTAGTTAAAAATTGTGAACAATATTTTTTTGTTGCAGCTCAAACAAATTTTTTGATGACAAAAATGAAAAAGGCAGAACTAATGCAAGGTATAGGAAGTACCAAAATCGATATAAAAAAAGTATGTAAAATTCTAAATCCAAAAGCACAACTTTTACTGTTCGACAACTTAAATTTAAAGTAACTACTAAGTTTCAGAGTCTCTCTCGATAACCGATTTCGAACATTTTTCAAAGCCTTCTCCAGTCAGAATTTATATTCCGAATGTGGCAACAATCTTAACTCCTGAAGAAACCTGCAAAAGCCAGATAAAATAGGCCCGTTTATAACCCTCTTCGATCCCCGACTTAAAAAAAGAATTTTTTTTTTCCAACGACAGATCCTCAAATATAAATTCAGTGGCATTTCTATCACATAAAATGACAAACCTTCCACAAAATCCACACGCTATTTTTGAAAAATCGAACTAACTTATTCTTGCTATCAAGTGGCTAGCGGACAGAAAAAGCTTTTCCCCAAGCAAAATCCAGACCACTTTCGGATAGAATGACCAAACTGATTCAATTA
The DNA here is from genome assembly GCA_019973955.1 of Trichonephila inaurata madagascariensis. NCBI lineage: Eukaryota > Metazoa > Arthropoda > Arachnida > Araneae > Nephilidae > Trichonephila > Trichonephila inaurata. The sequence goes on from BMAV01016922.1 coordinate 455,790, forward strand.
TGGCGACCAATCGATTTGATATCAAAAACTGATATATTCTCCCCTTGTGGTTCTTCGTAAATAGTATAACTAGCCCCTATGAAAGAAATCAATCAGGGTTAACAGAGGAGTTGGATAGAGTGAATGCAACATGGAAGGAAAATGTCGGTTTTTTCCCCCATATTTTCTTGTCCGAGATCCTTTTTTTCCCTCAGATATTCTGCTTTTAGAAAGGGAAAGAGTAAAAGCAATCTTAACCTTAGCTTTTTTTCTTTTTAACTATAGAAAGAAATAATTAAACTTAAAAGCCTTGCTTGATTAAAAATCTTTATTATTTTGAATTAATTAGAACATTTTTATCATTTGGTCTATTTTCTATAAATAAATATTGTAAATACTTGTAAGTAGAGATGTTTCATGTTGTTGTTGACTGTGTTTTTTTTTTATCCTGGGAACATATCAAATACAAGTGAAGAAGAACCGAAAGCATACAATACAACAGAAGAATATACACGTTTATTACAGACGATGATCCCAGCATATAGCAAGGAGATTGCTGCTTTTCCTTTTGAGACGGGAATCCATTACAGGCGATTCTTTTCCGAAGAAGATACAACCATGTCTTACTCGCGATTCGAACCCGAACCCACTCGGTTACAAGCCGAGAGTCATAGCCACCATACTGGCTGGGCGACAGATGTTTCATGTAATATATTTTGATTTGAAATGTAGAAATGGTTGTAAGATTATAAAACCGCTTTCTGTAAAGGAACTGTGATTTATGTTAAACCCCTTAACTGGTTTGCCCATACCGAAGGCTGGCTACAACTGGTTGCCCGTACGTTGATATTTTCTTTCTATTTTTTATATTTGAACATATTTTTAATTATTATAGTGAGACTATTAGTGCTAGTGTTTTTAAGAGACGCAGTTTGTCTATGGTATTGAAATACTTCTCATTTCTCATCCAGGACTTTCTTTGTGGTGAAGGCGAGAATTTTTCCTTAAAGTCAGGAATTTAGATTCTTGAAAACATTCGATAAAGAACAGGGACTGACAAGGCAATGTGCAGTTTATGATTTCAGAAAAACTGAAAATGGAAAAATAATTTTAAAAAAACTGATATTATCTCTGTCCCCATTGCAAAGTAAGACTCAATATTACATCATACTTATGTGTTTGCATATGGTGCAAACACGCACACAAATCCTCAAACGTTTGAGAAAGAGATACGAACATAAAATTTTTTTTGTAAGTATGAGAGAAATTATTTTAAAATATATGAAACATTCTTCATGTCATGGAGAGTGTTCTTATGAAAAGCAAACATTTAGGGGGTTTTGTGTTCCGCAATTACAAAATAAAAAATAGTGTGAAAACTTAAAAAGAAAATTCTTTCATTTTCGCATTCTGTTAAATACTATGCTTAGGTATAAACAATAAAAAATGTGTCTTTTTCAATTCCTACTATTATAGCTCACACTCTATATATTTATTTATTTATTTATCTTGGTGGAATTTTCAATCGTCAATAAAATACATTTTAAAGCGATCAATTGAGCTGAATTTTTATAAACATGATTAATTTGGATGACAATACAATAATTTAATAAAAAATTTTTAATTGATTAAAACTAATTATTTAAAGAATTACAAATACACAGCCACGTTGGCACAATTTTGGCGACTTAGCGACCCTTTTGGCGACTTGTGTCAAAACTTGAAAAGGTTTTTTTCTCACGTTTTAAAGCATTCAGTTGAAGTGAAATTTTTTATACACTATTGTTTTGGATGACAATACGATACTTCAATGACAATTAATAAAAATTAGTTACCACTTAATGTTGTGATTCTGTCATATGTATATACATATTTGTATTAATTGTAACTATTTAATAAAAAGTAGCTAAAATAAAAATTTTCTTTGTTGATCTATTTAGGAATAGACTTAAATTTTTTTTTTTATAACTTGTTTCGGAACATTTTGGGCAAAAAAATTGACCTCTTAAGGAGTTAAAGAGAGACTGGCAATTGTTGCCATCCTAAAGCTACAGGAATTCAAATAAAAGGAACAGATGTGTCAATTTAGAACAATTAGTATTGCTGTGAATCCTCAAATATTGAAAAGTATTGAACAAATTATTATTGATATTGAAATAAGTAATTAACTTAACGGTTTGCCTAGCTTAAGTTGAATTATATAGTGATTTGATAGTTATAATAAAAGTGTTGGTTTTGTAAATATGTTTCTTTTTGTGGTGCATTCTTAACACTTCAGCGGGCGAGAATTTGCGACAAGTTCTCATTTTGGAAACTTATTTTTCATTGTTGTTGTCAAGTCGTAAACAAAAACTAACAAAGAAAAAGTCTTAGTTTTAAATCCTCGTCTAGTAATTTATCAAAATTCGAATCCGCACCAAGTTTCACAATAATGCATCATAATTTTTTTTTCTGATTTTCTTATCTTTATAATAAAAACATTTAAAAAAAATTAAGCGGATTTTTTTTATTCCATAATTATTGCTTAAGATTTCACACTTAAGTCAACTCAAGCATCCGGTATTATTTTAACAAGGAACTGGACGATAAGTACATTTTGTGTAGCTTTATGTTATCTTCCGTAATGAGTTCAAGATGTCGCAGAGCTTACGCTGGTAAATAACACTATTAAGTACTCACTTGAAAGGAAATGTTTCCGATTACGTGAAATAAATGAGGGAAAAAAATTACGCCAGATTTTTGTTGCGTTTAAATTATAGCCGATTCTGATTAATTATCAAACAATTCTTCTAATTTTTAGCATTAGTAATCAAGTGATTATATTTATCACGTGACAATCATGAATTTACAATGACAATCATGAATGAAATTCATCGTTAACTTTTAGAGGTTTATGGTGAAAATGTAATGAATGATGAAATAATGAGGAAGAGGGTTTGACAATTCAATGATGGGTGAACTAATGTTCATGACGAAGCGAGAAACCTTGTGTTGTCAATGATGGTTTGGCTTAAAACGTGTATGAAAAAATTCGTGAAAACAGACGGTTCAAAGTAAGACTACTTTGTAATAAGTTTCTACAAATTTCAAAAGTTGTTCACTGGTGGCACCTTTCTTTAAATAGGGTAGAAACAAGTTGGTTTCCCGACAGGAAAAATGCCTGAGCAATGGTGACAACTATGTAGAAAATTAGTTTCTGACATGCTCTTTCATGTAAAAATAAATTTTGTTTTGAAAAAGGATTTTTTTCGGCGAATTTTTCCAAAAGGGTACATAGTTTCCAAACACTTCTCGTATATGAACGAGTCTTGAAAACTAGAAATTTAATAGAGTTGTTAATTGTCACAAACCAACACACAACCAAATTAAAAAAAAACTATGTAGTTATCATTCATAGGTCATGCACAGAGGATAGAGTCATAAATCATTAGCTATTGTTCACAATCAAAACAGTAGTAATTCATAATGATAAATTATAAATTTTTTACCACACTACATACAAGGGTCTTTCATAAACTCTGGTTAATAAGGAAGTTAACTATAAGCATTCCAATTAATGCACACAATGAATTACATCGAGAAACTGACCAATTAAATACTCCCCATACTAATTAAGTTATGAACACGGAAGCTGAGCACACCGATAAAACACAATATAATCAGTGCAAAACAAAACTGCTTGTTTCGCAAATGACGAACAAAGAATGATCCCCACCCCCTCTCCATCCCCCAGAAAGTTGGCACACTATCTTAAGCACATAAACCGCTCACTTGAAGCACCCGAAAAGTCGCCGGGAGGACATGACGGGGGGTTTTGCAATAAAAATGCAAACGTTCAAAAGCGCACCGCTGCGAACATTATTGTCTTCATCTGTTGCAGGGACACATTATTACCAACAGGAACTTTACGACAATGGCGAATGGTCCCTTTCACCAGAATTAGTCGGCTGAGGCCGCCGAGGAATGTCGTGCCGGAAGGTTTTATTATCTTTCTGATGGGGTGCGTTACGTTAGAATGTTCTTTTCTGCACACTCTCCTCTTACCATTTTGTTCCAGAAGAGAGAAGACGTTACGGATGGAACATTAGGAACGAGGGTGGGTTGCCATGAGGCAAGGGAGGGGGTGTTGACGTGGAAATAGAACTAGACTGGACCGGACTGGAGGACGTGCTAAAGGCCCTATACCGAGAGGGGTAGTTAAAAACAATAAAGGTAATGGATGCCGGCGGAATTCAGGTGATATTTCTTACCTTTGGGACTTATGACATGGATAAGATTCAAGATGAAGGAGAGGAGAAATAGTTTAGGACTGTATATCCCTTAAATTATCCTTAGGGAAAAGTAATTACTTTTTGCGTAGATGTCAATTTAAATTAAAATTGTTGAAAAAAAAATTGTAAGCGAAAGCCGTAAAAGACTTAGATAGTACATTTGAATATGTAATATGTACTTTTATTGTGAAGTGAAGGAAGAAATAATGGTAAAACTGTTTAAAACAGAGAGTTTCGATCATTATATCACTTATAAATGAAAATCTAATGCGAATAAATCTAAGTATTCATAAAACATTAATTAATTATTAATGAAAGACAATTCAATGTAAAGGCTTAGATGCTCTTAAAAGCCACCTTAAAGTTATTGACTACGTTCAGAACCGTGATTTTAAAAAGCGTATAAAGGAATAATTTTTTTATTTTTTTTAATTTTTATATTTAGTGTTGAATTGAAATAGACTTAAATTGTCTTAGGGATATTATTACAAGTAAAAATGATTTAAAAGCAATATTTAAGCAAAAAGAAAAAAAACTCTAAGAAAAATTTTCGAAATATTCTCCTATAACGAAAAAGGCTTCTATAATAGTAATATTTTGGCTATATATAGCTAGGATTTCTATACAGGCCTGAACTGGGATGTTTGAAAAATTCCTATTATTTTAGAGTTATTAATAGAAATAATAAAAAACGAGTGGTTTTTTTAAAAAAAACTTCTCTACTGTGATTTATTACAATATGAATAAACCCGCTTCTAAATAATTACATATTTAAAAAATTCTAGTTCAGACTCTGTACAGAAGTTTAAACCATATAAAGGCAAAATATTATTATTATAGAAGCATTTTTCATCAAAGGATTTGAAAATATATCATTATTTCTTCAATTTTTTTGCCAAAAAAAAAAGTATTTAAATAATTTTTTCTTGTAATAATATTCTTAAAACAGTTTTGTATGTATATTCTAATTCAACTGCCACTAAATATTTAAAAAAAATTCTTATTTATAAGCTTTTTCAAAATCACGGTCATGAACATAGAACTTTTAATTACAGACACACTTTTCTGTAGAACATTTCAACTTAAAACAACCATTCAAATATTCAGCACAGTCAATGAACGTGGTCAAATGAAAAGATTTTAATGATACCAAATTATTTATATCAAAAATAAAAATATTCTAAACGTATTTTTTCTATAATAAGTGTTTTCTCTACAAAGATAGTTGAAAACACACACAATCAACTTCGAAAACACCAATTAATTTTGATGAAGTCCCGCAAAACCCTTAACAAAACATCATTATTTCTAAAACGATTCACAATCCAGATAAATACTCAAAAACAGTTCAATAATCATTCACGACGAAAGTAAAATTATTTTAAAATTAGAAACAATAAAAGTCTCCCCGAAGGTGGAAATAAAAATATTTCTGTTTGAAAACTTAAAATTTATTAACACTTTCATTAAAAAACTTTACATTTTAATAACACTAATTCATATAGATATATATTTTTTTTGCCTATGAAATTTTTTATATCTGTTAATGAGACCAATTAAAATCCTTTTCATTTTAATAAAAAATATTTTAGATAAAATATTTCTTACTTTACCATAAAAATGTCACGCCTTAAGACGATAATTTTTCAAAAAAATCTTTTGTATCCAAATCCTTTTTAAATATTTTGCAGGATAAACACTCTGACACACACAAAAAAAAAAGCCAAATAAAGATGACGTAAATAAACCGCTAAATACTTATATGTACATAAAAAAATCTTAGCCATCTTTTTTTCTTCTTCTTCAAGAACATAAACCTTTTTATCCCATAATCAGGAAAACCGGATGAGCGTATAATAAATTGAATAATAGCTTTCGGAAACTCTGTCTATCTCTTAATAAGGAAATATGATTTCATTCGTAAAATATGCGTTATTACGCTGATATCAAGGCTTTTCTACAAGGTATGATTAATTCGCGTATTAAGAGAATTATTCAATGTATGCGTGTATTGTTGGATATAAAGCTTCTCTTTCTCATTTAAGTGACTTCATCTAATTTGCAAATGAAGAGAAACCATATGTCAAAAAATAATGTGAAGTCAAATGGTTTGCGAAATAACTTTAAGGAGGTCGAAATTTTTAAAGATCTCAGGGGAAAAGAGATAATTTATTTTAAGCTAGAATTTAAAGTTATTTACAAAGTTTTAATGATTGGTTTTAGTTAAAGGGGGCGTATATGCACACATAAAACAGTACTCAACTATTTGAAATGAATAATTATAGATTCAATAATTATTAGATACCTTTTACAGCATGATTCATTTATTAAATTTATTAAATCATACATTTGTAATAAATTTAATGTTAGTTTGAATAAGCTTGAATTTTAATATTTATTGTTTACATAATTTAATCGAAGATGTCATTACTAGATAACTTGTTTCTATGATTATCCGATTTTTTGACACTTGATTAATTTTTGCACTTTCGTTTTTAAATTTTATGTATTGGTTTTCAATTTCATATCAGCGTAATATGTAGGTGCGATTACATGAAAGATCCCATTCCCAAACACTGTCAAGGTCATTTTATTGCATTTCACACCCTTCCGAAAAGTTTACTGATGGCAGCGCAAAGAAAAGAATCGTATTCCAACAGGACGTATATATACGTCCGCGGCACTCGAACGGATATATACGCCGGTGGCTATTAAGGGATTAACTAAAATAAAAATTTTAGGTAACGAAAAAGGCACAATATTTTCGCTTGAAAATACTTAAATATGAAATAAATTATTAACCAGGCATTTAATCTCTGTTGATAAAATTCCGATCGACATGTATTAAGTAACAAATTAGAAAACTCAATCAAAACTGTTAATTGACAAAATGACAAAGGTTTAAGAGTGGAAAGGGGGAGGGGGCTACTGCAGACCAACACTGTGAACCCAGAAACTAGAAGAAAGTTTGCATAATTCATGAACGCACAACATTTCACATACAGCGAGCAGGCAATACATTCATAACAAACCCAATTTCGCCAAATCCGAGCGCAGCAACCCTAGACTTAGCGGATTAAGGCGTAGAAAATGAATAGATAAATATGAATAAAATAACTGAAAGCCAGGGGAGTAGGGGAAAAAAACAACAACTTAAAACTACGAAGGGGGTGGGCGAAGACTTCGAAGAAATAGCAATAGTTAAAGAGTTGGAGAAAGTATTTTGGAGATGTATTATGTATATGTTATCCACTCTCTTCTTCTATTTTATGAAATAGGATTCGGGCTCTCGAATGTTTTGAGGAAATGACAACATTCAATATGCATAAGTGTTCTTCAGAGCATCCCTTCGCTCAAAAATGTACTTCCTTTTAGGAGAGTTTATGCAAATATTTTGATTGGAGAAGTTTTGCGGGGTTGAGAAAAGTAGGGAGGTTTGAGAGAATCAAGATACTCTCTCCCTCTCTTTGAAATCGTCATTAATTAAATTGGCGTTTTTAAAAATAGAACCTGTTAGTCGGCACAAGTACAGGTTAGAGAGAGATGGAATGGTAAAAGTTTAGAGTACAGTTCATTTTTCATAAGCGTTTTTGAAAGGAACCATGATATTTTGCCTTCCAAAAAGCTATTTTGACTTCTGATATCGGAACATTAAGAAATTTTGACGTTTGGCGGAGGGGATTTTAAATGGTTTTCGGTAGTTTTCAGTGGTTATGTTTATTTCAATCCGGAATTTTTAACTTTAATTCGTTTTATTGAATTGAGTAGTTATTTACCATTAGAGATTAAAGAACTATAACATTGATTGATAAATGGATGATTGTAATTGTGTAATCCATATTCATTCAGACAAATATTTTTAAAAGTTATTCATTCCTAAAAAGAATAACAGTTATTTTTCAGAAATGATGTATAAAAAACACAGTTCTGTTTATTTCTAATGAATAAAATAACAATTTTCAGCAATTAAGGTGTGTGTGTTATTATTTAAACTACCATTAAGGCGGTCCAACCAATTACTTTGGAATTTTGTTTTATGTGTTACAATTCACCCATACTTTCACTAATAATAAACTCTATTATACCAATGAAGCATTTCTCTTTTAACGTTTTATACGATAGTGAAATATTTTTTTTAAAAAAATAACTCAACCCCATGGTGTCTAAAATGGGCTCAATTCATGAAGTCACATGATAAAAACAAACACGTGTTTTCCATTGAATTCAAAACAAACATTAAACTAATTGTACTTGTTGTTCTATTTGTAAGATAAACTCAATATTTGTCTCAGATAAAATTTCAAATTTCATATTTGGGTAAAGATGTTTAAATGTTAAGAAAAAAAATTTCTTCAAAAAGATTTTTTTAAATTAAAAAAAAATCATATTTCATGTTTATAATTTTAAATAAAATGCTTTTTGTATACATATGTACTTTTTAAGAGAAAGTTTCTGCAAAGAGCAAAATTTGGCAACACCGGTGAGCGTGAACTGATTAGCTGGAAACACTAGATAGTTTTTATCGTGTGACTATGACGTCGCATGAGTTTTTGAATTGATTGGCTAGAATAACGTGGCTTTCACTATCATGTGACTATGACGTCACATGAATTGAGCCCATTGTTATTTGCTAACTTTATACGAAATAATTAAATATGTCGTAATGTGGGGTTCCTACTCAGTTGTAGACTTCGTCATCGGAATGCGATTTTTAGGTATGAAAAACAAAATTACTTTAAATTTCTTTGCCAAAATAATTTTACTGCTACACATTAGATTTGATCATACGGTTATATTACAATTTTAATAAATTTATAATTTTAATGATATTACAGATTGGTTAGAGTATGGTTGGCATGCAGTAGCGCACACAAGAATTTTTCAAGGGGGGATCCAGGGACGAAAGTTCACCATTCTTGTATCATGCTTCTTTTGATTTTGTCGATTTTCGGGAACAAAACATAGTAAAAAACTAGTTATTGAATAAATAATTAGCATTAATTATTAAAATTAATCATTAATAACAAATACTTAGTTAAATTTTACGTACTATATACTTAGAATTATAATCAATCGTACGGAGTGGGGGGGGGGGGGGGGCCCCGAGCCCCCCCCCCCCTGTGTGCGCCTCTGTTGGCATGTGCTACATTTCCCCCCAAAATGAATTATTAATAAGCAAAAATGAACAAATTAAAATGATTTTAGTTCATATAAAAATTCAAACTGAATCAGAAATGATGTAATTTCCATTCTTTTTAATATGTTGTAATAAGTTATATATGCATTAAGCACATAAATAATACATTGCTTACACTAGAGGCAAATACAAACAGAAGACTTAACAATGCAAGAATAATTTCAGAAACCATCCAAAATGCTGAGGAATGATTGTAATGGATAGAAATACTAATGTTACAGCAAGTATCTAAGCAAATTTATTTGAAAAAAGTTTGAGGTTTTTTGAAGAATATTTATTGAAAAATATTCTTTCTTTAAGCAAACTGTACGTTTAAAAAATACAAAAGGAATTAACTTTTGAAAAAAGATTTCGTTCGTTAAAAATTAACGTACGTTAACATTACAAAAAGAGTAATAAAATTATCATTTTATTCAATAACATATCATTTTTTTAGTAATAACTACACATGTTTTATACATTCGGTGCTAATATCGAAATACTGTAGCAGTAAAATAACTAATGAAAAGTACACAGAGTAATATTCTTTCGATATAAAGAAAAAAAATTGTTTAATATTAAAAAATCCTTCAATTATTATCTTCAATGTATTCATTTAATAAAAGTGCAGCATGTTTAAAGGAAAAAAGCTCAAAAAGAACATCAAAACCAAATTATACTAATTTTTTTGGGGGAAATATATTGGAATCGGATGTAAAGTGTGAAAATGATTACCGGCGAAATTAAGATCGTTACAAAGTAGATTGTAAATAACAAGAGGAAAAATGTCAAATTGACATACCGAAGACGGAAAGGTGCTGAAAATTTGAAACATTTTTCTCTCAATATAAAAATAGAGAAAGAAAGATCGAAAATGAAAAAGAAAGAGAGAGAGAGAGAAGATAAACTTTCCTTCCAACATTTTAGGGTTCAACAACGATATCATCAAGTGAGTTTTGAAGTACCATTTCCAGACATGGGGTAGAAGAAAGGAGATATTTTTCTACTGTTATTTTTCTTCGGAGGCTTTATTCTTACTATATTATTCCAACTTGCCCCCAAGGCAAGAAATATTGCCATTTTCCTGCTCTATAATATCTCTTCAGAATGTTTGACTCTATTCAAAATAAAATATTTAAAAAAAAATGCCGGTATGAAGGGAAATAAAAAAAGAATATATATATATATAGAATATTGTCAACTGGTAAAACATTTGTAAGGGAAAAAAATAGTTCCCCTTGTACTCCAAAATGCACCTATCTTCCCCTTTTTTCTATTTATTTCTCCTATCTGCCTGTCTGTCTCCTTTTCTTAAACCGTCTGTTTTTTTCTGCATGGGGATGTCCTATACGCCAAAGCATTCCACCTCCTTTTATATCGCCCTCTCTACATACTGGAAAGGAAAGAAGGGAGAAAAAAATAGCGCGCGTGCGGTAGAACTCTCTGGAAGTCGACTTTTTTTTTCTGGCGCAGGTTGTGCCTTGAGGGGGGCTTTTGACATCATCAATACGCCAGATCTGGCGCACAAATTGCGATTTCCTCTTCAGTTTCGTGTTGTTTTTCTCTCTCTCTCACTCCCTCTTGCTCTCCTAAGCCCCCACCTTTTGCCCGCCAGGTTTCTTTTATACCCCATGTTTGTACATCCGGTGGTTTGTGCACCTATTTTGTGTTTTCTCTGCCGCCCTCCCTTCCATGACCTCCTATCTCTCCCACCCTTTCCCCTAAAAGTTCGATTTTTACCAGTGGAGGAAAAAGTCGAAGGAATACCCTTCTCTCTCTCTCTCTTTCTCAACCCCCTACCACCACCATCACTACAAACAAAAACTCAGCATCCAATTTCAATTTTAGTATTCGATGAATTCTTCTCATCCCTCTTCTACTTCTTTTCAAGTATTCCTCCCACCGGACCGATTGTTGATTCTGAAATAGGACGAAAAGGATTGAAAGAATGGAATAAGAAAAACGGGGCTGCATATAGAGTTGTTGTCTGTGCTCAGCACGCCCTCGTAGACTACTGTAAGCCGGGGCTAAAACGACGGGCGGCCCGGTACATAAAAAGGAATCGCTCCTCTGGTGATGCTTTTTAGCGCCACGCGTATGAACTAATCTGAAAGGCACTTTTCATAAATCTTTTAAAAGAAAGATTTAGATTTTTCCAGGAAGCGAATCTTTTTCTAAACTTAAGCCCTCCTTCAAGACTAATTCGGAAGGGGGAAAAAAAAAAGTTTCTTTTCGTTGAAATTTCTTTTCTTTGAAAAAAATTTCTTTTTTTAGGGCTTTTGGCAGAGAGAAAGTGAGACATTCGATATCTATAGCAGAGTTTTTAAAAAGAAAGTATTCTTCTTTTTACAAAAACCTGCATGAATAAGCAGAGTGGTATTGTATGAATCTGTAATTATATGCTGAGAAAAAGTCCCATTTAATTCTGTTTACCAATAGGATCACGAATTAGATTTGTTTTGATCAATATGATTATCTTCAGTGGCAGACTTTTTTAGAAAATTTATCGCACGTTTTAAGCACACGAAAGTTTATCACACGTCATAGGAGAAATTAACTTTTTTTTTATTCGACAACTCTTTTTTTTTATCAGCAGTCAGTTAACTTGAAAGTCGAAACAAATAAAATATTTATATGAAAAATAAATTAGCGCATGTGAAAATGAAACCATTAATCTCTTCAAACTGAATGAATTCTTATGTCTAAGGATAAGTTTAATCCTTATATACTAATAAAATAAGTATCTTAAAATCTGGCGTATAACGCGCATCTATACTTTCAAGCTGCAATTTTTAATTTTAGGTATATTCGCCGTAGTGACGTTTGAGATAACGAAAGGTAGCGTGATATTGATTACTTTAAATGTTTAGTTTATTTACTTCACAGCTATTATTTACAGATTATACATTGAAGTTATTAAACTTTTTAAGAGATTGTTAGAGTTCAAATTATGTGATTTGTGAGGGAGGAGTTTTTGGTTTCCGTGTTCGACGAAGTTTCCAAACCACACATCTCCCGTTATCTCTCTAGGCTTCGGGAATGACAGAGATTGGCTTCTTTAGCTTCGAGTTGCATCCGGTTCGTGGGTGGAGAGGGGTACCTCCTGGTGTCAAAGGTTGCCGAGGCGATGTCTAAAACAAGACCGTGCAACATTTTTAAGGGTGCAGGAGTCATTGCACGTGTGGTGATCATACCCACAAAAGAAGCCGATTTACAGCTGTGTGGCGGGAAATTCACACCGTATGACTTGCACCCCCTTTTTTACAAAGAAACCTGAAATGTACGCTTGCAATGCTCTTATATATTTTGAAGTCCTTTATTCGAAGTATTATTCTAAGCTTTAGAAAAAAATTAGTATACTTCCAAGAACTACAACCCTTTAAATTCATAGGGAATGTCACATCTTTTAAATAAACAATATTTTTATCTATGTAGAAGTCTAATTTTTTCCTTTATTTTCAAAGCTCTCATTTTCATACCTGTCGTATAACGCGAACCCGTAAATTTAGATCTTATTTTCTGCGTTAAAAGTGCGCGCTGTACACCGGATTTTACGGTAGTTTAATTTAACCTTTTAACTGATTAAATGAATAAAATGCAAGCAAAAAGGCTATTAAAATAAAGCAGCATAATATTATAATTTGATTACTTATTAACGTTCCATTTAGAAGAAGCTACACGAGACAACGGACTATTGACACCAGAAGCTATTGGCAATGGCCCATGTAATTTCGAACCAAGATCAAGCGACAAGATGGACAGGAAATTTAGGGTTGATGTCTCATTTTCTTAACTTCCACATCACCCCAAGGGAGGGGCATTGAGCCTCGACAGACCCCCCTCTACAAGGTGGTTCAATAGCAAAAGGACTCGAAACCATACTTCAACAGGTACCACTCCAGCCACAAGTTTTTGAACATGACCTCTGGCTTAACGTAGTCACTGGCATAATATCATGTATATACTTTTAAATTTAATGGGGCGTATTGAATAGACGCCTCACAAAATGCCTCTAGAGTTCCTTAACTCCTAATTTAAAATAAAAATGTTCATTGGATTTTGGATTGAATTACTTTAATTTAAGAAATTAATAATAAAAAAATGATATTTAAAAAAATCGTTTCATCATTTGCCATTGTTTTTCTTTTCAAAATGATAAAAGTAAAAATGTCAATTTAGTTGGAAAAATGCAATGATAATAATATCTAAGGCTTCATGTTGTCACCTTAAGTTAGTTTCAGTAAAGTTCTTTTATCATTACAGAAGAGCGATGACATTAATTTTCTTACGCATTCCCGCGAAAATATTACGGGTGGCAACGATAAATGAAGTTTGGGCACATAATGTAATTACCTTATTCAGCCAATTGTATGAAAAGATTGGAAGCAAATTACATTTGAATATTTAATATATAGCTTTAATATGAAAACTAAAAATTCTAAGTTATAATAAAAATAGAAAATAAATAATTTTATTATAACAGGATTTTTAATGTAACTCAAAATCCTTATATAGCGTTGCCAAGCCTTAACTTGCATTTTTTTCTGAGTAAATCGTGGTTTATTCTGGAACTCTGTAGTAATATCAACTTTGTCAAAATGATTTTCTTCTAACAAGAAACAAACAACACACATAAATAAACAACAGTATATATTTTTAAAAAATCTCTCAAAAACAGAATATAGTAATTCAAATCTATAATCAAAATTTTGCACATGGCAGACGAAACGCACAGTCGCTGTCAAATGTTTGACTCCAATATTGCTTTTTCTGAATCTTCCTTTGATAGATTGGAAGAAGTCTCTTATGGGAGCTTCTGAAGTTATTACATCAAATAATCATCCTAGCTTTTTCCTTCTCCTCCTAGCCCTAGTATTTTTTTAAATCGGAGAAAATTTTCTGATTCGGGTTCCGTGCTTTGAAGGTACTCGAAGGATATTGGTTTTGGACCTCGTAAGAACCATGTAATGACGATATCAGAGTTGGCACTCCACTTTCAAAACCCCAATAACTACGACAATGTGAGGATTTTGAGCCTTAATAAATTTCACATCAGCTCTCTACACGGCGGGTCTTCAATGACGTCAGAAATTGAACCCACAACTCTACAGAAATAACGCCAACTACGAGTTTGCAACCTTGACCTCTCAGCTAACAAGTCCACCTAACATGACACTCCGTGTCATGTTAGAAGTGCTTAAAATGCATCGAACAAAACTCCATGTTAGGTCAGTCTTTCCCTATGAAAAACCCCGGAAACGTCTATTTTTAAATATCAATGCATAAAACACAACAAAATCGATAAGAACTGCACAATAAAATTCATGACAAATCGAATCTTTGTGGGATTTCTACCATTCTCTCGGTTTATATTGACCCTTGAACGAATATATATTTATTTTGACCTCAGATTTTAAGTCGAAAACAAACCACTCTACAAATGCAACCAAACCAACCATTCTGATCAAACATCGTTGAATCTTTATATCCTATGAGGCGCTCAAGATGGAAAAATTCCTCGAATAGCAATAAAAAAAAAATCTGATTTTTACATTCCAAACGAAAGATTCGTTCTTATTTCTCTCTACATATTTATATATTTATTATCGAAGACGAAAGTAAAATGTGGGGAAACGACAGGAAACACAATATTTCATTGATTTTTTGCTCCTTATTTCCTTTTTCCTCCCTGTATTTGTCCGATTTTGCTGTTAAATGGGAAAATATCGAATCGTTTATAGAAAGCGCCGGAATCTATGATATTGACTTAGAAAAACACGGACGGAAGGCAAAACCATCTTTTTTTACCAGGCAAGTGTATTTTGTTAAGATGACTACATTACAGAAAAGGAAATACGTTACTGTGGAGGGAGACAGATCGAAGACGAATGCCAGTGACCGAAGTTTTAAAGGAAAAACGGAGGAATACAAATATTTTGGAATTTTTAGATCGAGCAAA
Source organism: Trichonephila inaurata madagascariensis (assembly GCA_019973955.1). Classification (NCBI taxonomy): domain Eukaryota; kingdom Metazoa; phylum Arthropoda; class Arachnida; order Araneae; family Nephilidae; genus Trichonephila; species Trichonephila inaurata. The sequence continues at coordinate 471,175 of BMAV01016922.1, forward strand.
AAAGAAGAAAAATGGCGGATGTGTTCGAATATACATGCATTGTAGAATTCCAATATAGGTTGTTCGGTAAAGAAGGGGAAAAAATTCGTTCTAAATTTGATTTTAGTGGATAAATTTTTAAAAAACTGAAGGGAGGGAGGATTAAATATTTGAAGAATATCAAGAAATGAAAAAATAGGAAGAATATAACATGAGATTTATGAGAATGCATATTGCTGAAAATCTAACGGGATTTATTTTTTAGATAATTTAAAATTAAGTTTGGCGTTACTTCAAAAAAATAAAGGTACATTTCATATTTATAAGAATACATATTGCTGGAAATCTAACGGGATTTATTTTTTAGATAATTTAAAATTAAGTTTGATATTACTTCAAAAAATAAAGGTACATTTTATATTTATTTAAGAATACATATTGCTGGAAATCTAACGGGATTTACTTTTTAGATAATTTAAAATTAAGTTTGGCGTTACTTCAAAAAAAAATAAAGGTACATTTTATATTTATAAGAATACATATTACTAAAAATCAAACGGGATTTATTTTTTAGATAATTTAAAATTAAGTTTGGCGTTACTTAAAAAAATAAAGGTACATTTTATTATTTATAAGAATACATATTACTGAAAATCGAACGGGATTTGCTTTTTAGATAATTTAAAATTAAGTTCGGTATTACTTCAAAAAAATAATAAAGGTACATTTTAAAAACATCTTTTAAATGTCAAATTTTGCATCGAAATTTTTATTAAAATTATAATTTATTCCGAAATAAAACCAAAATTGGTCATGTTATTTTTAAAAAAATCTATTAATATGAATGGATATAATTATATATTCCAATAAAGCCATTATAAACTCTATAGTGGTCCATTATATTTTCTAGAAAAAATTTCAAAAGGTCTGCATAATTGAATATGTAAAATGAAACAATGAAATATTTAGTATTTTAAGTACTGTCGATAAATTTATCAGGAATTATATTCGTTTTTTTTAAGATATATTTAATACTAATCAGTGTTAGAAAATTAGTAATACATTATATCATTTCAATAATTTTCATAAAAAAAAGTATCTAACCATCTGTTTTACTCCATACATAGAGAGAGAAAGAAAAAGAAAGAGGGAATGAGAAAGATATTTGTAAATTTAAATTCAGTTATATATTTCTTTTAATGTTTTTATCACGTTCTTTCTTCGAAGAGCTGCTTTTTTTCAGTACTTTAACACAATTTTTTAAAATTTATAAATTATTTCTCAATCGATTATGTTCTGATATTTCACTACTCTTATTTTATGAAGATATTTGCATTTTTCTGCCCATTATTAAATAACAAAAGAGAGAAGGTTGACGTCATTAAACTGGTTTAACCTCACAATTTAGTCCTAAGCCTCAATATACTAATTCAAATTGTGTGCATCTATTTTAGATTTGCTATTCACTTTTAGGACTTTCAATAATCTGAAAGAGATTAACTTTTTTAGTTATCTCCTATTGATAATTTAGCTATTAGTGTAGTTAAAACAGTTTATTTTTCTTTAAGATAATAATTGGGATTAACACATTAAGTGATAAAACGAGTAACGAAATCTCTGTCTCACGAATTTTCAGGAAAACTAAATCCGAGCAATTTAATACAATAAAAAAAAATATATAAAATAAAAACAAAAAATCACACTGCAAACGTCTATTAAGTATATCATTAATTCAAATTACACCGCGTACAAAACTCTTTTACCATCTTAACCATCATTACTAAAAAGAAGTAACAAATCAGCTAGCACTTATTCAAGCTATTTATCGCCATAAAGAACAATTTATTCGCAAGTTAAATCGCAAAATGACGGTTCAAAGATTATGACAAAGCGAGATACAAATCACCTATAAAGATATCCCCGGTAAATTACGTAATCGGGAGAATAATTTACAATAATTAACCATCCACTGTAAAACGAAAGGAAAGACAAAATAATAGCTGCCGTTATGAGGCCCGTTTTCAGAGATAGGCGTTTAAAACCTCGTAAAAATAACATTTTTCGCAGACCCTTACAGCGTATGTAGCGACGCCCTGAAACATGCAACACATGTAGGCACGCAACTATCTGCAAGAAGAAAAGAACAGAAGAGAAGAAAGAAAGAAAGAAGAAAAAATTCATCGCAGAAAAGTAACATTTCAATTTTCGGCCGCCTAGATTTGAATGAATGTATTACGTAGTATTGCCTGCCTGGATATTTGAGAGCTGAGCTTGGGAAACGTAACAGCTGTGTAACTTGCAGCGTTCTTCGGGCAAATACCGACCGTCTTATAACGGAGGATAGGGGGTGGAAAAAATCTGGGTTGTAAGTGATGGTTTTGCGAACAGCTTTTGTTTTCATAGAAATATTCATAGGAGAGTGATCTACGTTTTCAATGTGAGTGGCGTTTATAGGGAAGTTTAGTGTTCTGGTCGATAAATTTTTTTAAACGTTCTGCCATTTTAAGGCTATTTTTAATGTAATAATAATATTTAATTGACCAATTACTTTTAATTATAATAAAAGTAAAGCTCAATTTAAATTAGAGGCAATCATATTATAATAAAAGGTTTATTGACTAAATATGTGATGGCTTGAGAATAACACATTTTTATAGAAATTGAAAATATGCTTTATTTTTTTTAATGACATATTATTAATTTTTTGTTTTATTTTTAAATTAATGTTGGAACAGGTAATCGGAGACGTTATAATTATATTTTGGCGACTTCAGAATAGATTTGGTGGTATTACGATTAAATTTTGGCGACATTATAAATGTTTATTTGCAGTATTATAAATAACCATTGGCGACATTACGATACAGTTATAGCAATGTTTTTATAAAATGTATAAATTGCAACTAAATTTTACGATGTTATAAAATGGAAGTTTGGTAATGTTAGGAAACAATATCAGCGACGTTGTTACAGAGAATATTGGCAACATTTTTATGGATAATTTTGGCAACGTTACGGATCAATTCTTAATGTTAGCAATTACCTGACACTTGAACTCATATTTAAAAAATCTCGAAATTTGTACATTATTCTTTTGTGAGAATTTTATGATCTAGTTAAATATTATATGCACTGAAATTAATTCGTCAAAATAAAGATATATATATATATATATATATATATATATATATATATATTACGTATAGCTTACTTCATCAGGGTATTACTAACTACATCACACAACTACACACACAACCAGCTATAGTAAACTTTACTTTCGAATATGAATGTCCAATTTTACACATCCCGGTTTGTTTATATAATATTTCAATTCATCATGGTCTATAATCCCATTCACAACGTTGCGATACAAAAGATGAATGGGTTTGAAATGTCTAATTTAACACTAGAAATTTATCACATAAATTTGCGAAAAGTCATTGAAGTGTATAAAATGAAACGTACCCTACCGAATAAATTTAATACGTTCATTATTTAGTATAAATATGATTCATTTATTTTTAAACTGTACGATATATTAATTTTTATGTAAATAATGAGAATATAATTGTATCTTATTTAGTTCCCATTCTTATTTGTCAGCGACTTGGCGAATCAAATTTACTATTGTAATTATTACGACCAAAATCACGAGTCAATTAAGGACAAAAAAGTGCTATTGATATCCTTTTTCCGCCATCAAGGTGTGAATTAAACTAGGAGTTTACCAACCCTATATTTAAAATTTCTTAAATTTTAGTAAAAACTAAACTAGTTTTTTACTAGTTCTTATAATTTTAGCCAGTATAATTTAATTGCAAAATATTTAATAATTAATAAACAAAAATAAATAAATAAATAAAGATTTAAGTATACAATACCAATGTAGTGAAAACAGATGAAGGGATATATGGACTTACCTAGAAGAAAAAAAAAGAAAACAAGATATATTAGATAAAATGTCTCCTTCGAAAATATCATTGAAATAATATAATTTTTTTTCATTGAAAATATGATAGATCACAACATAAAATTTCTCTATCGAAATAAAAGACATAAAATATTTGCACGATCTATCCAAACCAGATCTCTCAAGATTTAGTAAAATTTAAAAACTGAAACAAGTGTGTTTAAAATACCAGCACATCTTCCAATGTTTTTAATTATTCAACAGGATTCAAAGATAGATTAAAATTATTTATAATACAGTGAATAAGATTTCTTTTCCTTAAAAAAAGATAAATAATGCACCACTAGAAATAATCAGACAAAGTATAATACTTAATATTTTCTATTCGATTATTTATTTAAATTTC
>BMAV01016922.1:480469-512261 GCA_019973955.1 Trichonephila inaurata madagascariensis
CCTTTAGAACATGAATATGATTATTTAATTCCTGCTATTAGCTCACAATCTCTATATATTTATTTAACTATTTATTTATCTTGGTAGAATTTTCAATCGTTAATAAAATACATTTTAAAGCGCTCAATTGAGCTGAAATTTTATATACATGATTATTTTGGATGGCAATACAATATAATTTAATTATAATTAATAAAAATTAATTTATTACAACTAATTATTTAAAGAATTACAAATACAGCCACGTTGGCGACTTAGCGACCCTTTTGGCGACTTATGTCAAAACTTGAAAAAGGTTTTAAAGCATTCAATCGAACTGAAATGTTATATACCCGATTGTTTTGGATGACACTACGATACTTTAATGATAATTAATAAAAATTAATTACCACATAATGTTGTGATTCTGTCATATGTATGTACATTTTTATATTAATTGTGACTATTTAATAAAAAGTAGCTAAAATAAAAATTTTCTTTATTGATCTAAGTAGGAATTGAGACTTTAAATTTTTTTTTCATATTACTTGTTTTCTCTAGCATTGTATTTTTCTGAGATTTTTGTCTTTTACATACCTGGGTATTTTGAAATTTAGTAATTCTAATCCTCTAACAAGCTATGTAAAACTGGCCTGTAACTTAAAACTGTATACTAAAATTCGCTTGTAAGTTGCGTAAACTTGTCTTTGTGCAGATCTGCAAATAATAGAGAGAGCAATTTTTATTCAATAACGATTGAGTAAGGGAATGGATTGTTTCTAAAGGGTTGGTTTGTAGCTTTAAACCTTTTAGAGAACTTGATTCTCCTGGCATTGTGCCAGTTACTCTCGAAAAGCTTTAAAATGTGACGTCAATAATTATAAACAATCTAGAAAAATGTAAAAATCTGGAAGTTAAATCAATCATAAAATCCATAAGTTCTAATTTTCAATAGAAATATGTTGATAATATTGCAGATTATATAAAGTATAAAAACTTTCTATTTTTTTTCTTAAACTTTCTGTTCTTTTCCTTAAGTCAATTCATGCTCAAAAGAGTCAGAAATTCAGTTCCAAGTAAATTAAATAACTCAGTTTCGTCTTGGTTTTAAAGTAATTAGCTCTCGATTAAAAATAATACCGAAATTCACAAATAGAAGACTTAAAAAAATTAAAATCGCTTACAAAAAAAACTTTTTTTGCATATTTATTTATTTTCATATTTGCGTGTTTCAATTGATTTTTTAAAAATAACATTTAGAACAGTACATTACTTAAATAAATTAATCAAGATAAAACCTACTATTTCATAACAATTTTTATCACTGACAATTAAACCAATTACATGTAAACAAACTACAAAGTCAAAGCTCTTCAACCACAAAATCTGTTATTACACATTCGACTATTCCAGAATAAATAAATAAACAAAAAATAAACTTGAAGAATTTTTTTTTATAAGCAGTGATAATGATAGACATCATAATCAGAGGAATACACAGAAATTATTCTTAAATATGAGGATAATGAACTTTCAAGACAGATAAAGAACGATTTAATTGCGTAAACACTCAATCTGTGAATGCAAAAATCATCACAGATTCATTTTTTCGAAATCACGGCGTCGCCTCATCAATACCCATCTTCGAATTACCCCAATCATTGACAAATGTCATTAATAAATCGCTTCCCCAGAGACGATACGTATGCGTAATCTGCGATTGAGAAATTGATGAGTGATTCAAGGCACCTAATTACGGAGTATGGGCTTGAATAATTTTGCTTATCAAGAAGCACTCGCTCTATTTGCCTCAGTGAAAGAAGTCACAGTGATTTATGGCAGATAAACCAGTTGTTGTGAATGATAGCACACATATCTCATTACAGAAGACTAGTGAAAAGATAAACATTTTACAAAATATTTACGCCAAGGCCAATCATCGGTGCGAAATATTCTCAGTGAATGAAATATAATCATACAAGAAAATTTCTTTGATTGGAAACTTGAGTTTTTACTTATTTCGAACACCGAACGTTTTGTATATTTGAAAGGATTCTTTTAAGTTAGGTAAGATTATTATACCTTTTTCAAAGAAAGAAAGATGAACATGTTCGGTTTCAAGCGACAGAAGTATTTCGAATACGGGTGTGTAAGAAGAAATTAAATTTAATTGCTTAATGTACTGAAAATATTACAATAGCTTTGTAGCAATTTAATGAATAATTATTTTAGAAATACTCATCAATGTTTCAATTGTCATATTTAGAGCAAGTATAATATATATAATTCTATCAGAACAATTTAATTTCTTTGTGGCAACGGTTCTAAAAATGTGGTCCGCCGACCCTTGGGGTCCACGGAGTCTCTCAAGTAAAGTTTAGATATCCCTCTGTTACGGACTCTGAAAGACCTCGTGGAAAAATTGAAAGATGAGTCATCTTAGACAAGGTCACTAAATCGTCCCTGATGAAGAAATTCCATTAGAATTTGTATTTTGATCAAGAATATTAAGTCGAGGAGGAATGTTTCAAATCTTGGAAGTCCGCGATGTCACACTGATACATAAAGAAACAGCTGTTTTGTGGTATAACCACATATATTTGGGTACATAATACCTTTATTATCAATTACAAGGTTATTTCCCTTGTGTGACGTTTCTGTAATCGTCACCATATGTAAATATTCGCTTAAAGGTCATAACTGATGCATAAAATTGGTGAAAGAACTATTTGTACACGCACATATATTTCTACTTTTCCATTTTAGCTATGTTTTTGTTTCTCTGCCGAAATTAGTGCATATTTAATTGTATGCAAAGATTTATTGTTAGTTTATGATTTTAGAAATAAATAGTTTTTAATAAGGTGTTTCTCCGGCTACCTTCTGTTAAATTACAGACAGCTTACACATAATACTGTGTATCCAACCTTCGAACCTTTTTGGGTATTGGAGTCTTTAGACATAGGAGATTTAGATGTTCTGCCTTCTCTCATATTGATTTTATATTACTTGTACAAAAGAGAGAGCACAGAGGCAAAACATAACAAAATTCATTATCCATTCATATTTATCTCGATCGAAATTCTATAATAAATACTGAAATAGATTTTAAAAAAGTGACCAATAAATAAATTATTGTGGTATTTTCTTATATATAACAAGTTATAATTCATATTTATTCGATAAAATGTTATATTCTTCAATTTATAACAAAATAAGCTTTGAGTTCGTTTTCTGGAACAAACAATTTCTTTAAAACGTCAAATTAAGAAAGGTTTTTTTGTCGACAATAAAGTCACACATTTCTTCAACAAAGAATGCTTCGTCTCCGACGCCAATTGACTGGAGTCACCCAAAATAAGAAATTGGTATCGTTTTCCTGAAATTCAAGGATACCCCAACATTAAATTATCCTTCCAAGAATCTCCCACCCTACGTCTTCCAGAAGAACATTATTCAACGAAGAGGAAGAAGTAATGCAATGAGGCCATAGAGCGAAGTTGTGCTCGTAAATGTCCTATGTAAGAGACGCTATAAAATCAACGACCGCTCTACGGTGATTACCTTTTGCAGACCAACGGCCAGCGCTAAAGGATTTAGCAATCAATGACTTTTATGTGCCGTTAAATACGCCCAGTAGCGAAAAAAGAACAAGAATCAGAAAAAGAATTGCATGATTTAGAGTGGTTTAATGTGCGGACGACTTGTGTTCTAGGGCCTAAGCCTAACATGGCGGATGGGACATTTCGAATCGCAAAGGAACAGTTTTAAAAGCTTCCGTAGTGCCTCGTAATCCATTATTTGCTTAAGAAATTACCTACATAAGAAGGCCCTTTTGTCCATGCAATCATATTTAAATGAGTTTAGGGTATTTTTAGAGAAAAAATTATGTAGAATCAAAAAAAGAATTGAATGATTTACAGTGGTTTAATGTGTAGACGACTTGTTTTCAAAAACCTAAGCCTAACTTGGCAGATGGGACATTACGACTAGACGAAAAACAGTTTTAAAAGCTTTCAATTCATAGCTTGCTTAAGAAATTACATACAGAAGAAAGTAATTGTGTTCGTGCTGTCATTCTTAAATGAATTCAGGGTATTTAAAATGTTACATAAGAATGAATTTTACTTATTCATAAGATCCGAGATTGAAATGTTTACCGTATATCTCCGAAAATAAGCCAAGAGTGCGTTTTTTATTCAAAAAATTAACCAAAATTCAAAACCTGAATATAAGCCAAATTTTAAAAAATCCTGTAATTTTCGAACCTTTCGCCATGAGGGTAAAAAATTTTGTCAGACGAGTGGAATATTTTCCAACCAAATTGCTGAAAAGCAAAACGCCAGACGCCAACGGCAACCGTTTTATTCCTGTTAATCCTGTCTTAAACTACACATTTTTCATTCATTTGTTATGTTGTACACTGTATTAATCATTCTTTCTGTGCCATTTTTTTGGTGTGGAAAATGAATGGGAAGGAAAATTCGTATGCGGCACGTGAATGTGGACCTATGCTTCATGCTCTGGAGGAAAACTTGCTACATGATCAGCCAATGCATTTAGAGATACCAATAAATGAATATGAATTATAAGAATTATTCGGAAATTCAGATTCAGACATTGACTTTGAAGGCTTTATATGTAACTTTTTTTTCTTTAAGGATAAAAATCCATTTATAGTTCTAAAAATTCTCGGTTTATACACGAAAATATACGAGAAAGCAATGTTTAACAAAACTAAATTTCCAAGAACTGTTTTATTTTATATATAATATTACATAATATGAATGAAAACAAAAATACCAGGAGGCAAAATTAGCACTGGGATCTAAAATAATAAATAACATAGTTGTCACCAAATATACGGAGATAACACCATTTCCCGAGACACATTTAAGAATTGCTCATTATTTAGAAACCTTTTCAGTGCATTTAGATGCGAATTATATTAAAACTTTAAAGATAATGTTATAAAGGCGAATCTGTACACGTATCTTCTACATTCGAGTTCAATTCACACTGTTGAACAATTTAAATGGGGAAAGAATACTTAATAAATTTTGAATGCAAATGGCAAAAGTTAAACATATCTTCCCATTACGAGGCACAAATAATGCAATTACTAAGATCAGAAAATTCCCTTAGGAAAAACCGAAGAAAAACAGCATTTAAAATTCCCTGCCGAAAAAATCCTAGCAGAAAAGAAACAAAAGGAGAAAAGTCTTGGATATATTTTTCGCTCGCATCAAATTTAAATATAAAGGAATGTATTAAATAATCTGAAAGTAATAAGACACACATGACTTTCAAAAGCAAATATTATTCGAACTATTTAATCTCCATTGAAATGTGTCTATACGCTACATCTAATAATAATAATAAGATTTAAAATGAAGTTGTAAGAGCAACCCGCATGGTAGTACGACAGCCATTTTTTTTTTAACTCTCTTCTTTTTTTTTAAGTTTCTTTCTTTTAAATGAAAAGAGTAATTTTCTCTCAAAACATAATCGAAATTCGGAAAACTTATTTCCGTTTCTCTCGACGTTTTATTCCATTAATAATATCTCAGAATGCCATCAGAAAGAAATATTAAGGAAGTATAGAAAAGAAAAAAAAATTAATGGAATTTCCATATTTTGCTTTTTTTTGTTCCCATTTCTTTCTGATAAGTCTTTCTTTTTTTCTTTTTTTTTAATCTTATCAACGAACAAATAAGCGATTCTTAAAGGAAACTCTCGCATTTTTTTTACTGTTAGGTCAGAAAATGATTCGTCAATGATTAATTATTTTAAGGCAGGGAAAATTAATCGAGACTTTGAAAATTTTCTCGCTTTAAATGGTAAGGCTTCTACCCTAAGCTTTTTGAATCTAACAATCCCCTTATTGCATAGACAAATGCGCTGTGACTTTTTTTTAAAGCCAGGTATTAAAAGCCAACACTTTTTTCTAATTATATTCATAAGATGAAAAATGCAACCACATTCTTCTTAACCTCATTTCCTGCCATTCTTCAGCTTGAAAAACATTTTCAACTTTTAAAAGTATCGAATGTACCGAAATGGTATAATGTACTTTAATTCCTAGTGATAAATAATAATACTCCAAAGGCATTTACTTAGGATTATTTACTTAGATTCTTCTTTTATGAATTGAATATAAGAAATGACTTGCGAAATACACAATGTATGTACATGTATAGGTGATTTTGAGAAAAGAAAGTTCTAATTTTAAATACATATTATTAATCTTTTTCGTATTTCAATAACAAATCTGCACCTTTTAGGTTTTAAACTGGATATTTTTTGTTTTATAATTCCCTTTTTTGCATATTTTTACATGCTTAATCATTTTTTTAAATACAGGCATCCACGCACTCAACAAGTAGTTCTTTCAAAGTAATTGGAACTCGTTAACAATTACCAGTGCCGATTTAAGCTCATTTCGGGACCTGGGCGCAGAAAATCTACAGGTCCCCTTGGCACTGGAGGATTTAAAGTTATAACCAAAAAATCTGATAAGTCCAGCTTATCCGGGCCCTTCTGGGACAATCCGGGCCTCGGGACCCTGGTCCCCCGACCCATGTGCTCCCAATGAATAAACCGGCATTGTTAATGACAATTAGACTTTTTTTTCTGCAAGGTACAATTAATATGCAAGAATAAGTACACAGTAGGTCCAATTTATGTGACGTCATTAGTCACATGATAATGATAACCACATGTTTTTAGCCAATCAGTTCAAAATCCCATGTAACGTCTTAGTCACACGATAAGAGCAATCAACCGTTCCCAGCTAGTCAGTTCTTGCGCTTTGTTGTTGCGAACTTTTGATCTTTTAAGAAACTTTCTCTTAAAAAAAGCACAAATTTGTCAACAATAATGCACATAGATTGACAAAATGCATTTTATTTAAACATACATGCATTAAATATGATTTTTTTTTTCAATTTTAAAATCTTTTGAATAAATTGATTTTTTATAACATTTGAACATTTTTACCTGATTAAAAAAAAAATTGAAATTTTACCCAGGTCTTACAAATAGAACAACAAGTACAATTCGTTTGATGTCTATTTTGAATTCAATGGAGAATACGTGTTTGTCTTTATCATGTGACCGCCATGAATTGAATAGAACAGATGCAAGACTCACAAATATTGAATATAATACAAACCGGTGAATACAATTTCACAAATGAGACACACAATCGCTGTCAAATGATTGACTCCAATGTTGCTTTCCAACTAAGGTCTAGGTCTTATAACCCAATAGGGAAGTCAATATAAAAACCACTAGAGTTGCCACTTTTTTTCTTTAAATAATCACCCAAGACCCTTCTAGTTTTTCCGGGAATATCTTGTAGCGGGAATCTGTGTGACTAATTTTGGTTATTTGGCGACATTTGACGACCAGATTTATCGCCAAAATCCCTACACTGTATCAGCATTCCTGAAGAGCGTTCATTCCCTTTTAGCTTACAAGAAATCTTCTCCAGCGCAATAACCTTTCGTCAGAGAAGCGAACAAAGAAATTAAAAATCAGAATGCTCATTCCGCCACTTTTATAGTAATTAATTTAAAATTAAAAACACAGAATGTTATATTCAAACAGATAGAACGCATTTATGCATCAGATTTTGTTAGTGGTATGAAAAATGTAATCTCAATTTATTTTTTTCATTTTTACTTTATTTTAAATGCAACATATTTCTGATAAATATAAATTTCGTATCATTTCGTTGAAATTTTTGGAATTTCTTCGAAAAAATATTATAGCTAAAAAATTTCATTTGCTTTAACGATTCACAGGCGAAACAATTGTGGGTTTTAGAATGTACTACCACTTGTTTCGTTCAATTATCTATTTACATCTTATTTACAAAACTAATTTTTCCTCAATAGTAATGATGAGCTGTATTCATCATTAAACCATATTATTTCAACATTAATAGTGATGTACTCATAATTATAGAACGTTATGCTTGAAATAAATTTATTTATTCGTATTATCTTATTGTTAAAGGATTGTATAAGAGAACAAGGTACTTACGTATTATCGCAATCTATTGGCGACATTATATGAAACGAAGCACATGGTTGCCAATTCAGCGTGAACGACACATAAAAAATCGGGGTTGCCAACTTGGCAAGTTACTAATAGGGTTGGTGATCGTTGCGATAAAAAATTCGTAAGTACCGAGAACAAAATAGAAAAGCAAGATTTTTCAGAATTACAGAATTTCAAAAGAGGGGGTCATAGTAAAGGGACAAGGAAAGAATTTAAAAAAACATTTTGCTTTACTAGTAAAAAAATTACTTAATAACAATTCCAAATTTTCATTCTCATTATTTGCTCACATTTGGAACCCGTCCAAAACGAACCACCTAAAAAGTTCAATACAGACGTAAAATACAACAAGTATTTGAGAAATAAACGTAGATAAATAGAAATTCTATCAAGTTTTCATTGATTACGAATAACTGAAATATTTACATAAGGCTTTAAATTCACTCTACACAACATTCCAGATAATAAAAAAAAATCACTCTGGATGAAAACTTCGCATTATCTGGTGGAAAAATATTGTTTAAGAGAATAACCTTTAATATTACTTTACATAAATACATCAACCTTATTTGGCTAAGAAGCATTAATCTTAACGCCTTTAAGCCAAGAATTTTTTTTTCATTCCTCCACATCTTATTATATTTTTTAAAGGTTAACAAATTTAAAAAGCATGCCATCGCCGAAAACCTTCTTTCAATATTTATAGCGGCATTAAATTTTTCTCAAGTCATAGCATTTGTTTATTCAGGTAAAAGGATAGGGAATCTTTTTCTATGGCAAGATAGAAATAGAAGTTATGCTTATATATATTCTGTAAATTTCATGCTTGTCTCTCTGCTAACGTAATTTGCGCAAAGCTCGAGTTACGTTAAAAGTTATCACCTTCCAGAGACGAAGGCTCCTGCGATTGGAGTCTCCTGGAAAATTCAATTGCATTTTTACCGAATATGTAAACAAACTGCAGCAGTAATAAATGACTACTTTAGTTTGCATCGAAAGGAATACCCCCCCCCCTTTTTTTTTGGTCTTTTTCACCCTTTCAAATTTAAAGAAAGGTGAAATGATCATGCATTAAGTTTTATTGCTTATTGTGTTTTTTGGTGCTAAATTGTCGAGCGGAAAATTCTCTAAAAATGAATTCGTTTTTTAAAAAAAGGTTTGGTGAAGTACTATGGTTAAATGGATGCCCATATATATATTATATACAACAACGAACAAATTTCGTATGAGTTATATTTTTAGTCAAGACTAATTACAATTTGGCAACACGAATTGTAAATGAATTTTGGAATTGTAAAGACGTTATATCGTAGAAATGATATTTCAAAAAAAAAAAAGTCACATATAATTTAAGATTAAATAATTTTTAGATTTAGTAATATTCAGTAAATGGTTTTTTTAAAGGAATAAATATCTCTTCCATGTTAAAAGTATAATATATTATTTTACTTCTATGACAATGTAAATAACATAAAATTTTCGCCTGTTAATATAATGGAATATATTTTTTCTAGAACGAAAATTTTCTACAAATCTTAAGCTTTCAAATTTGTAGAATTACTGTAAAATTTTTTCCCCTTCTCAGTCATAAATATTCACATTTTATGCCAGTTCAATAATTTATTTTCTCTAGATATACATAGGTGAATCTAATCTACCAAATACTTTGTAGAACTTAAAATTATTCCAAGTAAAACAAATAGAATTACGGATCCTATACATCTCATTATTTACAACTTTTAAACCGACATATTTACAATGTTGAAACTTTAATTTATTAAGCATAAGAATTTTGATATCAACACGCAAAGATCCATTTTTAAAGTTCATGAAATGAGAGCAGACTATAATATATTTCTTAAAAAAAAATTTTTTTTTGCAAAAGACCAGACGAATAATTATTTTAATCGAAAGACTTAAGGTTGGATCCTATTTTAGTATACATCTTTATAAATCGCCAAATTGGCGAATTATTTTCCTCATATTGAATAGCATTCAAATGCAGAAAAATGAGGTGCTGGCTTAATTTTCATTTTTCTTTGCCAAAGGTATGAGCTAAAATAGGATTTTACCATCATTGGTATAGAATTTTTGTGAAATTGAATTTCACCATTCATAAATGTATTTTTCCATAAGTGATATCAGTGGCGCACACAAGGGGGGGTCCTGGATTTTTTTCCGATTGGTTATAATTCTAAGTATATAATATGTAACATTTAATTAAATATTTGTTATTAATGATTAATTTTATTAATTAATGCTATTTATTCAATAATTAGTTTTTTACTGTGTTTTGTTCCTGAAAATCGACAAAATCAAAAATAGCATGATACAAGAATGGTGAACTTTCAACCCCGGACCCCCCACCCCCACCCCTTGAAAAATTCCTGTGTGCTCTACTGAGTGACATTGATTTACGTTTCTAAAGCAGTTGCGGTTCAAGTGTAGTATAGGGGGGGGGGGCACTTGGGATTTGGCAATTTTTCTAAGGATTTGGCGATTTTTATCTAAATGTCATGGTGAGATATCAAATTCATTCAAAAATAAATAAATAATTCCGTAAAAAGTATCTTGGCGACCACTTTTAGTCCCCAAAAAAATGGACTGCGCCAAGTGGCCCCCCTATACTACACTTGAACCGCAATTGCTTCTATTAAATGTCTTTATTTGCCAAAAATTATTTGATTCGAGTAATCGAATAACTATGATCAGAGAAACTTATATAGAATACTGAGAATACTGAACTATCATAGCTCAGAAAAAAAAACTAGCAATGTCCAAGAACAGATTAAATACATATTAGATATTCTTAGAAGAGTTACAATTATTGTATTTTGGAAAAAAAAAAAATTGGTATATGTCATAGAGAAAATTCTCATGTCATTAGCAATGAAAAAAGAATCTCAAAAATAAGAAATATATATTAAAACAAGTGATCAATTGCATTTATACTAAGATATCAGCATACAGGAAAAGAAAATCACACCACACTGAATTGGGCTGGAAAAAGGATTATCCACAAACAAGACCTGAACCAGAAGCTGTCATTTCAGATCCCGAGTCAATAACTTTGTCTCAAAACAACAAAACTTCGTTACTTTTCTCTAAATCCTTATTAAGAATGCAATAATGAACTTCGCAATAATTCCCAATGCATTAATTTAAAAAAAAATGCAAGAAAAAATACCATGACCATAACAATGAGATAACAGAGGCCAATCATGTCGTTCCTCCAGAACTGTTAACAATCATACGCAAGAACAATGGAAGGAGCAACAATAATATCAATAAAACAAAAGCACCTATCTAGTTCCAAAATAATACCCGGATAGCAATTTTAATATTTTAAAAGTAAAGCAAGGGATCTAACACTTTCTTCTTCCATCTTCTCATTTTGTTTGGATTTCTTGGTTCCCCTACACGTAAGTACCTCAACAAGGACATTGGCACACACACTTGCCGAGGGTAATTGTGTCCTGAAAGAAGCGAAAAGGACATTTGACGTTAAGATTATTAGAATTTATGATGTGGGGATAAGTGGCTTAAGCCTAGGGATAATAAAAACCTAAAAATCCCTTTTCCAAAAGGAAAGTCGACCTACACTGTAGCTTGCAAATGGCTTTTTTATGAATACACATACGTTGAAAAATAAGGGGGAGGGTTGGATGTGCGAAGGGGAGGGAAAGGAGTGAAAAATTCAGGGCGCATAAATGTGCGGGGGACCATAAAATTGGCCATTTTATCCACACTACTCTCCTCCAATTCCCTTAAAACTTCTTGGTTCATTAATGGAGGTGATGTAAATGAAATCGCATCAAGAAAGCGAGGGAAGAGATATAAAAAGAAGAGGGAAACAGAAGAGTTAAAAAGTTTCAAATCTTATTTTCCACCGAAATGTGATTCTCCCATTAAAAAATAAGTTATTAAACAATGATAGTTGAGGCTCTTTTCTAAAAGAAGAAAAGGCCTTGAAGTTGGGGATTTTTAAACAAGATCATTACACATCACAAGACGCTTTGAAAAAAAGTTCTAAATTCAAAATCTTATAAGCAAGACTTATTTTCAATCATTATTAAGCGACAAATCTATTTAGTTGCGATATAGATTGTTTAATCAACTATATATAACTTAAATAAAGATTTACAAATTATCTATTCGTAGCTTCTGTGTGTGTTATGGTTAACAGTATCAGAATAACGTATCTCAACTCTTTTTGAACTATTTGGAATATATTTCAAAATTTTTTTCATCCCAAACGTTATTATGGCAATTCAATATGAATAAACAATTTTGCCGCATTAGTTAACATGAATAAAAATATAACTATGGAAATTAAGTTATCTCTTTTAACAGAAAATACTTTAAATCGGTTTATCAGTATACGATTAAAGTTATATATTAGATAACTTGGAGTTTTTTAGAAAAAACAACACATTAAACAGATTCTCAGAAAAAAAGGCGTAAAATAAGAAAATACCTATTAAGGAAAACCAAAAGAAAGATGAATAGCTAAAAAAAATCAAATGAAAACTCAGGCTTAGGACTGATAAGTGGGGTTAAAACAATTTAAAGAATGCCAAACTTCGCCCTTTACCTGGCAGATATAAAAATAGCAATTTATTTAAATAAAAAAAATATGAAAATATGTTGCTTAAAGAAGTGTGAAGTAGCTAAATAAAATAAGGAAGTTAATAAGGAAATTGACACACACATATTTTACACCATATCTTTTACATACCAAGGACAAATAAAAATATGTATACTTATATAAGCGCGCATTAGAATTAATGGTTACAATTGTATATTTTTTACTTCTTTATTATTATTGTAACAGATATGTTTCGATTTCCTAAAAAAATACTTGGAACTTCAACAATGTTTTTGGAATATCGCTGTACTTAGAATTTGTTATAAGTAAAAAGAAAAAAAAAACTTCCTCTTTTTATGGAAACATCCAAAATATCTCAGATGAAAAGGTTATTAATTAGGATACACAGAAAAACTCTTATGTAAATATTTATCAGAATAAATACTGTGGGAATAAATAGAGACAAGTTGTAGCGAAACAAACAACTAAAAATGTGCAACTTCAATATCAAAACTTTTTTTAATAAAGTGAAAAAAGTGTTTTTGAAAGAGCTGCAAACATTGCATTTTTATTTAGCGGAGTATAGATTTACAGATCCAGGATCAAAACAAGTATTTTAGCAATAATTGCACAAAAATAGAATGAAAAAAAAAATTCTACATTTCCAAAATGTTAATAAAGCTAATGTTTCAATATTTTTTGTAGATATTTTTATAGTCAGGACAAGCAAAAAAATAAATAAATAAATAAAATTCAAAAATATCTTTCAACGAAGTAGGGGTTTAATATGAAAATTTATTTTTGTGGACCATAATATAAAAATATCTCATTTTTTTTCTTTTACAATAAAAAGAAATGGCTTCAGTCCCCATCTTTGTAATTTTATATCATTCATTCAAGAATTTTTACGAGTCAATCTTTTAAGAGCAGAATAACTTTCATCTGTACTTTACTTATACTAAGTAGAATCTTGTGTATGATTGAAATGGATTTTATTTGCCTTAAAAGCAGTATTAAAATAGGCATATCAATTATTCTAATATGAAATGCTATCGGATTTGTTCTGTTACGGTGTATTAAATATTGGTAAGGTTTGATACAAATTGTTGTAAAATATGCACGAATAAATTTCAGTAGATTTCTACTATTTTAACTTTTATTTTCAATATTTCAAAGCTGATAAATTTTTAAGAAAAATTAATATGTGAAGAAACCATAGTTTTTCATTCGTAATAATTTTATTTAAAAAAAATCAGAATTTTTGAAAAATTTAACAGTTTGGTTTTTAAACACTTTTATATAGAGATTTAAAATATTCCAAATTATAATCTCCAAAAATATTTTATATAAATTGCTCCATAACAAAGTAGCTTCTTTAAAGAAATATTAGATAATAAGGCTGTTTACTAAACTGACACCTCACTTTAAGACTTGTATAATCTCAATATATTTACAGATATAATTTCTTCAATGCAAAGTTTTGAAGATAACAGTTATAAGAACCTACTTCAATTGAACACAGCTTTAAAAAGAAAATTTTCATTGCTATAATGATACATTTAAATTCATTTTTGCTAAAAGCAAGTGTGAAGCGAAAAAACAAAATTGAAAAGTGATAAATTGACCAATTTATAATATTTAAAGCAAATAACCCCTGAGGTATGTAATAAATATTTTTGATTAGTAATATCACTTAAAAATGAACATATATGAGAATTTTTAACTACAAAACGTAAAGGATACGATATGAATAAGAATATTATTACAAAAAACAGAGTAAGTAATTTAGATATATCCATAAGCCCCATTACAAGAATAATTTACCTAAACAATAAACATAAATGTTTACCCCATTCTGACAGACTTTATCTTTGTTTTTGTGCGTATCTGCACATTACGAGTTCAATAATTTGTCGATGAGAAATTTCGGTACTTGTATAATATACCGTCTACTAATTTCGCCAAATCAAAAGCCGTCGCCAAATGCCTCGATTTACAGCCAAAAGCGGAAATCGTTCCCACACATATTCGAACACAATAATAACTGTGATGATAGCTTTGGCAATTTTTTTTTTAAATGGCGATATCCTTTCATTTGACGAAATTGGTCGACGGTATAATACGTAAGTGCTAAAATTTCATTTGGCAAACAATCAAATAAGTCCTTATTCTGAATGGAAAATGAAGTTATATTTACATTTAAAAATCATTAATACAGATGAAGCTTTAAAAGTAATTTATAAATTAAATCAAGAAAACTTCAAATAATCATATAAAAATTAAGATAATTCAATTTCAGATATATTTACTTAAAAACAACGCCGATTCCATTCGCAAAGAATTTCTTCACTGAAATTAATACATTTAGCTTTCAAAGTGGAAATATATAATAACATCTACTTCCCATAAACTTTATTCTAAAAATGCTTTTACTTTTAAAAAAGACGATATTACGATACTCTTGAGTATATAATTATTTCTTTCACCCCGAAAGGATAAAACGTTTTCATCTGCGAAATTTATTCATAAGCAATATTCCACTCAGGGCATAAGTTAAAATTCATACTTTGGACGAAATAGCACCGACATTTTAGAACCCCCCCCCCCTTTTTCTTTATTAGCCTGAAAACTTTAAGCTGATTATAACCTTAATTTCATTCACAGGCACAAAATTTTGGGAACCATCGATCCAAAAATCTTCTAAAACAGTTCTCTCTGCTTTCTAAACGAGAAAAACCGAGCTATTGCATTTTAATACCCAAGAAATAAACGACTTTTCTTTCTAAAATGCTTAAATTGATACAAAGCTTGGCGAGTAGTTAATGGCAGATCATCGTATAATCATCCGCAGTAATTAACAAGAATTACCGTTTCTATTTTTCTGTTTTTTTCTCGACAAAAGGTCGTTTGTTTTTGATAATAGGCGTTTCTTATTAATAAAAAGGCGCTTTATCGCCAAATGTGGCTCAAATTAACGAACGTTGGTTTGAATTGTTGCACCAGTTGGAACAACAATCCTAAGCAGTTACTTTGATTTACAGTTGGCTAGCTCAACATTACAAAGGGCTTAATGTTTGCGAATTCTCCTTTTCTCTTAAATATTCTGCTATGCTTTTACACTGAAACAGGACTTTAACACGTTGCTAAAGAACAACTTTTAAAGTCGCTCTTCTTTGCATGGAAGCATAATGAAGACTTTTATCACAATTTTTCTTTTTTACCTCCTTTTTTTTCTAAAAATTCTTGCGCTTCTTTCCTTACACAAATAAAGAGTTTTTGTTAGGTTGTTACAGGAAACAAAAGTATGCATATTAAAGTTAATTTTTAATTATTATAAAACTTGCTTGTCGAGGGAAGGAGTTACTTTGTTCCAAAAATAAAAAAAAAATGTTGCCAGATTATGCTTTATAAAATAAAGTGGAGGGAAAACGAGGGAAAAAAATCTCATTTGAATTAATGGAATGAAAAAGTGTTACTGTTTTCAATTTATTTGTCACCTGGAAACAGAATCTTAAGTCTCTCTACAATTAAATTAAATAAATTAGGCTGCTTTAAAATATTTCGAATAGGAGGAATATGAAGTCAGAAAAGAAAACACACAAGAGACAGATATTTTATATTACTTCTCTCTTTTACTATAAACTAAAAATAAAGGTACATTTAGTCACTAAGAGAAAATAAAAGAAAAATTCATTAAAATTTTTAAAAAGAGAAAACATATATTATTTAAAGGAGGAAATTTATTATAACTATTTTAATTTTCTTTTTAGTTTATTTTATATATTTTTCACTTACAATTTTTTTTTTTCAGATCAAAAAATTTAGTTGTACATTTTAGGCATTTAATTTTTGATATTTTTATTACAATATTTAATTAGTATAGTTAGTTATAAATATACATTTTTAGATTACCATTATCTAGAATCTCACAATATGTTATGAGAACTCTTATCAAATGAAAATGACAAATGTGGAACCTACATTCCTGTCTTCCACATCGCGTCTAAGGACGACTTAATAGGCCAAGTTGAACTTAAAATGTTTAATCTCTCCTTCTGTTTGATATGGCTATTATGGATATTTGTTATTTTTTTTTCTGTAATGGGGCTGAGTATTGCTATTTCTACCTTTGTAGACCTAATACATTCCTCAGAAGCTGGTATCATTTTTAGTGCGGCACCATTTAGGCAATACCAATTACTACAAGTAATTTTGACGCCCAGTTTCTTTCCCAAATGGAGGCACCTGAGCTCTGCCGATGCGAAATTTGTACTTAGGAATTTAATTTTGTCGAGAGCATCTAAGCCAAACGGACACTCAAGGGATCTTTTTTTATGCCGTATAATCATAAGACATGGCCGCTGTCAATTTTCTGCATCAGGAAAATCCACCGACTTGGGCCGGGGTCGAACCCGCAAACTTGGGTACAGTAAGTCAGTGAAAAACTAAGTACGCCACCCAGACGGCTATGGCCGATATTTGTTATTAAATTAAATATAGTCACAAATAGCGATTTTTAGTATATTTTTAGAATTTCAAATAAAATATTGATTTTTAAAAAGAAGATTTGCTGTTGTTTATATCAAAGGTTGATATAAATAACCGAGTACTTTATTGCTATCACTGAACACGGTTATAATAAATTAATAATTTAATTCTCTAGTTTAAGTGAATTTTCATTTTAGAAACATAACTTTTTACATATTACAGGAACAGTCTCTGTGTGAATAACAAACATGTTCTGTGTACCGCAATATTCATCATTTTAAACACGAAAACAACTCGTTAAGAATCTATAATTCGAGACTGAAGAATCTATACATTCATATATTTTGACAGATGTTCGCACATTAAAAAAAAAAAATCATCCTCCAAATCCTAAGACGGAGCAAAAACAAAAGCAAAGACATTCCCTCGTCTTTCTATCTGGCATTTCTAAAAGCAGCTGAATCCATCACGACAATATCAAGGGGAAAAGGCATATAAAAATAGATCTCCTCAGACCACATAATGAAGGGGGTGCACATGAAATACTGGAAGGAAATACTGCCGTGGCATTTGGAGAGGTCGCGGGGGTGCCTTTTATAAATATTTCGAGTGAAGGGTGCATTGTCGTAAGGAGTTTAGACATCTGGTCTAAGCGTGGTGTGGAGGATCGGAAGCTCTCCAACAATCTCTTGCAGGACAGAGATGGTATTGAGGGGTACAGCGTGGGGTCCTTCTAAACAAGAGAAGCGGAAATAAGCAACAATCAGGAGATAACAAGAAAGCTGGGCATAGTTTGCTGGGGATGGTAGGTTTTGTTTACAAACTTCGAATTTGGTTAGGCGATGGCTGGAACAATAGAGTGATTGATTCTTGTTGCGGTAAATGAGGCTCGGAATTGCTGTTGATAGATAACAATGGATAGTTTTGGGGGCGAAGAATGTCTAACAAGGCAAGAAGTAAACATTGTAATTGAGATGGAAAAGTTTTAGCGGGTTGTGATAAGTTTGTGAGAGTTTTGCCAATGTGTGGGTGAAAAGTTTTGCAATGACTCAGGATGATGTATAACGACCTGAGTGTCTTCGAGAACTATTTCAGAAAGCCGCGAAGTCTGGAAACAAAGTTCTAAGCGGAAATTCGTAGTCTTGCACAGACCAATGAGATATAACGGTTTTCTGTATGGGATGTTGAGATGCGTGTAAAAAATTCTTCCATTGAAATAAAATTTTTATTGCAAATTTTGATTGATCAGAAGAGATTCCTTGAAAAACTTTTCTTATTTTTAATCTATGAAATGATTTATAAATAACAAGAAACAACAAAAACAAAAAGTCTAGAACATACAGGGTTAAATTACGATTTTTTTCATAAATGATTCTGAAAATGCTATTTTTGTTCATATGTCCTTAAAGTATTTATTGACATTGTTTGATAAATATGCACATAAAATGGCTCCTATATTGCAATAGATTGGATTGCGCATTTTTAATGTATCATTAAAACTATGAAATTGATTTGATTTTTGATTATCGTCACACTCTAAAGCAAAACGAGGGCTTTTGGCGAAGGACCTCGTGATTTGGAACCTTAGTCAAGTGACGATACCTGAGCTGGTATCCTACTGCCCTAACTTACACACCACACCAAAGGGATGACTTTGAACTTCCAACAGATTAAACGTGCATCAGCCTCTCTACACAGCGGGTCTTCAATGGCACTCAAGACTTACTGGTCAAGGGTCTGATACCATGACCACTCGGCTACAGCAGCCACGTTAAGATTTCGGAGGAACCATGCATGTGTTTGAACCTGTCGCCAAATTTTCGAAATTTTTCCAGAAAGAAATAATCCAACAGTGCGTTAAAATCTATGGTATTTTATCGCTGTTTTAATGTATAATAGGCATACTTTTTTAAATATTACCACCCACATGCACGTGCACACACACATTATTTTGCACAATTTAATGTTAAGGTAACAATCGAGAATTTCGCAAAAAATTGACAAATTTTTTGATCATTCTATTTTAAAGGCCTTCTTATTAGCTTTATAAAAATACCAAGTTTATTATTTTCCATTTATTAGAGCAAAAACTACAAGTGTTTTAGTAAAAGCAGATGCCACTACTTCAAGCAAGATGTCATGCTTTTAAATCCGTTTTACTCGAAATTTGTTTTTTTTTTTTGAAAATGCTCAAATGGGGACCACGATTGATCAAAAAGTTTTGAAAATAACTAACTGAAATTTTTTGTGTATGTTCTGTATAATAATAGAAGTGTTTTAACCTTCATATTTATCAATCACTATTTTATTACAAAATTTACAGTCTCTTATGTGAATATAATCACTGTTTTTTAAGCAATCTCATGTAATAACAAAGCTAAAGTGTTCTAGTTTTTGTAAAAATGAAAACATTTCTTATCCTGAAGGAATTTCTTATCCAAAGCAACACATCAAAATTGAAAATTTGTTCATAAACTTTTTGTACAGAATGGGCCCCGTTTACATAATTTTTTGTAAACTTTTACCAATTTTTTCCCATTTTAGTAATAATAATTTCCTTTTCTCTTCTTAATTTTAGCATATTATTCTTAAAATGTACTAAATAAATCTAAAATCTACAAAAAAATCCCCACATCTCCCTTTTTTTTTAAAAAAAGTTGTCGCAAGTAGTCAGCAGATACCTTAAATAAAATTCATTATTATCAAATTCTATGGAACAATAATATTGCAATTCAGATGGTTTTATGATACAGGCGTATCAATCAGACATGAATCAATTAAAAAGATGTCTCTTAAACAAAAAGTTTAACCAAATGAAAACAACGAAATTTTTCGATAATATATATATATATAATTTTAAACTTTAAAAAATTTAATTTTTCAGCAACTTAAATTTGAAGTATTTAGTTTTCTCATAAGCTCCATATGTCATCAATGAATTTAAATGTATTAAAATTAAATTGCATAAAAAAAATTTAAAAAAATAAATCTAGTACATTAAACTTATAAAATTAATTTTATTTATTTATTATTATGAATAGAATGACTCCACACACAAAATCGTATTAAAACAATACAAAAAAGCGCATAACATTAATTGATTTGAGTGTAAGTACAAGCAGAAATCATTAAAAATAATTGCAATTTTTAGAGGGTGTGTCAAAATGATAATGAATTACGCTGGATGAGTAAGTTTCGGGTTTTCACCGTGAAATATATCGATTTTCACGGGGGTATTCTGAAAGTGATTATTAGATTTCAGCTTAAGGTAAAAAGAAGGTAATGAGTAAAAAATTATGCATTTAATTTTACATTAGAAAAAAAATAGAACAAGTTTTTATATGCACATATATATTTCAAATTCCAATATTTAATGTATTTTAGCTTAAGATTATTAAAAGCCATTAATGTATAAGAAATGCGTTGTGGTCAATAAAAACATAACAAACATTTTATAAAAGCTTTTTTTGTTCATTTTCATTTTTTTTAAATTTCTAATTGTGAAGCAAAATACCATTGAGATAAATCAGATTTTTGACGCAACACATATAAGGAAATATTAAAACACATAATATTATGATATTAAAGCTTTATAAGGATTTAAAAGTAAGATGAATTCACGGAAATACTTCAATACTGTTTAAATAGAGTGGTATTTATTGCATTATTTCTGAATGTTATATTATTTTGGTCAATAAGCCTTTCCAAAACAATGTTTTTATTAGCCTAAAAATAACCGAGAGAAATTAATGGTCATGTTTTGACATTCTCTAAAAAATTTAGGCATACATCTACTAGAAGTTAAATTTCCACATATATTCTTAATTCTGAAAAATTTAATGGAATCCCATAAAATTTCAAAATGTTACACAAATGGTGTTTTAAAATTTACATTATTTTTTTTAATAATCTATTTTACAAAATATTATAAATAATCCCAACATTAAGATATTATTTAAAATAGCAAAAACCTCCCTAATCTAATTTTTACTTCATGCATTGTCATGATTTTGAGTATTTATTCAATTCACAAATAGATATTAATGATATAACATATTCTGTTTTTTAGAAAATATTTATAATTATAATTTAAACTGAGTTATAATTCAAAATTATTATAAACATTCTCATTAAACACTTTATGACCTTCTAAAATAACCGTATACACACACGTATCGAGATTCATTATATACTGTAACTTTCATCTAAAACATGCATCTACGAATCATAACACGCAAATAAATGTTTACGACAGATACCTACTTACCACTACTTCACAGCACCCTTTAAAATCCAACGAACGATGAAACACTACACAGCAAAACGCAATATTAAATCCTAGAAACGGGCAATTTCCCACCAAGTGTTGGGGGCTTCACCAAAGCCACAATGGACACAAACGGGAGGTATTATCCTTTTGGTAAGGACACAAAACTTATGTCCTCGGCCGGAATGTCGTCGAGAACAAACAGAGGGACATGTGTTGGCTACATCAAACCCTGAAGCTTATTCAAAGGTTTACAATTCAGCTGGTTAACTATGCAAATCCAAATGGGGCTAGACCTTTTGATAAATTGCCGCAATTTGCTGAACGTCGTGGCAGAGCAGAGTATGAAGGGTTTATCACGACCGTGTCTTATGCCGGGGATGGCTTCGAATGCTCACTGTGTTGCGTGAAGAGAACTGAAGTGAGTGGGGGGTTCCCAGTAAGTGCAGTCGATCGCGCTGGTACCACGCGACAAGGAAGGAAGGGTGGTTAATTGAAAAGTTTCTTCGAGAGGTTCGGGTTGGGGTTTGTTTTGGCGCCTTCTGTCGTTTTCTTGCTTTATCGTTTGGCATCTATTCGAAGTGCGAGGGAGGGAGGTGAAAGGAACTGAGGATTGATATCGTGTCCTGGGAATTTTTTTTTTGTATATAATTATTCGTTTGGTGAAGTGAACATGATGGTTGATGTGATGACGATGGATTGATTGGTCGCAAGTGATTTGTTATTTTGGAATATAAAAATAAATTTGTAGACTATTTAATTTCTAAAAGAATTGAATGGTTTTATTAATAGAAAACAATATTTACATTATATATATATATTTACATTTTTTAAAAAAATTTTTTAGCCTCAAACAAATATATAAATGACTATGCAACATAAAATTTTTAGATTATTACGGATATTCTACAGATATATAATTTCATTATCGGCTTGATCTCTCATTCCTCTCTTTATTTTCAACATTTTTTTTTTTAAATATTAAATGGTTCACTTTTATAAATATATGCTGGTTTGCATTTAGATTCCTTAAAATTTCTATAAAAATACGTACGTTGTAAAATTAATCCATTAATTGTGGTTTGTTATAAATAAAAGAAAAACGCAAATATTCTAAAGAAAGTGAAAATATTATATTTATTTATATTCGCATCATATTGCTTGTTTAGGATTGTGAGAATTTTTTCTCACTCTAAATAAAAACTTAGCACCTTGGAGGATGAGTATTTCGAATTTCTAAGTTTTGATACTTCATGAATTTTTTTAAAAAAGAATAATACTCGAAGATTAAATATTTTTTTTTAAAAAAATTCTTAACTAATAGTTATTCTTTTTACGACATGCATATTAAAAAAGCCACAGGAATATTTTTTAATGAAATAAGCACATTGCAATACAATTTTTTCTCCAACTATCAGAAAGTTTAGATATCACTTAGATATTTTTCTTTAAAACGAAATTTCGAGCTTCGATTTAACAGAATTGTAACTTAAGATTATTTATAAGTAAATTGTCTTACTTCTTTAAATATTATCCAAGCAAGTGAAGCTTTTTGCAATAAATTTTATTTGTGATATGAATTGTTCGCAATATTTTAATTAAATTTTGTTTGCAAGTAGTTCTTTTATTTATTTATTTTTTTGTTTTTTCAATGGAAAAAGATTTGTTTGTGTGTGGATATATTGTCTGTTATATCTCAGGTTCTCAATCTTTTCAAAAATTTTATTTTTTGTGTAAATGGTGTAAAAAATGAAGAAAGCTAAATGAGGATGAAGTGTAATCAATATTGTGCAGTAAGTATAATTTACAGTAGAATTATCAGTTTTAAAATAGGTGCACGAACTTTGAAAAAAAAATCAGAGCGGCAATGGAAAAAAATGGACATTGATTCTAAAAATAATTTTTGTTCTGAACTGAGAGAGGGTTATATTAACGTCACCCCAGTGCCCATTTAAGCTCATTTCGGGCCAATCTACAGGCCCCCTTGGTGCTGGAGGTTCGAAATTTATAACCAGAAAATCTGGTTAAGCCCAGCTTATCCGGGCCGCTGGGCACCCGCCCCAAGCGCCCAATGAATAAACCGGCACTGCGTCGCACTACAAAGCAATACCAGGAATATTGGCGACGGACCTCGTAATTTTGAACCTCGGTCGAATGACCAGAGCAAACACTTGTCATCGCATCCCCTTTTCCTTACTATCACACCACACCAACGGGAGGACTTTAAGCCTCGATAGATTTAATGAGAACCAACCCCTCTTCACGAGGTCTTTAGTGGCACCAGGGCTTGAACTCAATGACACACAGGCCATGAGACTAGTTTACCACAAGGCTATCGCGGCCAAATGAATTGGCAGCATTCCACTGATCATGGATTGAGAGCCAAGAACATGAGTTCGATACTTTGTCCCGAATTTCAAAAAATTAAAATTTGTCAAATTCTGAAATTTCACAACAAGAAAATAAAATTATTACCTATAATACAATCAGTTTAATCTGGATAGCACAAAAGCATATTTCACGTTCCTCATCCAAAACAACGCGAAGGAAAACAACACAGAAACATAAGAGCCCTCTCTTCCGGGAGAACTTGATGCCAACCTTTATTTCCACTCGATTACCGTACTTTGAGACGAATACGTCAAGACGAATTAAATTTAAAACACAAATTAATTACCTGTCTCAAGAATTGATTAAAAATTCCCATCCTTGAGGAAAGTGTTGGAGGCAATCATGGAGTTGTTGGAAAAGTTCAATCAATGATTATTTGGAAACTCGGTAAACACAATTAGAAAAGAGGGAATTTTACACGGAAAATAGAGGAGACATTTAATCCCTTAAATGAGTGTTGAAAATAGTTGGAAGAAGCAAAGACGTCCTACTACTCCAGGACCGTATGTTGTTTTGTGTGTTTCCCGCCTTTATGTTCTGGAGAAGAGTCTTCGGAAAGATCTTTCTGAGGACTCTCAAGCAGGCTTTTGAAAACTTACACGTCGGGAGAAATTTTGTCTTTGTTGCACAGGTTTTCGAGAATTATTACGAGGGCAAACGAGTGTGGCAAAATATAGTTTTAAGTGGGTTCATTATTTAAAGAACTGACTTTACACAGTTTATAAGTGCTGCTGTTAAATAATATAATACTTGCTTTATAATAAACATGTAACTTGATTTAAATTAAATTGCCTCATCCTTAAGGGCGGAAATTGTTAATTAGTTACGAATAATGAGACCTGAATAAGAACGAAATTTTAGAAGTGTATATGGCATTTGAAGCCGAAATTTAATGATGCATTCAACATAAAATTACACCATATACCAAGGAAGATCCATGGGAAAAAAGCATCTTTCATGAAATACATAGAATATACTTGATATTTGTTCCACATATTAACAATGAAAGGGTTAGCAGTAAATGTATACAAATAAATGACGTAGAATTCTTCAAAGTTGATATTTTTTATTAGAAATATAAAATTCCATTACTCCTAAAACAATAGTGAATTATTTGTAGCAAATTTAAAATTTCCATTGCACTTGTACCGGGTTTTCACGCGCTTTTCCCTTAAACTATCCTCTGGGGGAGTCTATACGAAATAAGAAATTCGCCTTGTGAAAGAACTGTGAAATATTCAAAGAGATATTTCTATTTAAAGATCTAAAGTAAGAGAGAAAAGGGGGTTTTAACAAAGTATGCAACGAAGTTCCAGTTAATGTTAATACAGTGATAATTAATCGATTTAAGAAAAAAGTGCCGAGTAAATTTATTAGAGAGTAGCAAAACTTTTCAGGATAACTGTGTAAGGACTTCAATTACAGATTATAAGTATTTATATTTTTGTTTGGGTTCAATAAATTAAAATGTACCACGCAAATAAATATTCTTGATATTTTATAATTGAAAATAACTACTATATTTAAAAAGTCCCATGATGTCTGAGAATAATTATAATCCTACAATACGTTTTGGAATCTGTTCCGTCATACTGTTTATTAGCAGAAACATTTACATCATTATATCTATCAAGCCGAGTAAGTTATAAGACATTTACATCATCAACTTCATCAAATTGTGTTCATTTACATCCTCATTGCATATCAAGTCAAGCATTTACATCAATCGTCACATCAAATGAATAATTTACATCAAGCCAATCATTTGCATAATTCTTTATTTTTATCAATCATCAATCTTCACGATCATATGTATCTCCCAGTTAAATCTTAGCGAGATTAGATGAATGGATAGATAAATAGATCTTTGGCGAGAAAACACACACACACAGAATTATTTTCGATTCACAGACAAGGTACTCAACGTAATTCGAGGTAATAAAATTGAATAATACTTCCGCTTTTATCATTTCGTATTGATACATTCATTATTTTATTTTGAATATAAAAAAAATACTTAAATTCGAACGTACCATCGAATTTTAGTTGGTCTTTATTTCCTTATTGCAATTTCAAATTTCAACTACGTTGCCACTTCTAAAAACAAAATTTCAGCAATTAAGCAATTCAATTCCGGCCAGACATTTAACTCAAGCAAATCCCCTTAAAAACATTCACCAAAAGCATAATCGCCAACCCAAAGGGCAAGAGAAACAGTCATATTGGGTTACTGTCACTCCCCTACCACCCCTTCAGTACACATATGGCAACATCACGTGACATCCGCTGTACTTACCCATCCCTACGTAGCTGGTTGTAGTTTTAAAAAAAAAGTAAGTAATGAACAAATGATATATCAGAAAAAGAGAGAAAAAAGAACGAACAAAATTTTACATGCACACATCAGTCTTCTCAAGTTCTCAACCTGTAGCCTGGAAGCAGTAGTTGACGAATCACGATTTGCTATTTGTTATTTTCTACAACTACATTCGAAACAAAGATGTTATTATGACTTGTGTGCTACGAGGAATCAAACACGTTCGTTGTTTCTTTAATATTAAAAAGGCGGCTGTGTCTTGGTGGTGTTAAAACTGCAATCTATACACCTAATAACGTAATCGGACGAAGAACAAGTTGTCCTTCATGGGGTTGTGGGAGTTTTTTTTTCCTGAAAGAGATATTTTTTTTTCGGTGTGGATTTAGTGTGTGACGGAATGTTAGTCACGTGTTAAGCTGGCTTTTAGAGAGCACTGCTCTCTGTTTACAGTATGATTACATTAATCAATGTGGAAGTTTTAAGGTCGGTTTATGATGTCGGTAATGATTTGGGTAATTTATATAATTTTTTACGCTTTTCTGTTTTTTACGACGTTGTATATCTGGTTGTAACAAATTAGTGTTACAATTCATACTGAAAGATAACTCGAACTTCATAAAAAGTGTAGATGTCAGCTTTAATATTGTAATCGCTATTTTGTGTTGTATATTATTTAAAAAGTTTTACGTAATACTGTATAAAATTACGTGTTATGTAAACCTAGTAGCACACTCTGCACGTATGCTTTCACCAGTAATTAACATAATTTTCCATTAAATTCACACCAAAACTAATTTTTAATCTTTCATTCGATGCATTAAATCTTGATTTATATGTAATCAAGAAGGAATCCAAAAAATGGTTGAAAATAAGATCAAATTGTTCAGAATGTTTAAGATGGTCGTGAAACTGTCATCTTTGTTTCGAGAAATTTTAATAATTTTTTAATGACATTTACTAAACTATTAAAAATATAGTAAAAAACAGTCTACTATAGGGGTCACCAACCGGTGGTCCCTATACTAGACCCTATACGCAGAAAAGTTTGGAAATTATTTATATTTCTATAATGATTTAGTTTCAAAAATGTCAAAAAACAAAACGTATTATGTAATAAGAATATTTTTTAAAAATTTTTTAGCTACTACTTTTAGCGAAATACAATCAGAGTTTGGCAAATTTTACGCAACTTTGCAGGTGTATCTAGTGATATTTGCAATTAAGAGTTGGCAATCGTGGTGAATTGGCAGCATTATACTTCAGTTTGCTGATATTGCTTTGCATTTCCAGTTTGTTCTTGATTTTCCTGAAATTTCGATATTTACTTATTATCGCAACAATCGCCAACTCTATTAATAACACGCCAAGTTGGCAATCTCGATTTCCTATGTATCGTACACGCTGAACTGGCAACCAGGTGCTTAGTTTTAAATAATGTTGCCAATAGGTTGAGATAATACGCAAGTACCGAAATTTCTTTTCAGTATTATGCAAATGTAAGCAGAAACGTAAATAAATGACAATATAGTTATAGTGGTCCCACGATATAGTGGCCAATCATACAAGAGATCCGCCAAATATAAAATTATACGTTTAGTGGTCGACGAAGTTCTAAACGTTGGCGACCGCTGGTCTAGTATTTACAAATTTCGCAGCAGATAGCTGACATATCGAATGGTTTTCGGGTCCTAATTCTGCCAAAGACCATCTTACACATGTTAAATTGATCTGAACATGACATAAAAGTTCTGAAAGTGAGATACCAATTCATGTGGCACCTTTTGTCATTTAAATTTAAAATTACGCGAATTTCGTTACTAACAACTCTCCGTTACCAGTGATAATTATTTACACCAGTTTTATAATTATAGTAACAATTTGAAAAAAAAATTAAAAAGAAACAGGGAACAAATTTTTTGTAATTAAGTATTATATCGTTGACCAATTTCATCAAATCAAAAGGCATCACTAAATGGCGTAATTTTCAATCAATAGTAGAAAGCCGTTCCCGTGTACGTTCGAACACAATAATAACGATTACGGCATTTGGCGACATTTTTTAAAATTGAATACGTATTTAGATTTGGCGAAGTTGGTCCACAGTATAATACGTAAGCATCCAAATTTTAATGTGACATGAATTTATTTATGATAAAAAATATTCAAAAAACAAATAATCATTTTGAAACACATTATTTGAGATGGAATATTTTAATCTATTCAGAATCAAAATTAAAACTAAGCAATTTAAAACACCTTTTTTTTAACTTTAAAAAATAAATAATTTTCAACCAATGTGTGTTTCTTTTATGCATTGAAATTATCCTCTTTTTTACTCCAAAAAGACTTCTGGCATTATTAGTATTTGAACGTTAGAGAGCCATTTTATTTGCGGCTCAAAGAATAATAAGAGAAAAAAACGCTCACTCGGGAATATGGCTGACTACGAGGATGAAATATGAATTCCGTAATAAAAGTTGCGTAAAACCATTTCTATTCAAAGTTGAAAAAAAAAATTTTAAAAAAAGGGAGTTTTTCGCGCTAGTCACACTACGGCCAAACAAAATTCCCTCTTTGTCCTGAAACAATGGTCCAGAATCCCGTTTGCATCCATCTAGTTTCCTGAGTATTTTTTCCCCGGAAATCCAGAAATCCTTTTCCTAGCAAGCGGCCTACAGTTATTATCATAATTTTTTTTCGTTCTCTTGTTTCTTTTTTAGTGTAACGGCTCGGTTTTGAAATGAATAGATTTTTTGTGCGGGTATGAAATTGGAACAATTCCTTTCTTTTGGTTGAAGAAATGTTAGAGATAAAAAAGAGGTATATAAAGAAAAATTATGAATGCCCCTTTAAGTTTGCTCATAGAGGGTAACAAGTATTCTTTAAATTGCGAATATAAATGGGTAAGGAAGGTGAAAACATATAGACAAGGGGTTCTTAAAAATGTAAATAGTTAAGAATGATGAAAAATTGAACATATACTTTCCAAGACGCCTTAAATGTTTTCGAACGAAAAAAGTGAAACAAAAACTTGCACATATTTAGGTAAAAAAATACCCCCTTTGGCATAGTTCGAATGTTTTCCTTCCAAGATTGTATTTTAAAACCAGTCTTTTTTGGATTATTAAGATGAAACATTGTTTCTTATTTCTAAAAAAATTATATCGAAATACACCATTGCAATAAAGATAATATGTGTTTATCGGAGGGCACAACACCTTTTTAAAATTACATTCATTAGTTAACTTTGCATCTCAGAAATGTTATAAATTGCACCCTAAAAAAGTAATAATATAAGTTAAATAAATATTGGCAGTTTTATTCAATTCATTTTTCAATTCCCACTATTAGCTCTCACTCCCACACACACTCTCTCTCTCTCTATATATATCTTGTTCAAATTTTCAATCGTTAATAAAATACTTTCTATTCATCCAATCAAGTTCAAATAAATTTTTTTAAACTTGCAGTGGATGACACTTGATGTTAATACAGTTTTTTTAAAAAAATATTAATTAATTAATTAAATTAAATTAATTACTGGTTTTCGACGCCAACTTAGATTTATTTCCTTTGTTGAAACAATGTAACTGTTGAAACAATGACAAAAGATGGCGTTGAAAACCGATTTTTCAGCCAAACCGGGTGTGCATTGTTACAACAATGCATACAAATCATGCTCTTTTTTCAGTTCCCCTACTATTAGTTCACTCTCTCCCTGTATATATATGTATATATCGTTTAAATTTTCAATCGTTAATAAATACTTTCTATTTATCCATTCAAAGTATGTATTGACAAAATTTTCTTTATATTACTTGTTTGTGCTAATTTCATATCATTTGTAGTTTCAAGCACTTTTAATTTTATAATCGTTTTAATGAGACAAATGTACCCTATGACACGTTTTATTTTTTACTGTATTTTTCTAAGAATTTTATTAAGTAACGAGTTCTTTTACTCTTACTGAAGTATATTTTATCTGCTTAAATATATGTTAAATCAATAAATTTTGTGAATACAGATGATATACATAAATGCCATTAAAAAGCATTGAATTATTTATATTCAAGTTCTAAATTTTTTCTCATCGAATTTACTAATAATTATAGAAAACTTGAACGCGAATCTAAAAACCATAAAAAAAATCGATGTAACTATGAAAATAATGATTTTTTCTAATTATATAATTAAATAAAATTATCAATTTAGTATCTGTTTAATATTTAGGGTATAGTATTGTAATTATTTGGTAGAAACATATCTCTCGGAAACAAATACAATAAAACTAGTACAATAACCTATCCGAATCCAGAAATCTCGTAATTACGGTATTATTAATTTCCAGAATCAGCACATGTTTTGGCGACGACTTCTGTCGCCAAAGCGTTGCCTCCATTGCGTTTTCATACAGAATAGATAAGCAGATTTCATCGCCAATCGCCCCAAAACTTAACCAAACCAAAGCGTCTTTTTTTTGCACTGTAATTCTACCTGAAACCCATCCCAAATCAAGAAACAATGTCCATTCCAGACTCTTAGCTTATCGAATTTTAACGACTCCGAATCTCAGTTTTCGCCAGAATTCTACGAAAATCCCCAAACCAGACACTTGAGTTATAAACGTCAATAACTATCGTAAGAAGTGTGCTTGCCCACTACAAAAAAAACCCTCTTGTCGTAACATTTCTCCCGTGGTATGTTATCTTTACGACGGGCCATCAATAGGAAAAAGCTAGGCAATGGACTATAGATCGACTGTTCTACAGTACTAGACGAAGAGATAACAAAACGTTTGGAAGCCGGCACTGGCACGAGAAGTTCGCGATAGGCCTCCGTGACCCCTCGCACGCAAGTGGGGTGTGGAGGCTTTCCCAGGGAAGGCGTAAAACCGTCTTTTATCTTCACTCTGTTTTCAGACGCAGAGTCGGGAACGTAGTTCTTCCTCTTCTTTAAAACGGTTCGAAGGGGACGTGTAGAAATTACGTTACTGCAGATACGTTAATGCGTTCGCTTTATTTTAAGTGTGTATTTTGCTTCTTGGATGGTTTTGAAGTTCAAAAAAAGCTTAATGCCATACACTGGCGCACACAAAGTTCTTTCGGGGGGGGGGGGGCATCAAAAGCCCACCCCATTCTCGTATCATACCTCAATGCGCCGCCAAACATATTCTTTTGATTTTGACAATTTCGGGAACAAACAATGGTAAAAAAAAATTATTGAATTAAATTGGCATTAATTAATAAAATAAATTGTTAATAACAAATACTTATTGTAAAATCCGGCGTATGCGCGCACCCATACTTTCAAGCTGCACTTTTTAATTTTTAGGAATATTCGTCGCATTCCCTTTTTAAAGAAGAAACCTGAAATTTACGTGTACAGTGCTATTACGTTTGAAGTCATTTATTCAAGGTATTATCCCAGGCTTTTCAAAGTTAGTATACTTCCGGAACTACAATCCTTTAAGTTCATTAGGTAAGTCATTTTTTAAATAAACAGTATTCCGATCTATGTAAAGGTCTTAATTGTTTTTAAGCTCCTCGCTTTTTTTATTTTATTTTTGAAGCTATGATTTTTATACCCGGCGTATAGCGAGCACTCGTAAATTTCAATCTTATTTTTTGTGTTAAAAGTGCGCGTTATATGCCGGATTTTACGGTAATTAAATTTTACGTACTATATACATAGGATT
>BMAV01016922.1:512271-538208 GCA_019973955.1 Trichonephila inaurata madagascariensis
GCCGGATTTTACGGTAATTAAATTTTACGTACTATATACATAGGATTATTATCACCATTAAAAAAAATCAAGGGCTATGGGGGAAGGGGGTCGAACCCGTGCTCCCACTCTTGTGTGTGCCACTTATGGCTTCAATGTTTTTTTTGTTAAAAGAAAAAGAAAATGTGCCATGTCAATGTAAAAACAAACTCTCTGTTAGAGAATTAACTTCTATTAAATTGATCTCTTTAATACAGTAAATTAACCTCCTTTATGTGTGTACTCCTTAGTCAGTAAAGTAAAGTCAACGATTCCTTTTCCTTGTGCACGGATATAGAATTAAAAATGTGACAGAAGCCAATTAATTTTTTCAAAAACAGTACAACAACACTGAAGAATGAGTAATTATTTTTTTTTTTATTGCATCAACAATATCAACGACAATTTAAATTGGACAGCTAGTGTAATAACTTAAAGAACAATTAACCTATTTGCGATGGACACATTTCTGAATTAAAATTAAGTGATGAGGATGACATATAAACCCGTATCGGGGGGGGTTTTGGG
This sequence comes from Trichonephila inaurata madagascariensis, assembly GCA_019973955.1. NCBI lineage: Eukaryota > Metazoa > Arthropoda > Arachnida > Araneae > Nephilidae > Trichonephila > Trichonephila inaurata. Next base: position 512,818 of record BMAV01016922.1, read on the forward strand.
GGACCCCCCCCCCCCCCCCATAGACCAACAGATCTTTGATTTTTACCTTAGATTTTACGTCTCAGGGCTTCCGTCTGAGTGTTTTTTAGAATGTACCCCTATTCCCGTAAGAGAGGTATGTGTACGCTACTGATCGGATTCAGTTTCTCCTAACTTCCACATCACACCACTAGGACTTTTGAGGCCATTAAACAAATTCCATTTGTCTGCACGAAGAGTTCTGCTTGATGGAGGCTCGAAACTGGCTAGGAATTCCAATCAAATAATAGTTTTAACAACCAGTTACTGAAGTCGTAATTGTTGAAAATAAGTTGTTCAAAAGGGATATAATTCGACGAAATAGAAATCCTTCAGCAATAAACTGGAATACATACATGCTAATAAACTTCTTATACGACAATGTAACGATTTGGGAAAATTGATGAGTAGCGTGGGACTTAAGAAAATTAAATATTGATTTATTACGCCTACAGCTATTAATTACACTATTTACATTTATATACAAGTTATTCAAACTATTGAGTATTTCAATTCTATAGAATATGCTACTGCTAAAGGAGGAGGTACACTCCACGTCCCTTTTCGAGTTTTTCAAACAGACTGTCTCTTCACTCTCTTGGAGTGGGGGCGGTTCCCTTTTACATCTCGAATTTCACTCGAGTTTTCGGCTCACAGGTGGGATTCAGCCGTTGATTTTCTCACGGCCATCAGTTGTCGGCGAGATGTCAGATGAAAGGACTCCACAATATTTTAGGAATGCACGTGTGGATATGAACGGTGGAATGCTATCTGCATAAGGAAGTCGATCATGTAGATTCAAGGCGGGGAAACGTTACAACATAAATATCATCTTTATTATTCGATTTATTCAGATTTATGAAGAAACTAAGAGGCTACATAGTCAAAGTAATCTTGGTTACGAACTCGTGGCACTGCAGAATAACGCCTGCCGAACATAATCGAGACCTTGTGCTGTTTGACTCGTTAGTATAGGGAATGATGCACGAGGCTCAAAGACCTCACGTGACGTGGTGGGGAAGTTAGGAGATAGAGGTGCTAGCTCAGAAGTCGTCCTAGTCATTTTACGATGGTTTAAAATTTCGAGGTCTGTTGCCAATGTTCCTCATGTAATTTCAAAGTGGTACGTATATCAACAATCAATCAATCGATATGAAGAATTAAAAAGGATCAATAACAGTGCCGATTTAATTTGGGGCCCTGGGAGTAGAAGATCTATAGGCTTCCGTGGCACTGGAGGATCAAAATTTATAACCAGAAAATCTGGTTAAGTCCAGCTTATGCGGGCCCATGGGCGCCCGTCCTAAGCAGCCAATGGATAATCCGGCACTGATAAATAACTTAAAGAATGCAGCGAATGACAAGTTGAAATATAAATAATCCGCTTGATATATTACAGTAGAGTTCTTTGATGATAAATAATGAATAAAAAAAGATATACATATTGTAGCAAAAGAAATTCTACTTTATTCTATATATATGCCACATATGTGGGTTTTTTTCCAAACAGAACAGCTATATTTAGTCAAAAAATGTTGCATTTTCAAAGAATCAAGTCTTACATTCCTAAAAAAAGATATAATTCAATAAAAGGAAATGTAAATTTATATGTAAAAAAAAGAGAGTATTTTTAAAACCCTATCACATACTTCAAACAAGCAGAACATTCCAAATCAGCCGCGCAAGAAAACTTCCCTTCTAAAAACGCTGCAATTTCCGCGAAGAAGACCGAATACAAAAGCAGAAACTCTCTTATAAAGTAATCAGATTCAGAGAAAAGCACGCGAGGAAAAAAACAGCTTTTTCAATACAAATCCTCAGTTGCTTCAATATAATCCATACCAGATGCTTAGAATAAAATCTCTTCCTGGAAACGCAGTGATCTCACCAAGAAAATTCAGTGAGAAAGTCGATTATATGAGTCAGATCTTTGAAATAGACAGATTGGTGTCAGAAGGTTGAAAATCATCGATCAACAAAAGAAACAGAGGTCGGAAAGATTCTGAGAAATAAAAATATCAATGACAGGGTGAAAAAATATGTATTCTATATCAGAAAATTTTTGAAAAAGGCTTTTCTTACAAAGCAAAGTGGCCAACACATGTTGAATATTTATTTCCAAATTTTTATGATATACGATATAAGAGTGAAGATTTGAAGAGGTGGAATGTTTATAGTGAAATGTATGTTGTATATGATGTCGAAAGATATCTGTTTTATTATTTTTCCAGGCAAAATATAGTTTGGATTATAAATAAAATATTTTGCAGACATATTGAAAATTAGAATACTAGCAGCTTTCATAAAAATAAACAATACAATTCCTGTTTCTTCCTCGAAATTTAATCAATGTTATATATTATTATATACATTTGCTTAAGGCTATCTTCGGCTGATGTTAAAGAATAGGGGCCAAATTCGGAATATTTTTTCAGATATAAAAGTACTCAAACATTAATATTATATTCTGTGGCTACACTATACTGTAGAGAATCACTTATTTTATCATACTACTCATTTTTATTCGAGTTTTGAAACATTTTTTCTTTGATAAAATGTGTTTTGCATTTTTTTCCCTGTACCGTAATGCTAAATGAGCTATCCCTTCACATATTAAAAGGAAAAACTAATTATTTATGAAATATTTCGAAATTTTAAAAACACTGTACTATAAACAAATGCATGAGTTACAATGTCACACATTTTTATAAAAATTGAGGCATTTTTTCTGTCCGAAAATGTACTTCGCGTCAAGTTCTCGCTATCGTACATATGGCAAAAACAGCCTTAAGAAATAAAGTTATTATTTTAAATACAGACTTTTTTTTAAGAAAGTATAGCAGGGTTAATACTTATATGGTAAACAAAAACTTTTTTTTATATTTTTACAATAATTTAAAATTTCATTTCATCTAATGTATAAAGTAAAAAGTTTGGGGTGTTGGTCTTACTTTTCGCTTGATTTCGTATAAGGATTGAAATAAAATGTAATGAATTATTGAATCGTTAATGAAATGTTTTTTATTTTTTATGTAAGAGGAAAAACTTTTCTTATACCTTTTATTGTTTTCAAGTAGAAATCCAATAAATATTATACATATCGAATATCTCATATCTATTGATGTAATCGGGAACCTCAAGGAAAGATTCAAAATGCATTCAAATTAAATAGAATTTTAAGACTGTTATAAGGTGTCATTTTTCTCTTGATATTTAGAGCGTTGTAAGCTGTTTATTTAAATGAATCCCTAATTCCTTAACGTATGATGAATATTAAAGGCTCTATCCTATAAATAATCTTAAAACTCTTATCCTAACAAATTTTGAAATTCTTTTATTTAAAATCTTTCTTATAATATTAAAACCTTATCCTAACTAGTTTTAACGAGTTATTTTTTTGCCTCAAATGCAAAAAAAAAGACGAAAATACCCTTTCCAAATTCCACATCAAGTTCCAAAAGGAAACGGCAGAGTAATTAACAAAGATTTCAAGTGTAATATTTATACAAATCCACGTCCCGTTTGAGGATCGATATCTGTGGATTCAAAGGCAATCTATTCATCTAGAGGCGGGATCATTGGCATTCTTCTGACAAGGATCACCAGGATCATGGGATGCTTTGGATCCAATCAGGGGCTGCCAAGTCCAGCTGCAGTCACTTCCAGAAGCCGAAGATGCCACCTGGCGCTCTTAATGGCACCTATCGGGATTTTTTCCTTATTCCACCTCAGGATTTTGTTAAGAATGGGTCCGTAAATATCAAGGATTGTTGTATTCTTTGCAATGTAATACATCACAGTGTAACACGGAGAGATGTTTTTGTGGTACAAAGTTAAAATAGATGGAAATGATTTTGCAAATGATGTACGTAGATTTTAAGAGAAAAATTGGATGAGTCTTTTTTTTTGTTTAAAAATATTTTCCTTCTTTTTATACATAAATTACTGGCACGACAATAGTACATAATTTTTTTCACTTTTAAAATTAATCGCAGAATTTATTAACTTTTGAATTAGCAGATTTATTTTATTGATTTAAGGTAACCGACTACGTTCGGAACCGTGATTTTAAAAAAGCGCATAAATGGATAATTTTCATGATATTTAGTGTCACTTAGATTAGAATACATGTTTAAAATTGTTTTAAGGACATTTTGACAAAAAAAAATTATTTAAATACAATATTTTGGCAAAAGTTAACTTAGAATAACCTTTCTTCAAAAATGTTCTTTTTTTTGTGAAAAATGCTTCTATTATAATAATATTTTGCCTGTATACAGCTCAGACCTCTGTACAGAGGCTCAACAACGATTTTTGAAAAATTCAAATTATTTTCAGAGTTACAACCCATTGAAATAATTATCGGCGTTTTTTTCTTTAAATTTTTCCCCTCTATTGTCGTAAAACATGGATAAACCCACTTCTAAGTTAGATATTTCAAAAATTCTAGTTAAGCCTCTGTACAGAGGTCTGAGCTATATACAGGCAAAATATTATTTTAATAGAAGCATTTTTCACAAAAGGAGAATATTTTGAAAATTGGTCTTTTTATGTTCATTTCTTTGTCAAAATATTGTACTCGTATTTAAATAATTTTTTGTTGTAATACTATTCTTAAAACAATTTTATATACATTTTCTAATGTAAGTGACATTAAATCTCATAAATATTATCCATTTATACGCTTTTTCAAAATCACGGTTCCGAACATAGTCGGATACCTTAAAAGAAAATTGAGAAGTTGTATGCTTTTCAGCTTATGAAAATAAGTTTTTATCGATTTATATATGTAATAACTTAAACTGATATCTACTGATAATTCGAATCTCCTTTATTTATACCATCTAATTCAAAAATCCTATTTCGAAACGCGTCTCAATTTATCTTTTTCTAAAGCATTAAAAACGTTATGTTGGTATATTTATTACTTATCCTTTAGACCTTGAAATTTTAATAGATTTATTAAGGATTTAAAGAAATGTAAGATCACTAATTGCTTTCGTGTGCCTTAGTAATAGGAATTAAATATTTCCTAAACAATGATGTCATTCCTATAAATAACTAGTTATTCCCCCTTCACCTAATCATGTGACGTATTTTTTATAATGCTTTTTCCCCTGTTCTTCTCTGTATGTAAAAACTTGATATTTGAATAATTCCCTCTCTTGTATTTTGGCACTGTACGAGAAGCATGCTTAAGTAAATGATGTGATCACGAACAAGCCTCTTTAATTTTTTCGGCCACGACCACTTTATCACTAATCAAAATGTAAATTTTCTGCGGGCAAATATATTGTATATTTTATATATAATTTATAAAAGATAATGTACATATTTTTATTATTACTAACAATAGACGTTCATTTAATCCTAACAACATAAATTCTGAAAAATAATCTATGCATCTATCTATATATGTAAAGAAGAAAAGCGTCATTCACTTAGTCCCTTACTTATGTCAAGATCGCCGGGAACTATTAGATATACAGACTTGAAATTTAGCAAGCATGTTTTTATGTTGAGTAGAGAGCCGCTAAAAATGGTTTTTGTGGTAATCAGGGGTTATGGGGGCTTAAAAGAGATACTTTCGCCTTAGAAACTTTTAGATTTTAAATAAAAACAATATTTAATCGTATAACATTATGAGATTCTCAGCGAAGCAGGCGGGTAATGGGTAGTTATTTATTCTAATATTGATGTGATTTATCAAACTACTCGTATTACAATTATTGATTTTATAAAAGCATAATAGAATTTTTCAATAAGGTTCAATACAAAATAAACAACAAATGGTTTCTGCTTGAAATAGTAGAAACAAAAAGAATACGTAAAAGAATTTAAAAACGCGAGACTAAACTTTAAATAAAACAATCATTATATAGATGAAATCACAGAATAATAGCAACTGTATTTGTAAATAGAATTTATTTAAGCAAATCTATCCAAATTAAACTAATTAAAATTTACTGTCAAAAATGTAAAGTCCGGAATTAAATTCTGCTTGCATCTTATTTTTCCTTAATTTATGTCCCGATATATTAACGTTAAAGATGTGATTTACTTTTGTAATACCTCTCAAGCTGAGAGATAATATAATTTATTTTAATAATAAAACAAGTAATATATAAAAAAAATTAAGTCAATTCCTACTTAGATCAACAAAGAAAAATTTTATATTTTGCAACTTTTTATTAAATAGTTACAATTTTTTAAATATGTTTATACAGATAACAGAATCGCAATATTCAGTGGTAATTAATTTTTATTCATTATCATTTAAGTATCGTATTGTCATCCAAAACAATCGTGTATATAAAATTTAGGTTCAAGTGAATGTTTTAAAACGCGAGAAAAAAAACCTTTTCAAGTTTTGACACACGTTGCCAAAAATGATGCCAACGTGGCTGTATTTGTAATTCTTTAAATAATTAATTTTAATCAAGTAATTTTTATTAATTATAATTAAATTATTGTCATACAAAATAATCATGCATATAAGATTTCAGCTCAATTGAGCGCTTTAAAATTTATTTTATTAACGATTGAAAATTCCACCAACATAAATAAATAAATAGAGAGTGTGAGTCAATAGTAGGAATTGAATAAAAACATGAAGAACAATCTTAACCGAAATAGATATCGTCTCAACATCAGTAACCAAAACTCGCCAAGGAACGGTCACAGCATATCGTAATTGAAACGGCCACCCGTCCAGAAAATCACATTCAGAAACCTCGACGAGGCGATTGTAACAAAAATGACCTACTTCCATCAGGATCAGTCACCTTCAATCTCGAAGGGAGGCAACAAGCCATGAGAAAAAGGGTTGGAGTTTCTAGCCTAGCCTTATTTATTTTATGCTGGGGTTTCACCAATCCATATTTCATGAGAGTCTCAACAACGCTCTTATGGTCTGATCTCATGCAACTTTGATCCTTTTTTTTGCCGACCACCTCCTCTCCCCAGGGGTTTTGAATCCCATCTGGCCACAAGAGGTCACCAGCGAGGATGTATTTTTTTCCCTCTACGTATCTTTTTTTTTATGTTTTGTTTTATTCAACCACCTTTGGAAGTTCATTATGGAGGATTCGATCTGTCTTGGGTCTAAAGGTTGTCAGTCAAAGAGTATTATTTCGTTATGGAAGGTGCTGAGGTATTCTTCTTTCAAATTCTATGAGATTTTTTTTTATGGGGGGATTTTATAAAGGGAAAATGTACAGAAGTAAAATGAAACTATTTTGTTGCTTATTAGTTTCTATTAATGTGTTTTGTCTAATGTTTACAATTATTGAATATGAAGAAAAATATTCCATAGTTTTTTCTAATTTTCATAAAATGCATGGGGTATAAAATACCACAACTTGTACGTATAATCAAGTTCTTTATAAACTTATATATAGTGTAAGAAAAGGTAAATTTTGTACATATCACTTAAATATTACTATTGGAGTACTTTTTATATTTTTATGAAGATTCAGTTTCAAAAATGAAGAGTAACAAAACGTATTATGGAACATGGATTATACTTTTTTGAAAAAAAAATCACCCTTCCATTCTAGTGAGTTTAGCGGGTTTTTAGCTACTTTTGCAGGTGTATCTAGTGACATTTGAAAGTGAGAGTTGGAAACTATGGTCAATTGACGGCATAACACTCCAGTTTCTAGATATTGTTCACCATATATAAAATTATACATTTATTGGTTTATGAAGTTCTAAAGGTCAAACTATATTATGTATAGAAAAATAAAATATGCCTTTTGTTAAGGCTTAAACCAAAGATGCAAATTTACAATAAAATACTAAAAGCTTAAAGATCGTGTAGACATTTTAAACAACTAATCACACTTAGAAAGACGGTGTTTTAAATAGATATTCTTTTGCACAAAAGTAGAGAGAACTGTAACTGTGATAAATGTATGCTTAACTGTTATGTGTAGTCAAAGAAAAATGCAGTTAGTTACATGTTCATTAAAATCAGAAATATTTAACGAATCAAATTCGATACATTATACAATGAAAGATTAATTTGAAAACATTCTAGAAAATAATTCCTAGAAATACAATTCATTTAATTCAATTAAATACATAAACAATTTTTTTTCACGTCTCACGAGTTTATATTCAGTAACAGCCACCTTACAGGAAAATTAAATCCAAGAAACAGTATCAAAGAACAAACTAATTATATGTACCATGAAAACTCTCGAATCGCCCCGTCGAAAGCAACTAATCTCATAAAGAAACCTCAAATTAATTCTTTCACATCTAAAGTAACAGAACCTTTCTTTTTTCCATAAAAATACATCAGATAAACTTTGACAACAGCTGGTACAATAATTAAAAGAGCTTAGCTTTTCGATATCTACTTTTCCAGCAGAGTCCCTGCGAAGAGTTAAAATCACATTAAAAATCCGTGCCATCATGATTTGAGATGTTTAATCAGATTACGACTCCTCTTTTCACTTACACAATCACAGCTAAGAAAACACTGCTCAGCAGAGACAAGCTCGTGATAATTAATTCAGAACACAGAATAGTTCATTTTCTCCAAATAAATCACGATGCATTTAAATATTTAATTTCGAATTCAGGAAAATAAAAGCATTGTAGCATTTAATTTCGCCACCTATTTTTATTTTCGGCAAGTCAGATTCGTGAGGCTTGTGAAACAGGATAAGAGTCCTTTGTCCTTTTGTTTGTGCTGCTTTCTTCTTACTTTCTGGTGAAATTAAGAAAGGAATTTTTAAAACAACGTAAAAAGAAGAGGTAATGAAACCATGGGAGAAAAAAAGAGAGAGAGAGAGAGAGCCTTATTTCATACACGATATGCAAATAAAACTTCATTCACGAAACAATCTGTTAGTATTCAAAAAACGGTATAGATTTTTTAAAATCCTTATTTAAATATCCATTGTTTAAAAAAGGATGGTCCAATTTTACATGCACTAAAAAAGAATTTATTATCTCAATTCATGCATTCAAATTTTCAGTTAAAATACAGTATATAGTGCATATTCACCATTTTGGAATTTTAAAGACGCCAAACTACCTTAAGGTTCTACTACGTTCGGAACCATGATTTTAAAAAAGCGCACAAATGGATAATTTTCATGATATTTAGTGTCACTTAGACTAGAATACATGTATAAAATTGTTTTAGGACATTATGACAAAAAATTTTTATTTAAATACAATACTTTGGCAGAAAATTAGAATAACCTTTTTTCCAAATGTTCTCCTTTTGTAAAAAATTACTATTGTACTAATATTTTGCCTGTATATAGCTCAGACCTCTGTACAGAGGCTCAACTAGAATTTTTGAAATGCATATCTTGGAAGTCGGTTTATCCATGTTTTACGAAAACAGAAGGGAGAAATTTTAAGAAAATACGCCGATAATTATTTCAAATGGTTGTAACTCTAAAAATAATGTGAATTTTTCAAAAGTCATAGTCGAGCCTCTGTACAAAGGTCTGAGCTATATACAGGCAAAATATTAATACAATAGAAGCATTTTTTTACAAAAGGAGAACATTTGGAAAAAAAGGTTATTCTAAGTTCATTTTTTGCCAAAATATTCTGTTTAAATAATTTTTTTTTGTTATAATGTCCTTAAAACAATTTTATGCATGTATTCTAATCTAAGTGACACTAAATATCATGAAAATTTTACATTTATGCGCTTTTTTAAAATCATGGTTCCGAACGTAGTTGGATACCTTAAGGTTTGGCGGAAAACGTATTATCGAAGAATAAATTTAGAAGAAAATGCCATGATAAAACTGCTATTGAATCAAAAGTCGCCAACGCATACAACACTTTATTTCATTTAAAATGTTCATATAAACAATTCAAATGTGATTAACATTCCATAAGCAAAACAAACACAGAGGATTTATAGATATTCCGGTATTTATGTATTACACCGTCGACCAATTTCGTCAAATCAAAAGACATCGCGAATGCCGCGATATACAGCCAATAGTGGAAATCATTCCTACGCAGGTTCGAACAGAATAATTATAAGGATGACAGCATTTGGCGACATTTTTTGAATTGATGATGTCGTTTTGGTTGGCGAATCTGATCGACAATATAATTAATACTTAAATACCAGTATTTCTTTTTGGAGCAATTGTTGGTATATTATTCTAGTGAAAGGTGAAAACAGAAATCGGAATGTGTAACAACTTTCTAAAGATAAAGATCTATATAAGCTGTGATAAGGCTCTGCAGTTTCGGGTAGACAGAAGCAGGATATTTTTTAAAATTAAGTATTAATGTGTCTATGTAATTTAAAAATATTTTTAAGAATTTTTCAAAACTGTCGAAGCACAGCACATACAAATAATACTGTTCTAAGTCATTCTGTTACCCAAATAATTTCTGAAAAAAAAATTAGTCCATAATTTAAGTAACATAATACAAAAAAGTTAAAAACGATTTAAACGATTCTTATCAAGTAATCCAGATTTAAAAAAGAAGCATAAAAGGTGCATTGTCAATACATTTTTAAATAGAAACTATTCAATAACTATAGTTTAGATAGCCATTTTATTTTTTGAACATGAAATAAACAATTTTAAAAAGAGGTTTTGTGTGTTTGCACGAAATTTAACATGTTGTATAGAACAGCAGAAGTGAGGTAATGATTCTTTAGTTGAACTTAAAATCTTTTTTATATCTATATTAATTTAATTTACTTCTGAGCCACATAATTATATATGAAGTAATTAGCACTTGCTTTATAGTTTCCAATACATAACTCTTATACTTTTTATTGTTTCATGTACAATTACTATATATATGACTACACCAGTGGAGCACACAAGGAGGGGGAGATCCTGGGGGTCCCCAAAGCCCTTGATTTTTTTCCGATTGATTATACTGCTAAGTATATAGTACGTAAAATTTAATTAGTATTTGTTATTAATGATTAATTTTATTAATTAATGCTAATTATTTACTCAATAATTAGGTTTTTACTGTGTTTTGTTCCTGAAAATCGACAAAATCAAAAGGAGCATGATACAAGAATGGTGAACTTTCGACCTCGGACCCCCCCTCCCCTTAAAAAATTCCCGTGTGCGTTGCTGGACTACACTATTAAAATATACTTACATAGATTTGGTGAAACTATTTAGCTATATAATCAGCAGATTTATTGATCATATAGCTCTGTGTAAGACAAGTGTATGCACATAATGAAAACAAAAAAAATCTATAAACTTAGAAAGCAACAACAAATTCAGATTTTGTTTAGTTTGGAATAAACAACTACCAATACTGTAACAAACGACGAATAATAGTTTATGTAATACATACAAGCCTGTAGTCATAAAAGATGCAATTTAAGTCACAACTCCATTTAAAGGCAGGGGAAAAAAATATAACACTGCACCAGCAATCCCACTTTCTTAACTAGAAAACTCCACATTTAAATATGTTTACAGAGCGATTATTTCACAATACTGATATAATACAACTGCCTTCCCAGGTAATACGAGTACATACAACATTTAAATCATGTCATCTCACCATCAACATTTACCCTCCGTCCTTAAAATATGCAAGATGGAAGAGGGGAGGAATAGATTGCACGTTTGACGCAAGACGGCTGGATTTGTCATTTGATTTGGTTACTCGTCTGTATTGCAGGGTGGTGACAGAAGACGCATGTGCCTGCATGTAAATAGGTGCAAATGAGACTAGATCCACCTAGTACCAACCATACTGGGTGTCGCCCGAAGGGCCGATGGTAGCTTTGGGGTTAGGAACAGCATCGTGCAATCCACTCTTCTCTCTCCAATATGAGTCGAAGGTGCCTGAAGCTGAAGGATGATTAAGAATTATTCAATTCCTAAAGGGTCGGTTTAAAAGTTTCTTATTTTAAAGGGATTAGGGACGCCGAAATCTGCAAGTGGTTGTTTTCGGTGTTGAGCAAGGTGATTTCGCGTGAGAAATTCCATTCCAAGAGACGGATTTGAGCTTAGCGGATTATGTGGTTGGAAGTTCGCCTTTAATGTATGCAAATATACCGTGTTAATCCCTTGGAACACCACTGAAATTTGTCGAATCGATGGCCGAATTAAGGGGATTTGGTGGAAGGTACTTTAATTTGCAAGGTATCGGCGAGCTTACTCTATTAGCATAGCGTTTAGACTGGACGCCTTTTGATATTAGTTTTAACGCTTGGTGTGCAGTTTAAAGCGAGTGCTAGATGAATGTTTAATGATTATGATGGTGATTGTTTAATGTGTTTCTCAGACGAGATGAGTCGGTTTAAAATGAAAAATAACGAAATCTGATCTTATTAAAATCGTGATTTAGGTATGTTTAGCAGACGAGACTTTTGAGTAGTTAAATAGTATTAATAGTATTTAATTAGTAGTAAGTAATTAATGATTATATTTACGCATGATTATCATTAAAATTAAAAGATTTATACTTCTCTGCATTCAAAAGATTGAGAATATATTTTTAATTGAACATCTAAACCTGAATTTCAACATCGCACCGCAGATTCAAGTGAAAGATTCACTCAAAAGCTTTAAGAAATACAGAAAAATAAGTTCATTTATAGGAATACTATAAGACAAAATGAGAAATACAAAATTTTTATTTTAAATGGAATTTGGAATTCATTTTCATTTCCTCTTTGGTTTACATTGAAACACATTGAGTGTGTTGTTTTCCATGCAATGATATATGGCTTGTTGGGAAAAGAGTTTTACAAGGAAAGTACACTTACCAGCATAACTTGAATAATATTATGGCAACCCTAGAAGATGTGAGTAGGGTTTATACACAAGGTATGTGGTTTTAGATATTAATTCTTCATTTGTTTAATCACAAATTACAAGTAGCTCAAATTTTGTTTTTCCCAATTAATATTAATTTGCAATGATAAAAACACTTTTTATATTCTTAGTGAATCAACTAAAAACATTCTAACCAGAGTTAAATTTTCAAGGAAAAATAATTCCAAAGACCTCAACAAAATTGTGTAAAAAATGATGAAATGAAAAAAAAAAGTTTTTTTCCACACTTGCTAAATAAAACTTTCTTTTTTGCGTAAAATCAAATAAAAATATCGAACCGATCAAACACATTAAAAGCAATTTAATTGTTTCTGGACAATTTAAACGTCTTTCAAAAGAAATAATCACGAACTGCACGAAGACTAAAAGAAAAAAAAAAAAGAAGTTTCATTTAAATGCCTTTCTAAATCGATAACGCCTTCCAGCAAGCATTACCCATCGGAACTTTCGAATTTCGAACAATCCGTCGGACTCTTTTTAGTGTTGCCAAACATTTATTCGAAATTGCGCACATAAATAGTACGAGTTTAGTTGTTGACAAATAAAGTTCAAGACGCGTCAAGTTTTTTATCGCACGGAGGGGCCAGATAGAAATACGACCGCTTCTTGATATAGAAAGAACGTGCTAAAAATAAAGGTAAAAGTTTCCTCCAATATTTCGTCCCCTTAAATCTGGCCGCAGAAAGACGTGTTCGGGAAATACAAAGAATGTCGGCCCAACGTGCAAAAAAATGGAATAAAATATTGCAAAAACGGGGCTTCCACGATCAATAGCGCACAGAGGTTTCATAAATGTATGCGTCTTCTTGAGACTCAGCATCATTTTTCAATTTCCTGTGGAAGCCATTTGCGACTAGAGAGGTCTAAAAATCTGCCCCCTTTTTTTATTATTATGTGTAATAGTGTTTGTAATTTTTTAGAAAGACACTCTTTCGACTGCTTGGGAAAGGGAAGCTTTTTTGAAGTCAAGAATCGGACTGAATGGAGGTGTTTATTTGTAGCAGTGTACTTTGAAAAATATATTAACCCTCCAAGCGGTCTGCACGTAAAATTCCGCCATTCCAGATATGCTTTTTCTGCCTTCAAGCAAGATTCCCAAAAGCGGACTAGCCGCATTCTTAAAAATACGACTCAACCGCTTTTGAGAGCCCCACCTGAAAGCAAAAAAATATGTGCGGTGCATTTTAGAAGCATCTCCAGAATGGCAAGACTTTAAGTGCAGACCGCTTAGAGGGTTATGAACTCGGATCATGAGAAAATTGAGGTATGTGGCGATCGTGAAGCATTTGGCCCACTCGGGTCTTGATCTCCTATTTAAGGTATTTGAGACTGCATGAAAAAAGATTATATTGTCCATACGATATTTAAAATATATACATACACATTTAAAACGAAAAATATTTCTAAAAATTACCTTGAAAGTTAAAAATAATTATATTAAAATTATAAATTACCAGTACGATTAAGAATTCAGATTTTTTAGGGGAGAGAGAAGTCTAACATATCGTAATTTTCTTTTGTTCAATCGAAGCGTTGAAGCATTGAATGCCTGACCAATGGGGAAGCAGCTTATCGTGACCCGAGTTTGAGCGAGAGAATCAAGTGAGAGAAGTATTCCTTTAACCTGGGGCGAGAGGTAGCGTTCTCATTGGTTAAAAGTATTAAAATCTATTTCCAAATTTTTAAGAATGTCTAACTGCTATTAACCGATTCAAAAGTACTTTATAATTTTGTCAAAATTTAGATTTTATTTTTAATTACCGTCACCTTAAGTCTATGTATTTTTTTTTGTCAAAGATATAGGCAATGGGTTTCATAATTTCGAACAATAATGTTGAGAATGTTAGCAAAAATAATTGACCTCTTTGGCTAATTTACTACGAAGATGAGAACCTCTCCTTGTAAAGGAAACGTTATACATGTAAATGAAAAATAATAATTGTAGTAAATGAAAAAGAGGAGAAAGGACAGAAAGAAGATAAGACAAAGGATAAGAAAGTGATAAAAGAATGTGTTTGTTATAGAAGTGTTACTGAAGTCAGAGCAATCTAACTAGAAAATACTCTGGTTAATAGAAGACTAAATTTTTTAGAAATCGCACAGGACAAGTAGGTTTTCTTACAATCGTTATTTGATACAGTCAAGTCAAGCAGTTAAACCAATCACATATTTAATTTACTTTGATAATTATTATTCACAGATCCAATAAACTAGTTAAAGATTGAGTATCATGTCACTTATATTAATAACGAAGCAAGCTCATCGAAACTAATACACCATTCAAAAGGTTTTATCATTAATGGAATAAATAAAGAATTTTGTACTATTTACTTTAAAATTAATATGAGAATGTATTTTATTCAACAGCGAACAAGACAAATTTATTTAGTCGTAAATTGAGTGTTAGAGGATTTTTAATGTGTTTACAAATATTAGAAGAAAACACGCGAACCCACTTTGTTGCTTATTGACATGATTCCATTAAAAGTTCTTGGTATGCTTTCATTCAGGATGTTATTCACAAACTGTTACGAAACAAAGAATTCATGTTTGACTCGGGCTGATTGGTTAGTACATTCATTTATTTCTAACTACAATTTTAGCTATTAAATTATAAAGGGAAATTTTTCATTGAAATCAGTCTAAATACTTCAAAGGCCGTTTCACAAACAGAATTCCAACAAATTGTTTTGAAACAATTATTAATACAAAATAATGTGGTTTCTCGTTACAAAAATACATTAACGTTCTTGTGAAACCTTTTCCATAATTATGTGTGCTTTACAACAAATTTTTGCTTAGTTTAAACATTGAGTAAATACGTATTACAAAAGCTAGAGTTTTGTATATTATCCTCTTTGAGAAAGATTGATATATTGAAGAAACACTTATACCCGAAATATTAATTAACAAAATAATCAAAACAAGAAACAATTATCAATTTATGTTAAAAAGGTAAAATGAATCAAAAAATAAAAATGGAGTCCAGTAAGTTAAAATTCTCAAATTTAATTAAAGAAAAAAAAACTTTAACTTACAGACTTCAAATTAAGGGGCAACATTATCCTAAAAATGACTAAAATATCGAATTTTTTTATAACCTGATTTTATTTGTGTAATTTTTCTGTGCCTACAAAATTTTGTAGCTCTAACTACATTACTTAGCTAGTTGTTTAACTTTTTAAAACAGTGTATTGTGAAGCAAAAACACGTGACGGCTGCATTTAGCTCTTTCATTTGTTTTGCTGAAATTTAAAACTTAAAAAGTCTTCACATGTTTTTATTTTTCCCGATAATCGTGTATTTAAAAATGCTAAGGCTTTTTTATATTCAATATAAAGCTTTGAAACTCTCTCTGGTACTTCTGCATGATATGTTTGATGATTCTGTGTATGACATAAAGATTTATGTCAATAGTTATTTTTAAAAAAAATGTCATCAAATTTAGATATAGCTGTTTTTTTTTAAAACATTTTTTGTAGTGTTCGACACGAAAAAAAATAGTAAAAATAAAACTATCACTTGTAATACCAATCCCACACACATAATTGTAAGAAATATTTCTAAGAATTAGGGGGAAAAAATGTTCAAAAAAATTACAATTTGTAGTAGTTAGATATAATTCAATATTTCGAAATTTCTACATTTTTGAAAAAAATTAAAATAACTGTTAGTTTAAAAGCGATGTTTTCTTCTGAAATGTATATTTTATGTGGGTTCAAATACGATATATTTGTGAATATTTTCATCTCTCTCGCTATACATATATATATATATATATATATATATATTAACTGCGAGTTCCCTTATTACTTGTATTTAGTAACACAAGATACCTTTTCTTTACATCCACATGCATATTCAGAATTATTAGATTAAAATTCTTCCTTCCAGAGTTGTCTGGGAAAATAAATGCTAAATCTAATGCCAGGAAAACCGTATAAACAAAAACACACACGCTTCATCATCACACATTATCAACGACCTTTTTCTCTTCCAATACATATATTCTTAATATCCAATCTTCGCAAATAAACTTGACGAATTGCGTGCCACTTTTTTTTCATTGCGCACAATAATATTTCAATTTTAGTCATGAACAGGATCTCTCTAACAATATTCCAGAATCGCTATTCCCAATGGACGATTCCATCACAACATGGTATATTTTCCCGGGGATCCCCCCCCTGCTCCTTTTGTGGTAAGGGGGAGGAAGAAGTGATGAAAAACATTGTTGACAGATAAGTCTTATTTCATACATTTGAAGCAATTCTCCTGGGGTATAGAGGAGTAGCGGTTGTGGAAGATGAAAACCCACCCCTGAGAATAATCGGTTGATCATCCCACGTTTACACCCCCCCCCCCCTTACCACCAAACGACCCTTCCCCTTCTATCTATCTCCAAGACGTCTTTCATTATTTAGCTACTTTGGTAGATGCTATTTGTTAGGAAGGACAAGTGAAGATGAAGTTGGTATGAGGAGGAATGATCTTGACGACATCGGATTCCTCCTGGGATGGAAGACTTGCCCGACTTCCATTTTTTAAAAAATATAAACGTTTTCTGCCAGGAAAATATGGGGAATGATCGAAGTGAAGGGTACTTTTGCCAGTAAGAAATGCCCTGAGAGAGTAGGAAGTACAATGTAAGGAAGAAAAATGGTATTCAATCATGATAATGTAAAGTTTGCTGCCATCGATAGGATTGTTTAAAGTGTCTTATTGTTGTTGTAGTGACTGCGGCGGTCTTTAATCTAAGTGGAATAAAAAATGTGGTTTTGGAAGTTTGTGATAATTTTTATTATAGTTTAAATATTTTTTGTTTTGTATAAATTAATTTATTTTGTTTATATTTAGAATTAATTTTGATTTCCTTAAGGTATCCGACTACGTTCGAAACCGTGATTTTAAAATAGCGCATAAATGGATAATTTTCATGATATTCAGTGTCACTTAGATTAGACTACATGTATAAAATTGTTTTAAGGACATTTTGACAAAAAAAATTATTTAAATACAATATTTTGGCAAAAAATTAACTTGGAATAATCTTTTTTCAAAATGTTCTCCTTTTGGGAAAAATGCTTCTATTCTAATAATATTTTGCCTGTATATAGATCAGACCTCTTTATAGAGGCTCAACTATGATGTTTAAAAAATTCACATTATTTTCAGAGTTACAACCAAATGAAATATATAATTATCGGCGTTTTTTTCTTAAAATTTCTCCCCTCTGTTGTCGAAAAATATGGATAAATCCACTTCTAAGTTATATATTTCAAAAATTCTAGTTGAGCCTCTGTAGAGAGGCCTGAGATATATACAGGCAAAATATTATTATAATAGAAGCATTTTTCAAAAAAGGAGAACATTTTTTAAAAAAATTATTCTAAGTTAATTTTTTGCCAAAATATTGTATTTAAATAATTGTTTTTGTCAAAATGTCCTTAAAAAAATTGTATACATGTATTCTAATCTAAGGGACACTAAATATCATGAAAATTATCCATTTATTCGCTTTTGCAAAATCACGGTTCCAAACGTAGTCGGATACCTTAATTACCTAAGTATAATATTTTTTTAAGTTTCATTTTGAATGTTTAAATGAATTTTGGGCTTGTCTTAGCGCTTAGGGTTTACCGTTTTATTATTATTATTGTTTTTCTTTTATTTGCTGTACGCATGTTAAAAATAAAGGTTATGGATTCCAAATAATTTTATAATTATTTTTAAATCAACACTGACTATTTGTAATAAGTCTAATCATGGGTCAATACTTTAAAAAAAGAATATTTAAAATAATATCAAATGTGTTATTTACTAATGTAAAATTTTAATAATTTAATAAGCTTCATTTTTTAGAATTATCAACAGCAAGATTAACTAAAAATAATCTGCAATAATATTTTACACACGAAAGACGATGGAATATTTAAAGAACGAAGGGAATAATGGAATATATTAAGAGTATTTCCAGAAATGTTTAGTTAAATTATGCGAACTAAAAGGAATAAATGCTGAAATTTCATGTGAAATTATTCAATATTTAGAATAGAGCGTGATTACTCAATTCAGAATTTCGCATGTACAAATCATCCAATGATTTTAAATCGAGACAGTGAAGAGACAATAGGAAAAGAGTCTAATAGCTATTATTAGGTATAACTAGAATAACGATGTCTTAACCCCTTAACAGTAGATTAAAAGTAACGCGATTCGCTCCCCAGTGGCACCGTTTTTCACAAAAATGCGAAGTATGCAGAATATTGAAGGAGAAAGAAAAGAAGAAAAGTAAATGAAAAGCAAATTTTTCTTTGAAATAAGTAAATACTGTGCTAACACTCAAGGTCATTTTATTCCATTTCAAAGCCTTCGAAACAGTTTTACTGATAGCCGTGAAGAGAAAAGAATCGTATTTCGAAAAGACGTATATATACGTTCGCAGAACTTAATGCAGCAGATATATACGTCTTTGGCAGTTAAGGGATTAAAAGAAATTGGTTTGACGCTGGTCTTATACGCCTAAGGTTGTGGGTTCGACCCCAGACCAAGTCGGTGGATTTTCATGATGCAGATAATCTACAGCGTCGTAGTCGTATGATTATGCGGCATGTAAAAAATCCATTGAGTGCCTGCTTGGCTTGGGTTCTCTCAGCAAAACTAAAGTTCCTGGAACAGTTTCGCATTCTCAGAGCTCAAGTGCCTTCCTCTGGGGTGAAAACTGGGCGTAAAAATTACTTGCGACGATTGGTATACTACCTATATGATGCCGCATTAAAAAGAGATACCATGTCCCGGGAAGATGATAAAGGGTGTTCTTTTATTAAG
Organism: Trichonephila inaurata madagascariensis; assembly: GCA_019973955.1. Classification (NCBI taxonomy): domain Eukaryota; kingdom Metazoa; phylum Arthropoda; class Arachnida; order Araneae; family Nephilidae; genus Trichonephila; species Trichonephila inaurata. The sequence continues at coordinate 532,485 of BMAV01016922.1, forward strand.
GGGGAAAGTTAAAACCTGATTTTTTTGACAATTTGAGATTTTTACATTTTCAAATTGTATAGAGTGTAACCTTCCTAAAAATATACCTCACTTTAATCTCTAGGGTAATTAGAATCCCTTAAAACCTATTTTTAAATAATAGTTGAAGCTGGGCCACGCCCATTTGTGAATGGCGAAAAATGTAAACAAAGTACTTTGTTTTTGCTTAAAAGTTTAACGTCTGATATAAACAAAAACGTGTATCTTTTATTGTAAATTGAGCCTTTTATTTTTTTATTTTCAAGCCGATTAGAAGCCTCATTGAATACATTAAAATCAATTTATCTCAAAACGTAAATTTTGATGTTCGATGTTCCTTTTCTGAGGAACTGTTGTTTACAGGTATGTAAATTTTTTATGATATATTTATAACGATGGCTAATATATACTAAAATGAGCTTTTTGTAAAAAACTCAAAAAATTTATTTTTTACAAATTTTGTATGGGAAAAATGGGTCGAATTTCGCAAAGTTAGATAAAATATTTCATAAATTATTAAAAAATTCAAAATTAGCTAAAAGCTCATTTCAGTATAACGAGAAAGGTGTACTTTAATTGTATGTAAAATTTCAAGCACGTACATATGACAGATTTTGAGAAAAGGTAATTGAAAACAGATAATTTAACATTGTCGGTATATATATAGAGAGAGAGGTTTCCAACTCCCCTTTAAGAGTAATACAGTAAAAAATGTCATTTATGTTATGTTTAATACTCACTTTTCATTGCACATAAACAGCTTTTAGTAAATTTGTACACGTCTGTTTTTTCCTCAAGCAAAAAAAGGATTACCTTTTTATCACATTCTAAGCTGTTGACATCACAAAAACTGTGTGTATTAAACTCCAGGAAATACATCTCAATTTCCTTCAGAAAACTACTTTTTCTTTCACCAGTGGGCATATAACTGATTTAAGATTAAGCTGTTAAACATCCACGGGAACTTGACAAAAAAAAAAATATTTACCGGAAACATTTCCTTGCCATTTCGCAAGCCTCACTCTAATGGAGTCTCTTGTAAAAACAGTCAATATTGGACACCATAGTGTTGTTTTCCGCCTGTTATCTTGGGTTCTTCTGTAGACTTACAACAACTGAACGAGATTGATTTAGAATCCGATTCCTAAGTGCCAACACAGGATTAATCCGTAAAGTACACAAACCTCCAACTCGAACTTTACAGAAGACGACGTGGTGTAAAAAAAAGGAGAGAAGGTGGTACCGAAAGAGATAATAATAATAGTAAAAAAAGCTGCGGAAACTACAGTCTTTACGATGGCGAAACAAGACTTCAAAAGACTTTGAAAGGAAGCAAAATAAATAAATAAAAAAAAATAGAAAACAAGACTTGAAGGGAAAGACCGGGGAAGAACGTAAGCTATCTCGCGCAGAATAAAAACTATTGAACTACACCTTAATAGAAGCTAGATCGGTGTTCCAAGAAATCTTCAGCAAACTGCTATCTTGTTCTTTCATCGGGGTGTTAGGAGTACTGCCAGCTTTAATTTACTGAGATGTGTAGTTAAGAAAAAGCGGAGGAAAAGCTTAAAATCACCTCTCTAGTCCCATCTATTTGTTTAGTTTTGGGGGATAAAAATTCTCGGGAGATATCCAAGTTGTTTCTGGTTGGATGAAGGGATTAAAAAGGAAATTCGTGCCATATTCTCACGAATTTCTCACGATACATTTAAATCGATACATGAAGTTGGGACGAAATTTCTTGAAAGGTGTATTTGTGTTGTAATTTCATTACTGGGGAACATTTGACCTCAGCTGCGAACAAAAAATATTTTGTTGTATATCTATCTCACAAACAGAACGATGTATAGCAGTTAGATAATATTTAAAAGATCTTATAAGTAAAGCATCATGGACATCGTGTAGAACACCAGCATTATAGAGATGCCAGAACATGAATGTTGAAAATAATTGTCACTAGTATGAGATAGAGATATTAAAACAAGTTGAAATATGTGTAGAAAATATGGAGTCTTCACATATTATACTTATTATGCAAAATAAATTAAGTTGCATATTTAAAAAAACTGTAAAACGTTCGATTGGCATCCAATATATTAGAAAAATTCGAAGGGTTTTAATGCATAATATAAGGACAATACAAATATCAGGCATTAAAATACAAGTAATAAAGATTCGTATGCATTTTGCATCAATAAATTAAACCTTTTTCGGAGAATAGCGACTTACACATTCATAAAAAGCTCTACCACACGCACACTTGAAATTTAGTAAGTATGCTCCTTTTGTTGAGTAGAAATTCGCTACGGACGGGTTTTACGGAAATCGACTCACAAGGGGGTTATGGGGGGTTATGGAACTTTAAGACCGACTGACTCGAAATTTTAAAATCATGTTTATTTTGTTGAGTATAGATCCTCTAAAAATGTGTTTTGCGGAAATCGTCCCCAAAGGAGGTTTTACGGGAGCATAAAAGCTAAACACTCTAGCTCATTTTAAATCAAGAGGCGAAGGATATACGAATGTACTTCAATGCAATCCAAATCTGAATGCTAGGACAGATATCAACAACAATACAGCTATACAATATCATGAAATACCCAAGTAAGCGAGTTGGGTGAAGGCTATTGTAGTATAAAACTAACATTTTGATTACTCCGATAGAAAAAAAAAATTAATAGAACTGGATAATAATAATCTTCTCACCACATACTTTTGTTTGGTTTTAAGCTTAAAACTGGTGAATTCAAATTTTTCTTCCTGAAGCTCATAAAACGTTTTTTTTTTTACTTTATAAAACCCATAAAATAATAATAATAATTGCATTAATAATCTCAGGAAATGAACATTTCTCTTTCTCTTTTTAAAGTAATTTTAATTAATAACTCAAGTCTTGTGGCATGATTTCCAACACGACATTCTGAAAACCTCCGAAAAAGAAGTCTCCACCAAAATTTTCAGCAAATAGCTTATATATTTGGACTTAAAAAAAAAAATCTTCTATCAGCGCAGCATAAAGATTTTATGGGGAGTTCCAAAGGCATGCAAAGAACATGCATTTTTAAAGGAAAAACTCTTCTGGGGGGTAATCGATTCTTTCAGATCGAAGACACAGTCCAATTTCACGAGTCAGATGACGCTTGTCCAGTTCGCGATCCCCTAAAGGCAAGTAGGAAAAAAATAATCTGAATAAAAAATAAAGCGAAATGACATAGCCCCGATAGGCATTAAAACCAACTGCCCATACTTGAGGGTTTCAAATCGAAATACTAAGAATACAAATATAAACAGTTTTCTTCGATTTCCAAGATCTATGTTTTTAGTCATATTGCATGACGTGCGTGATTCAGAATTCGGAAATTTTAGCAAATTCTAAATCACAGAAATAGAGAAGGTTGGCTGTTTTCGGCTGATGTTAAAGAATAGGACTCAAATTCGGAATATTTTTTCATGTATAAAAGTACTAAGACATTAATGTTGTATTCTGGCTTCGTTATCCTGCAGAAAATCACCTATTTTATCATACTGACAACTTTTATCCGAATATAAAATGTGTTTCGCATTTTTCCTCCTATACCGTAATTCTAAATGAGCCATCTCTTTATATGCTAAAAGAAAAAAAAACTATTTATGAAATACTTTGAAATTTTAAAAACACTATATTATAAACAAATGCTTGAGTTACAGTGTGATAAATTTTTATAAAAATTGAGGCATTTTTTCTGTCTGAAAATGTGTTCCGCGTTAAGTTCTCGCTCTGGTACATATGGCGAAAACAGCCTAATCTACTAACTTAGGACAGAATGCTATTTCTATAACCAAATGTAAACAATTGTTAAATATAAGGCAATGAAGTAATTATCACACAAAATTTGTATACTATACAAAATATAATACAAATTTTGCCTATCAGTTTTCCAATATTGAAATACAATCACCATAAATTTCATATTCAAGGCGCACGATTTGATTTCAATAAATAATGACTAGCCTTCAAATCCTTTTCAGCTGGAGATCCATTTTAAAGGTTTCTCCTTTCTGACATAACACCCCCATGCGATTAGAGCAACTATGAACGATCATTGTGATTCTGCACCCTCTTTTTCCAGAGAGGGGGTGAAAAAAAACCATCAGGGAAAATCCCAAATCTCTGTGGCTGCAGATTGAAGACTCCCCTTAATCCTCTTTGTTATAGGGAAGACCAAAGCTCTTTTTTATTCATATATAGAGATATAAGAAGATTTTTTCTTAACAGTCATGATAAGTTGAATTGCAGTCATTTGAAATTGGTTTAGGACAGAATTTGTTTCCATAAGTTTATCCTTTGTTGTTTTTTATAAAATCAGTTAGGGTTCTGTCTTATATCCTTGTTTTTATAAGTGCTTGATTGGATTAAAATGAATATCGGACGTATGTTGCTGATTTTGGAAGAATTTGGCAACTTTTAAAATAGATCGCCCTGATTTGGTAGCTTTAATAGGGTTACCAAAAATATAATACTCCAAAAGTTAATCGAAGGAAATTTGCTAGAAAAAAAAATCGAACAAACAAACAAACAAACAAACAAAAAAACCCACCAAAATTGGCGTACATTCTGTATTTATATTTTATAGTTTATTTGTTATTATTTTTGGAAGTGATTTTAGTTTTATACGGGGCGTTGAATTTAGAATTTTAGACTATGATTCCTCATGATGTGTTATAAGAATTAAACTGGATATAATTCAGTTCATGGATCAATATAGGATGCAGGTTACTGATTTCGGCAATTTTTTCGCAACTTTTAAAAATTGGTCGCCATAATTTCGCAGCTTTTAAAACAGGGTTACCAAAAACATAACATTGTAAAGATTAATCAAAGATAGTTTTCCAGAATAAAATTGTCATAGAACAAAAAGGGTCGAAATATTTGGAGTGTACCTTGTATTCAAGTTTTTACTGTTTAATTGCTGAGTTATTATTTTTTAAATTGTGATTATGGTTTTACTAAAACAAGGCCTTCGGCTTAGTTTTTGGAAGCATATAGATAAAAATACAATATTCCTTATGACTTAGCAAGTATTATAAAAGAGAGAATTAAATTGGATATAATTTAGTTCATCTAAATGTTTCATAATATTTATAGCGCTTAAAGTCAACACATACGTAAAGTCTTTTCAAAGTGTTTTAATCAGATATAGTCTCTCCACTTTATTATTACTATCATATCATTATTATTTATAAAAAAAGCTTATTTAAAAAAACGGAAGAAATAATCCGTTTCGGCTTCACACTCGAAGAAAACTTCTTCCACAAATAAAAAAAATGTTACTTTGTTCTGAATGGAAAAATACAAAGTTTTCCATCCTTTTTATAGCTCTGTTTTTATAAGACAAAACTGAATGCTGGACTAATAAAAACTTTAAAAAAAATTATTGAAGGAGAAAAACAACCATACAAATATCTCAGCCCAAAACATTTCAACCCTAACATCCCCAACTTCGAAAAAAGAAATGAACAAAAAAAAAACATTTAATTTTTTAAAAAACTTACATTCTAATATGAATGATCTCTTACCCATGCTGAGAGTCCCATACATTTTCAATTTTGGAAACTACTTCACACTTCTTACAAATAAATAAATGACGGAAAAAACACAAAACAAAACAAAAAAGCAACCACCTTCAAACAGGCACTGAGAAAACATTAAAAAATGGGACAAAAAAA
>BMAV01016922.1:538308-577142 GCA_019973955.1 Trichonephila inaurata madagascariensis
GAAAGAGAGGAAGAACAGAAGAAAAAAATTTCATCTTTTTGAAGACTTTTTCTCGGGCATTTATATATCTATCCATCCAATCCCGCTGCCTTTCCGCCCCCCCCCAACGTAGAATTAATCTGCCAGAACTCGGAAAAGCGGCAAAACAGGGGAACTCTGCAGTTAGAGATGACGGATTGTTTGTTCCTGAAGAATTTATGACCAATGCTAAAGCCCGCGGTAATGCTTTTGTCTGGGCATCTGTGATGTTTCAGGAAGAACCAAGAAAAGGGATGATGCAATTGGCCCACCCCCCTCAACCCAGGCATTCTGATTTATATACGAACAATGAGCGAAGGATGAACGCCCCCCGAATTATGTCCCTCTTCCCCCGTTGTTAGTACCTTCGGGATGTGGTTATGAATTTCATTGGGAATGGTACTTAGAATTGATTCGGGGAGATGGTCATGTAATAATCCTTTCTTCTTATCGGACGTCACAATTTCATGTAAACTCTCTTTGTTAACACGTATATAATGGCTTACACAATATTGTTACCCAATAGATATGCTTCAATTAGCAATGTTGTAAGCCATCTGTGGTCTGGTTAGCATGAATACTTATGGAATGAGTTAGAAGATTGTTACTACATAATGATAATGATTTGGTAAATATTAGTTCGTCAAAAACTGCGGTTTTACTCCGTATTTTTGTAAACCAGCCATGCTTTGATAAGTATTAATGAGGTTTTGGAAGGGAACTATTACTTGGGTAATGTTCATATTACGAATAATCTTTCAAAAAGTGTGGTTTGATTGAACAGTGTTCTATTAGACTGCGGTTTAAATGAATGCTTTGTATTCAGTTTTTTTTATTGGAACAATGGTAAATCTAATTAAATTTATTACCTGTATTTCTTCGAAATTTGCAGTAAAGATATGTTGAACAACATAGTAGGGGTACAGGAACGGTTAAGCTTTCTTAGACTTGAAGAATCTTCAAGTTCCGCACGTAATTTAATGAATAATTGTATCTCTGAAGTTTCGAGTTTCTTAAACTAAAGAATTCTGAAGTTTACACCACTATTCATGCAACATCAACAAATGGAGTGTTCCAACATTCGTTTTAATTTAAAATTGTTTCCGAAAATTCAATCGAGAAGCCTAGAACCATTGTTACGCAATCCTTGCCATTCATTTAATATATTTTATGAATATATGTTCATAAAATATAATACATGAATCATATGGCAAGCAGTACAACAATATATACGATACAACGATAATGCTTGAAAAAAAAATTGCTGCTTTAAGAAATATCGTCACGTGTTATTCTTAAGAAAACACGCTTTAAAAATACATCATCATTTTAACGAATGTTTTCACAAAAGATTTCGTTTTATTTTGTTATTTTGAAAAGCAATTTAGCATCATGTTCTAAGAACAATTAAATAGAAAAAAAAAGTTTTTTTTTTTAAAAAAAGTAATTGCTATTAGTAATAGAGGAAGGATTTAGTACTTATAATCAATCGTGAAGAAATAACATTTAAGACATTTTTAAAAATTGACTTAAATTTAATGACTTTATTCCAAAAAAATGAAAGAGGTATAAGTGTTATTCAGTAACCTTTACAATGTCCCCGACTTAAAGGTCCCATTTATATTATAATCCTCCTTCAGAATTTCCTGTTTGTCGTCATACACAAACAAAAATTGATTATCACGATAATATGACATTGCGACTTCGTGTCGTCGTCTTACGTAAAGTCATAATAAGGGGAGGCTACAGCACGACACTATTATTCATATATCTATCAAAGGACTTCCTTGTTGCCTGGGTCATGTATAGTCTACTAAATCACACATGCGACATAAATAAAAATAATGAAACCTAAAAATAACTTAATAACTCAGATCAACTCATTTTGAAACTTTCTGGTTCTGACAATTATTATTAATCACCTAAAAATAATTCCATTCATAAGAATCATTAAGGCCCACACGAAGTTTAGAATTACAAGGTCCAACACGCCGTTGTTCAAGTGTGGTGTTATTTAATTCAAGTAATAATGGTCAGTCCTCGAATTCTCTTGAAGAGTTTTTCTCACTATAAGAATATAGCTATTCACGCATAGCTTTGCGTGAATGCAAATAATAATAATAAAAAGTTTGTAATGATTGAGCATGCCATGTGCAATATTGCAAAAAAAAAAAAAAAAAAAAAAAACTTTTGATTTTTGTTTCTTATAAGCTTTAAAATGTGTTGTTTTTCAAAGCAATAATTTCTTAACATGATGTTAGCTACTGTCTTGAAGATTATATATAAACAGAGCGATTTTTTAAAACTTACCCTATTTAGAGCTACCTGCAGCTTGATCTAACAAAAGAAATGGCCCTAAATTTGGTATGGAGACGAATAATGACATGAAAGTAGAATTCGGTAAAAAAAAGTTTTAAATACACCGATTGAGGTATTTATGGCGCTTTGGAATGCAAAAAGTGTTACAAAAAAAGGAAAAAATAATAGTAACACACACAAATTATCAGTGAAATGTTAAGTTATATTCTCTACATTCACTTCCCCGGTGAGGATTTGTTGTACATTCAATGTGACCACCATTCTCAGAGACTACATTGTGGATTCTCAGCACATTTCCTACGGGCGTATGCAACAAGTCACAAGCAAAATTCCTCACCGTCTGTGATTACCACATCCAGTAGTGTAATGTATACCCCCGACATCTTCACATCGCGGAGGGACCCAGGATTCTAGGGTGCCCCAAACCTGACTGATACCAAATACGTACCCTTTATAATATCTAGCTTGTGGCCTAAAACCTGACTTTGCAGGTGGGTCTTAATGTTTTCCATTACGGCGCTGACCACATTTCTATCAGCGAATTTCGGAACTAACTTTTTCTCACGAAATCTTACTTCCCATGTCTGCATTAGTCTCCATGCCAAATTTGATAACATTGTGGTTGTTAGAGCGAGATATAGGTGGCTCTGAATACTGTCAGTTTAAAAAAAACCACCCTTTATATATATATCTTAAAGATATACAATGTTTTAACATGAAATATAACACTAAGTGCCTTAAATATCGATATGAACACTTAGCCACTTCATCCAAAATGATAAATTTATTTTTTCAGAAAATAAAGTTGTCTTTTCCCCGCCATGCAATTATTATACCGTTTGAAGCATGGAATAATTTAAATTCTTCTATCTCCACATGTTAGCGGTTTGATTTTCTGAGGGTATGACAGCTGTGCAAGATCAAACACAACTAATCAATAACAAGCCACGTAAAAAGAATTTTATTTGTAACGATTCATTTGTATCACAAAACATTAAGGCACCCGTCTAACCAGTGCATCAAAACATGCACACGAAAAACAATTAGTTCAAAACTACGAAAAGGTATGAATAGTCCATAAAAATGTGATATGTTTATTATCACCAAAGAAATACACTTTCTTTCAGCTCACCACGTAACCAACAAGCTGTCAAGAGCATCAGCAACATGACAAACAATATGTCACAAACTACAGTCCAAACAAACAAAATAAATGTGAAGACCCAGATTGAGTGCTTCGCCTCAAGGGTTCTAGCACCTTGAGTTTATTGTGAAGACGAGTGGTCTTGCTTTCTGGACCGAAAAGTTGTACTTTTCCATTCTCCCTTCCATCTATATTTGACTCTAGGTGGTCAGATATGGCCAATATGGGCTAGTTTTTCTTCCATCGCGTTAAAGGAATCCCCAGATCGTGTGGGCTCCTGTCAACAGACCTTCAGGGCAATGCGGAAGTTGACAACTCTCTTCCACCATCGCGTCGCTTTACCCGGGTATGTCCACAGATTTCTCTAGGAGCTGTCCCGTTTTTTTCCCTACATCCCTCCCAACCCTCCTCTGTCCATTTATTTAGCTTTTTTTATTTGTTTACTTGATTTTTTTCTCCTTTGGCGAAGAAAAAAAAGGGAGGAGGTGGTGGATGTGTCAACAAATGACGGCAAAGATGAACGGGTCTCTCTGGTTCTTCGAACGATTTGCCCCGGGTTGTGTCCATTAGGTGATAGATATTCGTAATTTCTGACCTGCACTTTTAGCGAAGGAAAAAATAAATAAAGAAATATAGAAGGTGAAAGATGTAATGCCTTTTTTTCTTTGTCATAGTGCTTGTGAATGTGAGGGAAAAAAGTGGTTTCGGCCTGATTCGAGTATTGTTATCTTGCCAAAGACGAAATATTCGGCGATTTGTTTGCTGATGACTGTCACTTTACTGAAGATCTTGGAGAAAATTTGTCAAGAATGGGATCAAAGTATAGGCAGATATTGGCACAAACTTTTATTCATTCAAAATAAGTTTAAACTTCTCAGAAACTAATAATATAGTTCATTCTAAATAATAGGATAAATCTTTTAATGAATTCAATTCAAATGGTTCCAAGAATTTAAAATACTTTTACCAGCTTGTTCTATTGAAATCAAAGTTTATCGATGCCTAATGTTAACAGCCATTTTTGTTTTACTTAATGATGTAATAAAAGCATATACGGATATTTATTACGGATTGTTACTTTTTATGATTCCATTTGTAGAGGACTTTGGAATTTTAATATGTATTCTTTTCATTGTATTTATTTTCTAGTTAAAACAATTAGAAGCAGTATTCATACAATTACGTATTTTACCCTGACAGTATCAACAAACATGTGGCACCGAATATTGAAGAATTCGACAACTAGGGCTCCACCTGGTGGGAAATTACAAAAAAACACTACAAAAGAGTTCCGCCTTGTGGAAAAGTTACTCTACAACACTAAATATCCAACGGTGGCAATAACAAAAAATAACAACCAAAATAGGATTCGGAACTGTAAATATTCAATACTTAAAAAATACAGTTTAAGAAATTTTCTAAACGAGAGAATAGTGAGAAGCAACGCAATTGAATACTTAAAATACAAACGAACCTTAAGCAACGCCTATAACAATTTAGTCTAGGGATAAATAAACTTACGCAGTAACTCTCAGTAACTATCAAATAAACCACATAAAATGTCGTCAAGAATAAGGCAAATGGAGTTTCTTGCTAAGAAACGAATCTCAAATAACCAATCTTCATGCATTGATTATGACCAAAATATTCACTCTTCTTCCTATATATAATTCATCTCTCACCCATAAAAAGATAAGCAGGCTACTAATATCACCATTTGTTGACATCTCCATCCAGGGTTGTCCGTTCGGTAATTCAAATCCACCAGAGGAAACAACATTAACATCTCTTGCAATCTATTGCCTTCGATGGCGGCACAATCTGTTTAGTGATGACAATCATCCTCAGATTCGAGCCTTTGGTACTCGAACTTCAATGAACCAGCCCTGGCAGTGAGGAGTTATCTGCACCCCACCCCCTTTCCTCCCGGATTAAGGGCGCACACACTCTAACAAGTCATTACAATTAGTCTCTTCGCCGTCGACGGGCAAATTAACGATTGGCCGTTGTTATCATAGTGTAGAGCGGGGGAATATTATTAAAGCAGTATGCTCTCGTTATACTCAACCTTTAAAACGTTGCCTCCAGAAACCTTGATCGTTCCATACAGGGGTGGATTAGGCTTTTGCGTTAAAAGGTGTCATTGGTGATAATAACAAGCGAGAGATGGAATGGCATAGATGATTCAGGGACTGGGTTTTCAACAGCGCTGAATCGTTTATTCCGATTGCTAACTCAACAACCCGGTTTTCAAACTTTACAGTGGAGAGAAGGCAATTAGGAGAGTCGTGTTAAATTTGGTGGTGTCGTTTGCAGGAGGTATCATTTGGATGATGTCGACTCTAAAGGATAATTTCGTTTATAGATACACATGATTTGGTGTTTCCAATTTCAGGTAATCGTAATAACATTTTTGGACACTGAGTGATTAGTTATTAAACGGAAGTGGACGCATAAAGTGGATTTTGACAGGGTTGTTTAAAACCCAGACCATCCTAAGAGGGATTTAGGGGGAGTACAAAGATAAGCTAATTACAATTTTTTCCCCTTCTAAATCAAAGGAATGGAACGTATATATTTTAGCTCTTGGATAAATAAGTTTTCATGTATAAATAATTATTAAACTTGTAAGTGATAAATAAAAAATAAATTTTACTTGTTTTAATGGGAAAATATTGCGAGGAATGTCTATAAATCTGATTTATTTACCGCTATGAATAAAAAAAACCACGCTTAGGTAAATCATATGTATCAGGGCTGGGTAACTGTTTTGCTAAGAGGGCAACATTGTAAAAACAGAGGACACCGGAAGGTCAAACCTCTTTTAAATGATCGCATTCTTTAGTTAACTTTGCATCTCAGAAAAGGTATGAATTATACTATAAAAATCAAAAAATATGTTAAATAAAATAGTGGCAGTTTTATTAAATTTATTAACTGCACTAACTTCATATCCAGGAAGAAGGTTAGCCTGAAAAAGGCTTCTTGAGAAGCCCAAGGCCACCTTGGGCTGTTGAGCCATTGAGGAATGAATTTCTCGTATAATTTATAGCTTCAAGAACATTTAAATTTAGAATCAGTTTAATGAGACAAGTGTACCCTATCCCATTTTGCTACAATTTTTTTGTAATCAGGATTGCTTTTTGAAGTCCAACTAGCATCTATATTTACTATTGTTGATCTTCATACAGACAAAGCTTTGGTTACTAATATATGTCCACCCAAATATAGAAAATATTTTCTCTATACTTGGTTTTATGACTGTCTTGCCGTGTCTCAAATAAACTCTTTACGAGCCATTATTTGCCCACTCTTGATATATATTAATCTATTTTTGCATAAATATTTGCAAGAATCTTTTTTTTCAGATTTAACAACACCAAAAACTCAACGATTGTCCCCTAAATTTCCAAAATTTATCAAACAGAAATTCCATTGATTGACCATTACACATTACAGTAAGTTACATAAATATAATAATAATAATGTATTTTCTGACATATGACTAAAACGAGAAATATATTATACCAAATCTAAACAAAACCAAGTAATATAAAAAAAGACAATTTTTAAGTCAATTCCTACTTAGATCAACAAAGAAAAAAATTTATTTTAGCTACTTTTTAGTAAAGAGTTACAATTAATATAAATATGTATATACATATGACAGAATCACAACATAAAGTGGTAATTAATTTTTATTAATTATCATTCAAGTATTGTATTGTCATCCTAAATAGTCGTGTATATAAAATTTCAGTTCAACTAAATTTTTTAAAACACGAGAAAGAAAAAATTTTTCGAAGTTTTGACACAAGTCGCCAAAAGTGATGCGAACGTGGCTGTATTTGTAATTCTTTGAATAATTAGTTTTAATTAATTAATTTTTATTAATTATAATTAAATTACAGTATTGTCATCCAAAATAATCATGTATATAAAATTTCAGCTCAATTGAGCGCTTTAAAATGTATTTTAAGAATGATGGAAAATTCCACTAAGATAAATAAATAAATCTATAGCGAGTGTGAGCTAATAGTAGGAATTGAATAAAACCTTTTCTATAAATGTCTTAAATAGCATTCTGTTTTTAAAATATTTGCGATATCGTAGTAGCCAAGTGTTCATGACCTGAGCTCGTGACTGATGTAATTTTTGTTTAGCCATGGATTCGAGTCTTGGTGGCATTAAATACCCATATGTACAAAGGCTGTTGCCCTTTAAATTTCTCGAAGTTCAACGTCCTTACATTGACGTGATGTGGGATATGAAGAATGTCGTTTATAGGAAAAAGTATCAATCTCCAAGATTTGATTTTAAAATAAGACAAAAATCAACTAACAGATTTAAAATAACTTTGTTTTTATAAAAAAAAAATACATTTATCTCAAACTGATACTTTTATAGAGCAAAGATAAATATTTAATATTCTCAGATATTTCGGTATTAAAATACTATTCGGAAACAAAAAATATTTAATAGTTCCAATGCTATCAAACTATTAGCATGTTCAGGGAAACAACCATGTTTTGCAAGTGCTTTTTAAAGCGAAAAAAAAAAAAAAAATCAGGTCAAATCACTTATTGAATCACGAAAGAAATCCCAAAATGTTTTTTAAGTTTACTAAAAGCATTATTAAATTCTTCTTCACAAACAAAACAAACAAAAAGTTACAACCGCGAATCCTTAGAAAATCTTTCAGCAATGCTAAAATGTCACAAAACAGTGGCTACAACAATTTAAATGGCAAAGTAACAACTAAAAACATTCAACCCGATGTTACAAAGGAGAATCACAGCCGTATTGAAAAATAATTTTTATAAAAAAACAAAAGAGAAAAAAAGCTGTTAGAAAGACAATAAGAATCAATTTAAAGAAGAAAAGAAAAAAGGAATTCTAAGAACACTTACGCGAAATTCAAACTTGCAATCTGATAAATGACAAAAAGAAGAAAAAAAAGAAAAAGTAGAGGGGAGAATTGCTCTGCGATGGCACAAAACTTTTGTTTCAACATGCAACATCAGTTGGCAAGATTTCAGCAATTGCTTAGAGTCGAGGTTCCTTTTTCGTTCGCTGTCAACTCCTTGACCAATTCATCATATAACTTATGCAGCATTCGTTTGGATGAAATTCTTTTTTTCTGTCCTTTCTTCTACTGAGCTGACCCAGATCTTTAGAGCATTGGTTTTCTTTCTATCAACACAGCAAGCAGTTTTGTGTTCCTTGAATCCTTTGCAAACTTGGTTCAAAATTTACGACCTTACGTTTATTTATTCACAAACTCTTCTATACTTTCGCTGCATTACAGCCGAGGGGGTAATACAAATCGGTGCATTAATGCTGAATTGGTTTAGAACTCATTTTTCAGGATTTTCCAATAGCTGTATTGAAAAGAGAACTTTTTTTTTTCAGGACTGGACGTAATAAGAAAAGGTCAGCAGTACATGCTGCTCTAAGAAACAGAATATCTTACAGCAGTGAGAAGGGGGGAAAAAGGAATCAAGTAAAAGAAATAAACAACACTTGGAGAAATCTGATTCCATCGAGTTAAAAAGCTAAGTGAACTGCGTCAGAGGATGATTGAATTCGTGTGAAGTATTGCAGCTGGAAGATTCAAAACTTTCGTAAATTGACAAACAAGATTTTCTTTTAGGTTTTGACGATTTAAGAAAAGTTTATGTCATTTAAAACAATGCAGCAACTGAGCAAAAAGGCATTCAAGAGTGCTTTTTTTGCTATGTTTATAAAAAAATTTCTGAATAACACTGACATTTAGAATTTTTTTAAAGAGTAATGAATTCAAAGCTACAAAGACAAAAGATTTGCAAGAAAAAAAAATGGGCTATATTCATGTGACGTCAGGATTCCATGATAACTGAAAATCATGTGCTTCCAGCCAATCAGTTCATGCACATCTCTGTTGCGAACTTTTGCTTTTTGCAGAAACTTTCTTTTAAAAAGAACATATTTGTCAACAATAATAACGTACATAAGAAAGCAAAATGCATTGATTTATATAAATGTACACATCTAATATTAAAATTTTTATAATTTTACAAAAACTTTTTGAGGAACCAAAATACTTGAACATCTTTATCCATTTATGAAAATTGAAATTTCACAAATAGAGCAACAAGTCTAATATCAGTTTTGTATTCAACGGAGAGCACGTGACTGCTTCTTTATCATGTGACCATCATGAATTTAGTCAATTGGTGAAAGTCACGTGACTTTGGAGTGAGTGAATGAATATTAACGTCGCACTATTCAGCTACACGAGGGCTTTTGGCGACGGACCACGTAATTTTGAACCATGGTCAAGTGACGTGGACGACACCTGAGCTGGCACCCCCTCTCCTAACTACCACACCACACCAACGGGAGGACGTTTCAGCTCTCGACAGATTTAACGTGCATCGCTGCCCTACACGGCGGGTCTTTAGTGGTACGGGGCTCGAACTCATGACATGCCTGCCATGGTCCGATACCTTAACCACTGCGCTACCACAGCCCCCACGTGACTTTGGAAAAAAATTTAAAAGCTTAAACAATCCGCGTACACATAACGGAAATGAATAGCCAATAGAAAAATTCAACAGTGAAAAAATAATGCTCACAGACAGTTTATATTCAAAAGTGAAAATACACACACAACAATTTATGATAAATATATTTACTCAGTCAATAGGGACATATTTTACATCACATTCCTACTAAAAATGCTTTATAAACATGATAATAGATTTATTTGGCTATAAAAAATTAAAATATTTTGCTTTTTCACATTTCACTAAACAATTTTGACGATATACGTTTGAAAAATTCCTATGGCTCTTATGTGCTTTTAGGTTAAATCTATGCTATACACACACAAATAAAAGTTTTTAATTATTAAAATATATTAATAAAAGCATAAGACATTCCAAAACGTTACTAAGACAGACTTAATTATTAAGACAGAATATAACGTTATAAAGAAACCGCAATTATTTCCTAATTAGTATACGCGCTCAAACAAAGAATTTAACAACATTCAAATAACTATATTACAAACATAAAAAACTTATTACGTTTATACACATTTAATACAATGTATATTATTATGTAACACATTTTAGCTTTTTCTCTGAATAAGTGGCATGTAATAATGTTATAAGCGTAATAACAATGTAATTTGCATAACTGTTTCTGTCTGTTTCGATATAAACAAAAATTATAATAGAATAACTAATATGATTCCGAACATAATTTAATTAAATGCTATTCTAATTATTCCTAATTAAAAAAAGTTGTGGTTTATTATTTATAAAGCTCGACACATTATTAGCTTTAAGCAAAAATGATTACAAATAAATTATAACTCAGATGACAGAAAAACTGTATATTAGTAATTCAATGAAAGCCTAAAGCAGGGAAAAGTTTAGAAAAACCCGACGTAAGCGCGCATCCATTCAAAAAGAAGCTCTAGATGTACGTAATTTGTCTCCCTTGCTTTATACAATTCAAAAAAAAAAAAAAAAATCTCCATTTTCTAAAACCGTATTACATTCCCATTTAAATTGCATGGTAGATCTGGTATGCAAATGCTCTTTTTTCAAACAACGCCTTTTAAAAAGAACTCGCCGAGCCAAACAAAGAGATAGATTCTGGCAAATCGAATGAAGAAATCTACTCTTCAAAAAATGACTTCTTGTTGGAGAAAGGAAACTGTTTTTTTATTTCTCGAACAAAAACAGAATTTTTTTTTATTTGTTATCCACTCCACCACTTGAAGCTCTATCGTCATTTAGGTAAGTAGCATATTTAAGTCAAATTGCATCGAGTTACAGTTCCAGAAAACAAAACAAAGAACTTTTCCCCCTGCTTCAAAAGTAAGTATGATTCAGAATATATAAATATTAAAGCCAGAAGAACACAATTTTTGGCGCGCAGTCGAATGCAAATTCGCATAAGATGAGGTTTTCATTGTTCATACTGAATGCATTTGTTCTAACTTCTCATATTTTACACGGAGGAAGAAAATTACCTGTGGTAGTCAGGATATCAACAGTTTTATAAAAACACTACTGGTAAACATATTTTATGTAAAAAAATTCTTGTAAGTTTTCTTGACGAAGAACGTGACGTAATAAATTTAATTCTAAGTGGCTGAGTAGTTTGCAGGTAACTTTGATAAAAAAAAATTACTTGCTATTTTTTGAAATTATATTCAAAAAAGAAATCATAATGTCTCTCCAAATGACAAATTTTCAACTTGAAGTATAAGAAAATGATAACGATTAACGAAACTGTGAAAAATAATATTTTTAAGCTTATTTTCTTTTTTCAAAAGATTATTATTTTTATATGCCTGTTTAAATATCTTTTCTTCAGATTAAAAGGAATCGTCTGCTGTAATCCCATTCGCGCCTTTTTTTAATAATAAATATTCTAAATTCGAAGTCTGAATTTTATGAGGTAAAATTGACAGGAAATTTCCACTTGAAGTCTATTTTCTTTTTCTTTCAAATAATAATAATATAATAATAAATTTAATCTTTAAGTTATTTTTAAGGTTAGGCCAACAGTTAACTCTGAAGTGCTTAATTTTTTAAAATTTACCTATCATTTAATGTAATGTAACTTATTTTATTTGAACTGTTTTTCTTGATGTCATTCTTCGTGATTCGTGTCATTCATGATTTCCTCCTCAACTCTGCCACGACTACATAATCATCATAGTAAACGAAAATGTAAATTTTCTCGGCGACTTGTTTCTTATATATATTCAGTTTCTCGCGCGCGACAAATTCTTTTAAAATCAAACATTAAACTAAACATAATGGGGAATTCGCTAAGATGTGTTCCTAGAAAGATTAAAAATTTAATTTAATGGGAAAATTAAAAGAAGAGATTATATTACGATTGAATCATCTTTTTATTTCGAAAAACAGTACTTAAAATTTGATCAAAAATTTAATTTTTAATCATATTTTTAAGATGCCTATTTCTCAATAATATGAAAAAGTTTCTTTGTGACATAATTAACAGTTACACATATAAAAAATTAAAATCCCAACATAAAATAACTTTTTGTAGTCCCAAGGTGATATTCAATGGAGAACATCTAAAAGTCTTTTTACAAGTTAACTCTTCTAATTGACTACCTCACACGATTTAAGTACCCAAGAAGCTCATGAATAGTTACAACATATCCTCCCCCATCAAAGAAGAAAGTGCAACAAAATAAAAATAAAAAAAAGCAAATTGTAATGATTTTAAATTTAGCGGTAAAAATGTTCAGTAAACTCCATGATCCCAAACCATCCGACTCTGGACGCGCAATGATAATAAAAATCAAAACGGTTCCCTTCCACAACATTGCCTTCCACCCATCTGCAAAACTACACCTTCCTTCTTAATCAAGAAAACTTTCAGACCTGTTCAGCGGTTGATTAGCAAAAAAAGGTCTAAAAACAGTTTTATGAGCATCATATAGATGCTAGAACTGGGAGAAAGAGAAATATTTAAGTACGAGAAATACCACCAGCTTGCGAAATTGGAAATGATTTCGCAGAAGCTATAAAAGCACAAGCGTTCGCGGCTTACATAAGGCTTTTTTTACTATCGATTCTCAAAATTTTTATTTCCAGTCTGGAAATCACACTCTTTTTCTCTCACTCTCTCATTTTTTTTATCCCTTCTTTCTTTTTTCTGCCCCCCACCCCTACATGTACCGTGACTATCAACGGTATAATGAGGCTCATACTCCGGCGATGATACTTTATAAGCTAACCAAAAGAATTCGCAAATGATCGAAACCAAGAAC
Source organism: Trichonephila inaurata madagascariensis (assembly GCA_019973955.1). Taxonomy (NCBI): domain Eukaryota; kingdom Metazoa; phylum Arthropoda; class Arachnida; order Araneae; family Nephilidae; genus Trichonephila; species Trichonephila inaurata. Next base: position 551,598 of record BMAV01016922.1, read on the forward strand.
TTTTTCAGCCATTTTTTTTTCGCCAAATGTCCGTGGGGTTAACAGGTGAAGTGGTATAAGATCTGCTTAAGATGCATGGAAGTTGGAAATCATTTGTATGAACTATTTCTGTGGATATGGAATTTAAATATCCCTTCATACTCAATTAAGAATGTTCATAAGTACGATACATAATAACAAGAAGGAAACTTGATACATTTGAAACGGATTTTCTTCAAACAACGAGATTTTACATTGTTTTATAAAATCATGTAAGATTTTACGTTGTAACGTCCTAGAGGACGTTAGTGTTTGGGGTTACGAGCAAAGATCAATCAAAGAACTTTAAGCAGAACACAGAGAGAGAGAGAGTTTCATTATTACATTTACACACACAACATAATTAATCCGACCACATTCGGAACCGTGATTTTGCAAAACCATATAAATGGATAAAATTTATGATATTTAGTGTCACTTAGATTAGAAAATGTATATAAAATTGTTTTAAGAATAGTATTACAATAAAAAATTATTTAAGTACATTATTTTGACAAAAAATGAACATAGAATGACCCATTTTCAAAATATTCTCCTTTTGTGAAAAATGCTTCTATTATAATAATATTTCATCTGTATATAGCTCAGACCTCTGTACAGAGGCTCAACTAGAACTTTTGAAATATATAACTTAGAAGTGGGTTTATAAATGTTTTACGACAACAGAGAGGAGACATTTTAAGAAAAAAACGCCGATAATTATTTCAATTGGTGATAACTCTGAAAATAATGTGAATGTTTCAAAAATCATAGATGAGCATCTGTACAGAGGTCTGAGCTATAGACATGCAAAATATTATTACGATAGAAGCATTTTTCCCCAAAGCAGAACATTTTGAAAAAAAGGTTATTCTAAGTTAATTTTTTGCCGAAATAGTATATTTAAATAATTTTCTTTTTGTCAAAATGTCCTTAAAACAATTTTATATATGTATTCTAATCTAAGTGACACTAAATATTATGAAAATTATTCATTAATGCGCTTTTTTAAAATCCCTGTTCCGAACGTATTCGGATACCTTAAGGGGATGGAATACACTAAACATTAAACACAGAAGAGCAATCGCATGAGATTAATTTAACTATCATATAAATAAAAGCACTTATCCGAATACTGGAGCGCTTTTGACTCCTACGCGTTTGTATTCTCTAGATAACTTGCTAAACCATACGACTACCGGTCGTAATCTGATTCACAATTCGATCTCCACTTTCAATCATCAACTATCAACAGTCATCGCGTACTCTAATGCCAACACTTAAATAGAAGTACTTATTTGAAAAATTGGCGGCATAAGACTTCGATTTGTTGATATTGTTTTGCCAGTTGGTTCTCGCTTTTCGAGAAGTTCCTTTTTGTTTATATGGAAATGTAAATAGAAACGTAAATAAGTAACAATATAGATAAAGTAGCTTGCCACATGGTGGTCAAACATATTAGTGGTTCATCAAATGTAAAGTTATACATTTAGAGGTTCACGAAGTCCTAAAGGTTGGCGGTTAATGAACTTGTAAATTCCGGAATGCATATTTCTATTTAAAGCTATTTGTTTCTCAATTGCAATAATTTATTAAATCAATCAACAGTTATGTATACTACGTCTATGGTTTAAATTTGCTTATTACTTATACGATCATACATTTAATAATTATCTCATGAAGCTTTTCAATCAATGTTATGTGAGGGAAGGAATTACAACATAACTGACAACTGAGCAATATATAATTTTATTTAACAGAAAATAAGCAATATGTTTCCCCTTTCAAAAAAGAAACATTATTTATCTAAAGTAATAATAAAGACACTGTCTTTTATTAACCCTAGAAGTGAAGTTAGTAAAAGTCAGAATTTCGAGACTAAACGACACATGCAACGGAGTGTTTTCCCAATGATACCACTATGATTCTAAGCCGAGACACCACATAAACCGCAACATTTCTTTTACAATCATTCAACTAAAAAGAAACAAATCTTTTAGATTACCCACATACTCCCAAGCGAATTTTATAGCGATCAGTTAGATGTCAGAAACATAATTCTAACATTTCACCGAAAGTCATTACACCAAAAAGGGAAAAATTGAAATAACAAGGGAGGTAGAGGAGGACAACGACGCCGACTTTTCGGAAAGGGGGGGGGGGGAACGGTGGGAACATTTTAAAGGCGATCTTTTCTAAAACGACACCATTGATTCTAATGTACTTTTCTCTACCCCAAGAAGAAAACTGACAGAGAACTTCATTAAAATTCAGAAGAGTGAAAAATAACTGAAACTTCCAGGACAGAGCTCTTTAAAGGTTATATTAATCATTGCCAGCTCGCAATCAGGCAATTACAGCAGTAGAATGGGACGATTACGCAGTTGAAAAGTGTCAGCTCCGACTCTAATTATGCCTGCAACTTTATCCATTTAAATCGTTTGGAGTCGTTTCTGAAGAAAGTTTGCAAATCTGCTGGGTAGCGGCGGATAGGGAATGACACGGTGTCATGAAATTTGATATGATAATGATACCGAAGACAAGAAACGTGTGCGAAAATCCTGTTAAATGCGTAATGGTAGTTTTAAAATGGTATATATCATCCGGGGGAAAAAGGAAGTTACACGCTGTGAAAGAAGTTGTACCGGAATCTTTCAAAGCTAGACGTTGTTTGAATAGGTTAATAAGTATGCGGTATAAATATGTCTCAGAAAAAAAAGGGGTTGTACTGTGGGTAAATCATTCGTAAGACAATAGATTTTTTTTGAAGGAATTTATAATTGAATCTTTTAAATGTTTAGACGTTGTGTGATAATAATAAGGAACAGTATGGAAAGGAAAAGGGGTCGTGTAGTAAATAAACAGGAAACATGGCCTAAATTGTTGTCTATGTTAATGGTTGAAAGGGAATAAATTATTCTGTAAATTGACTGATTAATTAACTTAATTAAAATACATAATTAATTTAATGGTTACAAAAGTTATTGAAGGAGAATCATTTTTTGACGACTATGTAATATATTTAGACAACATTTCTACAAAACCTAGAATAAACATTACAGATCTGCAAATTTGTTCTGAAAGAATGGTGTAAGAAATATTTGCTTTGAAAGAAGGTGTTAAAAATATTGGTTGCCAAAAATGGATTTCTATTACTTTTAACCAACTAAAAGTGTTACGACTGTAATCCTCCCGCACCCAAACACTATTAATTTGAAACAGTAATTGCAAAGCAAATTAGCTGAATGTAACTTAGCAGTTCTGTCAACAGAGATCAATTCAAGCTTCTTGCTACAACTCCTTGTAAATTAAGAGAAAGTTTGCTTTGTCCATTACTCTTTTGTAGTTATCTAGTTTCTGACACCGACTACAACTTCTCTGTAGCCGCTCATCTGCACCTATCTGATTGCTTACATCGACTAAAACTTAACAGCCACTCATTTGCAACTATCTGGTTGCTGACACCGACTACAGCCTTACTACGGCCACTCATTTGCAACTATCCGATTGCAGACACAAATTCTCTGCAGCTACTCATCTGCAGTTATCCGATTGCGGACATCGACTACAATTTTTCTGCAACCACTAAGCTGGAGTATTCCGATTGCTGACACCGATTGCAGCTTCTCAGCAGCTATCTGACTGCGACACCCACTGTAACTTCTCTGCAGCCACTCATCTGCACCTATCCGATTGCTAACACCGACTTCAACTCTGCAGACACTCATTTGCAACTATCTGATTGCTGACACCAACTGCAACCTCTCTGCGACCACTCACTTGCAAATGTCCGATTGCTGACACAATTTCTCTGAAGCTACCCGATTGCGGACACAGTTTCTTTGTAGCTACTCATCTGAAGTTATTTGATTGCTGACAACGACTACAATTTCGCTGCAACTATCCGATTGCTAAGCCGACTACAACTGATTGCAACCACTTGTCTAAAGCTTTCCCTTCGACCTTTTTGTAGTGCTTTTTCTTTTAGCTGTAGGTCGTCTGTTCACTTGTTTCTGTCAAACATTATTTCAGGTGTTTTGTCATTGATAAAGTCGTTACTGTTAACATAATTTCTGATTCTATAACCTTCTGATATGGTAGAGTAGATAAGTTAAATGAGTTAGAAATTGTAAGTTAAATTTAAAATACTTTGGTGACTTATACACTGAAGACCTTGGACTTCAGTGCAAAAGTATAGAAAATAATGATTTATTTTTCAAAAACTGAGAAATATACAACTTTAAAAAAAATAAAATTAGTACGATTATTTTAATAAGCAATTAATACAAGGTGAAATAAAATTTCCTTCTTCTAATATCTATTTAAAGAAGAATTCTACTTTTTATGAAGTAAGATTTCAAATTTTTCAATAAAAATCATACATAATATACTGATAATTTAATAAATTACGTACAAATAAAAAGATGCAAATATTTATTGATTAAATACTGCCAATAAAGTACATATGGATTGAAAGAGTTCAGAAGTGAGATATATTGCTGCTTTATTTATACTTAATGTAGACTCGGTTTTATATTATTGAGTTTAGTTCAATGCGCTACATTGGGTCTGTTTTGTCAGTAAAGCGTATTCGCAACAATATGACTTAGAAATCCTTACGGCAAACATGTTTTGGATATTTTGTTTAATAAACACATTTCCACATGTCTAGACATGATTTTTATAATACACACAAACATCCAAAAGTATCTTTTTTGTATTTGTTATTTGTACAACATGTAAAGCATACATGAACACGTCATTTGGGGAGTAAAATTGTTCTAAAACTCACAAATAACAGTTTCTATTTTTACAATGCTTTTAAGCGTTGAACAACACAAACTGTCTCACAACTTTCAAGATAAATATATGTATATTAGTAACGGTATGTTGTAAAAATTTAGAAATATATAGAAAATGATTTTTATTCTCTCTAAATGTACTTATTTAAATCACAATGCAGCTAGACGAGAATAAAGTAATAAACATCAGAATATTATATGAAAATGCATTGTAGTGGAATTATTAATAAAGTAATAGCGAAAAGCACCAGAGTTCATAATTTCTTTATCTTATTTATAATTAAAAAGATATACATTATTTAAATTAATATTCAGTGTTACTTAAATGAATTTAATAATAAATAAATGTAGTTTAACCATATGATTATTTTATAAAACATTTTCAATGCTATTTTCTTTCGAAATATCTGTATTACGAAAAATGCCATTTTAAAAGTAAACATCGGACTATTCGCTTCTCGGCCGAAAGGGTATTCTGGCAGAAAAGATAGTTTATAAGTTCTTTGAATAGGAATAACCCTGGCGACTAATTTCATCGCCAAATTTGACGGCAAATATAGATGTAACAAGAAATAATAAAGAAAGGTCCAGGATTATTTATGTTAAATATTACCTCGTTACATTTTCTTTCAGTAATACTCCGCATTAAACTGTCTCCGAGTTTAAGCGAACCTAGTTTATTTAAACATGTCCAATTTTTTTGTGAAAATACAATAATGTAGTACTTAAAAGTTAGCAATATTATTCGTTTCATAACATTTTTGTATTATTTATAGAAAATAGGGAAAAATAGAATCAATAAAATAAGTGTGTTCATTTCGGCAAATGACACTAAATGAAAATTAATTCATGGTTTCAAGAGTTATTTGACGCATTCAGTTTTCAATCGTATAATTGCCCTCAAATATTAATATTTAACAGCTGATTGTAATGCAAAGATATAATTCTATGATTCAAGGGGTTCTGGCACAATAAATTCAAGCTGTTGGACAATTAAACTTGAGAATGCGCCATCTGATTCAAAGATTTGGTTATGAAAGCGAGCAGGATAAATCCAAATTATGCTTAATCTAAATCACAAATACATAACCTCCAAAATTACAGCAAGAATGGTACGCTGGAATATGCTTTAGTATCCGTTTGCCCTATAAGGAATTTTGTAGTGTTTACTTTCTTATGCTACTAATAAATTTTTTAGGTAAAATTAAAGTTTTTTTTAATGATTATAAAATGAGTTTTTGAATGAATATTTTCAATTTGTTTAAACCTTTTTTAAATCATTGAATGAATGTGTGTTTATTAACGTCACACTATAAAGCAATAAGAAGGCTATTGGCGATGGATCTCTTAATTTTAAACCAGGCAAGCAACAACCTCTCTCCAAACTACCCCACCACGCCAACGGGATGACCTTGAGCTTCAACAGGTTTAACGTGCATCAAAGTCCCTAAAAGGCTTCAATGACACTAGGGAAGCGCTTCTAAAACTTTCAGTATCTGCGATCCAATTTCCAATCATGATTTTCTTCGCTCCTCCCATAAAATAATAATAATGTATTGAATACAATAAAAATGTGTACTTTGACGCTAAATCTACAATATACGACTTTAATTATAAACCATACAAATTATCAATATAAGTGTTAAATTTTGTATATGACAAGCCCATGGGAGGAACTAGTAATTATTAAACTTGTTTTTAATTCAGTACCGATAAATTATAAAAAAATTGTGCAGTACTGATACATTTATAAGTACCGTAAAAAATCCGGCGTATAACGCGCACTTTTAACACAAAAAATAAGATCGAAATTTACGGGTGCGTGTTACACGCCGAGTATAAAATTGATAGCTTTAAAAATAGAAAAAAGAAATGAGCATAAAAAATATAGGAATCTACATATGTAGAAATACTGTTTATTAAAAAAAATGACATGATTAAAGGTTTGTAGTTTTAGAAATATACGGTTTTTTCAAAATTACATGGGATAATATCTCGAATAAATACTTCAAAACATAAATGCATTGCTTACGTAGATTTCTGATTTCTTCGTAAAAAAGGGGGTGCGCATTATACGGAGAATATACCCAAACATTAAAAATGCAGCTTTAAAGTATAAGTGCGCATTATACGCCGGATTTTACGGTATATTATATCAATGTAAATGTGTATTTAATTTTTATTATGTCAGAATGAACTTTGTTTTGCTTTCTTTCAGTAAATTTTAGTACTTATTTTAAATCTTTTATTTTCGACTTTTCAATATATGCTTGCTTCCCCACATAGGAATATCACGCCCCCTAGGGGGCGTGTCCCCCAGTTTGAGAAACACTGCACTAGGGTATGACTCGTGACGCAAATCCGTGGCCACAACCACTTGCTATCACGGCTACTATTGAATTTATTGCGGTATCTTAAATTTGAGAATTGTATAATACGTACATACAGAACAACAGAGGGTACATTTGAAATCCTTATTTATGGTCCATATAACAAATTTTCCAGCAAAACCTATTACATTCTTAAATATACATTCTAGTAACACAGTAACTAATAGCTTCAAGAGCCAAACAATGTAATTTTTGACGGAAAAGAACGATTCTTTTCCCTTCGATTTTATCCTGAAAAAATATCCCAACACTTTCCTTGATGGTAGAAATCAGGGCAGACAGATTACGATGCGTGCATTCTAAAATAACAATTCCCTCCAAACATAACAAGCATATTCTTGAATAAAGAACAATCCATAAGCACATCAACTTCTAAAAATCCACGGAGCACGCGAAAACTTATTTTAGAATTCCCCAAAGTACATTTTTACCTGCCCAAATAAGACACAAAAATATCCTGGAAATCTACATGAGGCGAAATACTGAGATCACACAGATATTGCGCCGAATGATAAAGAGGAAGGAATAACATTCTGTAACACGACATCATGGATTTACTCAACCCCGGGATCCACATAGGAATATAAGGCAGACAACCCTTATCGTTTGCAGTCCTTTTCGTGTGGATGGGGATGTTGACAGCGCAACACATTTTGTGGAACTAAGAGATACGTAAGGGAAGTCAGAAAATGATGATTACCCCCGGATAGGTTACGATGCGCTTTAGGCTCCATTACACATTGAAACCAATCGGGAATTTCATTTCTCTATAAATGCGTTACGTTCAGTAAAAGACGCGAAAGGTTTTGAAATATCTTGACGTGGGCTGTTTTTATATTTCTCAATTGAATCGTGTTTTGGCCTTTTGCTTGGGTTGTTTCCGTTTATTTTTATGAATGGATGGTATGTATTGAGAGAAGTAATCGAGACGTTTTCGAATGTCGGAGTATGATCATACCAGCGTTCCGCACATACGAGGAAAATGAATTCTATTTCTATTCATTTCAGATGTGATTCCTGAGTAGTTTTCCGCAGCGGCATTGAAAACTATCTTGCTTTTAATGCAAATGTTACATACAGATAATACGATGCATTTTTTTTTTTTTTACAAAAAATAACTACTCGTCTGAATTACTGTAAGAATTTTTAGAGATAAACGTAATTTAAGATGCCACACATTGATGGAATTTTTAATGGAATGTATTTATGTATGGAGATATTTTGCATCGGAAAATCTTTTAATATTATGTGTATTTGTTTCCATTTCTAATTCAGGATATTTTAAAGTTGCATATCTTATCCATCTATTATTCGATATTTTAAATGGAATTTAGAGATTCTAAAGTATAAATGCATATAACACAATTATGTTAGATATTTTATTAGAATAAGTTGTTTTTCATGAATAATACATTTATAAAATGAACAAAGAAATGAATGCACATGCTCCGTTTCAAATGTTGATTAATGTCTTCATACTGCTAGGGCTTTTAATGTTGTTTACCTTTGATTTTCTAATAACAATCATCTATTGAAATTATTTATTATTAATTTATGCCAGTAGGATGTTTATGGAAGAGAATTATAGTTGAATAAATGCATTTAAAATGTTAAGTTTTAGATACAGACTGTTAATGTTTTAGCGGACCAGTTGACGTCTATTCCCTTTAAAAATGGTTTTCAGTACAGTATACTTTTTAAGGTAAATAACGCCTGTGCTGCAGAAAAAATAAATTTTTTTATGTGCTTTTAGTTGTTGTGAAAATAAAACTATTTTCGAAGTTTAACAACAATTTTGCATAAGACTGAAAAAAAAAAAAAAAGAGTTTCTCAGAAAATTTCAGTTTCTATGAGCCTGTTGTTGCAAAATAATGAAGTTTTATTTACATCATTCAAAGAACTAACACCGATAATTTATTACACAACGTATTTACAAAGAAAAAAATTGTAATATTAATGTAAGTAATAAAAGGAATTTGTTCATAACAAGCTGTTCTGCGTTGATTTATTTTAAAGAGTAAGAAAGAAAACCCATTTATTTGAAATATAGCTTTTAGTAACCTGCAGAAAAATTTTGATTACAAATTATAATATTTTTGCAGAAATTATTTTTTTTAACTGTTAAATTAAACTAATTTTTTATTACTATTACCAACTTTGATATTTTCATATGTAAGTATTAAACTCACAATAATTACCCAGTCTTTCTAATAAATCTGCTTCAGAATCTATGTAGATAACATACAATAACTGTATAAACAAAAAATTTTATGCATTTTTAGTAAAAGATAAGTTTGATCAACTGAATTAAGCTCTGTAACCTGATCCTTATTTAACCAACCGTTACCTGTGCCTGCTTTGCTAGGTATTTTATGACATTGTAAGACTATATACATTCTTTTTTTTTAAGTCATTGCTGTCTATGTCTATAGCTTTCATTATTCATTTCATAGCTAACATTAAGCTTTCGATTATAAATAAAAATATTCTTATAGCTCTCGCTTCTTGATATAAAAAGGATAGGACTTGAATATCGAAAACAGAAATATATTTACCATTTATGCACCTGTAGTCCTAAACCCTCATAATCGATTTCCTTAAACATCACTTTCAGTAGATTTCTGCACAGCAAAAGAAACAGTCATGCCAAATTACAAGTCTGTACTTCTAATTGTTCAAGAGCAGGAAATTTTGTGTATAACACCCCTGCAACACCCCCAGTTAGTCAACTTCCACAAAATCCGTTCTTAGCGGATCTCTACACAACAAAAGAAGCATGTCCTCTATGTTTCAAGGCTAGGTTTTACAGTTCCGGTGATCTAATGATGAGTATGTATTTATCCAATGTATAGATAATACTTATTCTGATATACTCTGGGGATGGCGTTCCCCTGCTCCAATACACTGAACTCAATGAATTCCCGACTGACAACCTTGTCAGTAGGTACCGGGAGGCTCGGCGTCAAATAGTCAAGAAGTCAAGCATGGGTGTTGGATAAATAAACAAAACATTCTGATATAATTATAATATATCAAATAGTATAGTATGAAAGTATATAAAAAAAAAAATTATAAAAGGATGACGTACATCGATTTACAAATGGAACACAAACAGCAAAATGCTTTTCCTGCACAATATTTCGGAACACATTTACAATACCATAATGAGGTGCTTAAAATGTAGATATATTATACTATTAAGGAATTCTTCTATAAAATTCAAATCTTCCAAAAATTTCTTCCTAACTATCGACGTATCGGAAAAATTTGCTTTCTTTCCTACTTCATCCCAGACACAAGCCCGGATACTTCCCTCGAAACAATATAATTAAAGTACTTAAAACCCGCATGTGGTTAACAGGGACAGTAGCAGAGCAAGCTCTTTTCCTTTTAAAAGGGATATACAGTCACACCACGACCGAACTAAAACTTGAAATTGCGGACCATGAAGTCGGTAATTTGCAGAGTTTCTGACACTAAATATCCCGTAATGGTATTAAGCGTGATCGGTGGTGTCTTCCCCATCTTATGCCCATTAACAAGGTTAAATTACTGAAGCAAACCCTGTTATTATTCCACTTTGAAAGCCCGCCGTGTACAATTTAATAAATTCCCTCTCCCCTCAGCCTTTTAGAACAATAGATTTTAAACTTGCCGTTGTTGCCCAATGATGATGTCGTCTGGTTCCCTCACTGACAAATTGGGACCTCGTGGGCTGGTATAATTCGAAAAAGAATGTTTTTTCCCGCCACACGGGGGATGGTTTTCGTAATCATTTACTTGATGGTGAGAGTGACGTATCTGATATCGGGGGAGATAATTCTTTCCTTGACGAGTTTTAAACGTGCGTAACTTTCCGGGGGGTGGCGGGGTTTGAGGGGGGATTGTCTAATGATATAGAGGTAGGGGTGGAAGTGAAAAAGATTACCCAGCAGAAGCAAGAAAAAAGAAGAATCATTATTTTTTTTTTTTTGAACGTGAGTTTTTTTTTGTTACTCGAAGGGAAATTGATTTTTAGTGTGGTTTATTTTGCACCAGTGGTTAAATTAGTTGCGAGATAGTGTAAGTTGGATATAATGAGTTGCCCTGAATAATTAATGGATAAATATTTAGAATTAAACTGTGTGTAATAAAGTTTTTTTTTCCAACAGGGAAATGATCCAAAATTTGTAAGTAATTAATACTGGTGATTAAAAACTGAGGTCTAATAAGGTTAATTTTAATACGAAAGAATAACTCTGTGTGTGTATGGTGAAAAGGTCTCGCATTTTCCTTACATATCCTAATAAAACATATTTTTATGTTTATATTTTGTAGTTATAAAAATTCTGCTTAGATATTATTTTATACATACATAATTTAACCATTTTAAGAATAAGCCTTTTAAACCTCCTTTAAAATAGATGATTGTCGTATTTGTTATTATAATCTTATATGAATTTTTAAAACAGATTGTCTAAATAGGATATACGCAGAACACAATTATGCAGATGGGAACATTTCAGAGAGGGGGGGACTGTGAAATTAATTGCCGCCAATGATAAAACAATTGCGGGTTGTATTCTTAATCATATTTCAGGAGGTATTGGGTCGTGTAATAAAATATTTTTGTGTTTTCTCCCATATTTTACTGTTCAGTAAGTATAATTTTATACAATAATAAAGTAAATTTGAACAAGTGAAAACAAAAGCGTGGTAAAACTATACATTGATCCATACTAAATTAGCAAATTTATTAAAAAGAAACCAAACTATTATTATGCATTTTTCTTGGAATTTTTATTTATTTTACGTCTAAATAAACAGTATCACACTAATATTTACTCTCAGCAACCTTAGGGGCATGCAATAATTAAAAAAATACACAATGAAAGAAATAAGAATTATTAAAAGGACAATAAAAATATCCTATCAGAAAACCTATGAGCATAATTGATAAGCTATATAATAGTCATACAAAACATAAAATTGACCGTTGACTAAATAAAAAAAAAATATCGAAAAGCACTACATACAAAAAGGAAATCATAAAACCACTAAGAAAAATGCAATGTTGTTTGAAAGATAGAGAGAAAGAAGCCCATTGCTTTCAAGTGGATTCAGATGCCTTATTGATTCGTTCATTTTCACTAGTTCATAAGGTTAGAGGTATTTTGCTCTATTTTACACAACCTCCTCCACACACAAACGAAACACCAGACCTTTAAAGAGATAATAAAGAAAAAAAGAAGGAAAATTTCCGATGCAGAACTGGAAATCTTGTTTCCCTTTCCTATTTGGTTTCATTTTATTTTGAATTCTGACCGTTAAAGTTTATGTTTATTTTCTTCTGATTTATTCAGTACTACCAATATTATTTAAATTTTATTTTCAGTTCGCTGATGGGAACGAAAAAAGGGGGTGAGGGGCGTATGGAGAAAAACCCAGCATCGAATTTTTATTCCAACAGCAATTTCGTCCGGGGGTGGTGACAAGTAGGGTTTATATTACTCGAAAATTTGTTTTCTTTTTCAATAGTAGGAGTCTTTTTATGGCCTGGTTCCTTTTCTTTTTTTCGCCCAACAAGTGAAGTATTTTTTCTTTTTTTATGTGTAAAAGGGAAATTAATTTTATTTTATAAAGAAATTTATTATTATTATTATTCCTTTCAAAAGATTCTTTGTTGAAAAAATGATATACAAATAAATGGTTAACCTAATAAAATCTGAATGGAATTTTTTCTCTTTATAAAAGCTTCTTTCAAAAATGCTGCCAGAGCTCATCACGTGACCGTAGTTCAGAATTACGAATTCCTCCCCAATGGGCTGTATTCATGATGGTCACATGACAGATGCTTTTACAAGATCTTCATTGAATTTAAAACTGATATTAGTACTTGTTGTAAAATTTAGATAAAACTTTAAATTTGATAATTTGGTAGATGTTGAAGTATTAAGGTTCTTCAAAAAAATTTTTAAAATTAAAAACAAAATCTTATTTTATGTATGCATTTTTAAATCTAGTATATTTTGTTTACATGTGAGCACAAATATGTACTTTAAAAAAAAGTTTTGGTAAAATCAATAGTTGGTAACAGCACGTGATTGTATTTATCATGTGACTATGACGTCATACGAACTTCACCCATTGCCCTCGTTTTAATTCTGAGTGCAAAGTTAAAAAAAAAACAATCGTTCAATTCAAATATGCTGCCAATTTCTAAATACGTACTTTGGAATTTAAATTATATAAAATTTAACGTCTACTCCATTTGTTTTATTATTTTATTCGAATTGGTTAAAGTCTTACAAAACCCCGGGCTGGGAAAGGTCAATTTAGACTTTCATCCCTTCAGTGGGTCGATAAATAAGTATCGTTTTGCGTCAGGCTGACCACCTGACTGGAACAACTGCTCAGGCACCTCAGTGTCCAAGGTCAGGAAAACTGAGATGGGCACAGTAGGCCTTGGTCCTCATGGGCTGTTGTACCACTGAGTTTAGTTTAAAGTCATATAAAAGGATGATTGATTAATTGTTAATACACATTGCATTTTGAGCTTAGTCTATTGGAGACGGACCCCGTAATTTTAAAGCACGGTCGACACTTGTGTTTGCACTCCGCTCCTAAAACTTTCATATCACGTCAATATGAGGACTCTGAGTCTCGACAGACTTCGTGTACATTACCCTTTCATATAATATATCTTCCATGGATTCTGGACTCGAATCCAAGATTCGGCAGAAAAATCGCCGGTCATGAGTTCGAGAACATGATCACCTGGCTATTACGGTCAAAAAAAAATCTGATGCATAGTTGTGTTTCAGGACTACGCATTAAAATACAATTTTTAAGCAACAATAATATAGTAGAGGAAAAACTAACTTTTAGTATGGTAATCACTGAAAATATTCGTAAGTAAATCATTCGCATTAGTAAATTGTGGGGAAATTTTTCATTCTGGTAACACATTGATTTTGAAATGCTTTGTAACAGCCATACAAAAGTAAACGAGTCATTAATAATTCACTTAAAGAAGTAAGATCTTTATTTGCATAAAAAAAATAAAAAGAAGACTTGTCCAAACCTTTTTTTGAGCCTAAATATGAGCCTCACTTAAGCAAAGCAAAGTCCTACTTCAGTCAAGTATTAAAAATCATTTTGGAAATATCTTGATTATCACAGATTGATATAACAAAATTTCAACACAGAATAAAATCTTCAAAAATCATCAGCTGAAAATCTAAACAAGATGTCAGACATCAAACGGGTTGGCGACATAACATATCACCAATTCGCCATCAAGGTGACAAATTCATTCTTCCACAATATTTTAAGAAAATGAAGGCAAAGTAACAATTTCAGCTGACGACATTTTACTATAATTAAATTCAAGTTAACAAAATCTTCAGATTTCTGTCTTTTAAATTGAGAGATAACATAATTTGTGCTGAAAGGAACTCAACTATTTCGGAAACCATTACAAGAATTATCGACCACCATTTAAAAATGTTCTAAATATTGATCCGAGCTGTATGTGTGAATTCAATTTTAGAACATGGACATGGTCCTTTAAGTAGATCCTTTCATGAATATTCACGCTCTCCCTAATTAGACTAAATATAATGGATTAAACACTACCCTTTTCCAAACGGCTTCATTTTAATTCGATTTTCCAGGTTCGGTTAATCAAATATCAGTCTCCGGAAATACCCTTCAAAGCTGATTGGATTATAGCGTAAACCACAAAACCGTGCCAACGACTACTTTGTTCACTGTTGAAGAGAGAGAGATACAACGTTATAAGCTGCGGCGAGATATTTGCTTATTCAATGCTTGGCGAAGTAAATTGAGACTGCAGACGGCTGAAGGTAAACAATTGATAAGTGATAATTCGAATTGGCGCGTTAACAAGCGAAAGATTTGGCTCGCCAAGTTGGATTAACTAGACAGTTTGTCCAAGTTTTATAGTTTATTCACGAGACGAAGGCGACGCGTTAAAGAGAAGTAAGAATCATGAACAAAAGTGGGATTAATTTATGTAAAAAGCTGAGGAAATTAAATTATAGTTTGTTGCCAAAAATTAAAAAAGAGCGCCAAAAAATAAAAGTTATTGCGGTGTGTCGCCAAGTTTTTAGCATAAGTGGGAAATGACTTATTTTGACCTATTCCAGGTTGGGTGAGTGAGTGTATATTAACTACATAGCAATACATGCGCCATTAAACCATGGTCAAGTCAGGACAACACCTGAGCTGGAACACCTTTTTCCAAATTACCACACCACACCACACCAACGGAAGGAATTTGAGCCACAACAAACTTAAGGTGCATCCGACCTACAACATGGCTGTCTTTGGTATCCTAGGCTCGAACTCATGACACGCCAGCCACGAGTTTGCAACTATAATCGCGAGGCTACAGCGGCCACTATTCTAGGTTGGATTAAAGCAAGTACAGCATTACAAATATATAAAAAATTTAAAATTTAACTATGTGGGAAACTTGGAATTATTTTTCAAGAAGTAACATTTTTTAAAAAAAATACTGTAGTACATAAAGTTATGTATTAATATACAAGGTTGGAAGAAATCAATAATGAAACAATATATTCATTAAAATCTCTTTGGAATCAAAATTCCAAACACGAAATTTTTATTTCTGTAAGTTCTTAAAACGTGATAAACTCTAACCTTAAATACAGGAAAATATTTCAAAAGAAGAAAAAAGAAAGAAAAAATTTCCTTTTAAGTGAATAATTAAAAGGAAGATAGAAAATTTCTGATAAAGTACGTCAAAAAGAATTTAATTCAAAGTGAAAAACTATTTTTTTTACAATACTAAATCTATTTTAGTAAGTATTAATTTTTTAAAAAAATCCCATACTCTAAATATCTTTTTTTAAAACAGAATTACGAATGCTTTTGTAGTATAAAAGAAATATTTTTGAATTCCTTGAGAAAAAGACAAAATATTCTTAGAAAGAAGAATCACACAGAGTTTTTAATGCGAAATGGAAATTATTTACTTTAAACTGTTGGATTTTAAAAAAAAAAGAAAAACATGCATCAATAATTTAAAGTTACATGTTCTTTATCGTAGATTACAAGTCTCAAAATTTTCAAGGAAAAAAAACAACTTTAATTCCTTTAAAATATTTATAAATAAAAACTTTTTGTAAACAATAAATACCTAATGATGCTAAGGGAAATAAAATTTCATTTATGAGTTCTTTTTTACTTTTATTCGGAACGAACTGTCGAATCTTAATTTTTCTCTCATTAGAAAATCCTACATAATTTTTTATTTTTGTCGACTTATTATTATTTTTTTTTACATTCTGAGCATCGCTTGTTGTTTACTCTATAAACATATTATAATTAGTGTCTATTTCGCGCTGAGTGTAATATCTAAGGAATAAAATAAATATAAATGAATAAAAAACGCGAAAAAGTTTTTGAAACATTCGAAATTCTTCAGATGTCAGTTCGAATGAAATAATGAAAAAAATGATAAAATTATATCTTACACATAAATGGTCACAAAAAATTAGACAAAAAAAGTGTTTACGTTCCATCAAAACAACTCTGGAATAAGAAATGAAAATACCCATAAGCTATATTTAAAGCAAAATACACCTTTTTTTTACTACAAAAAAAAAAAAAAAAACTATAAGAATTCTTAAGCGATAATGCAAAAGGTACGTAATGAAGTTATAAAAAAAATGGAAACTATTTAGAAGGGGAAAAAATGCCAATGCCATAGTGCGGTTGACACAAAATACCAGATTTTTAGTCTTCTATTACATGAGATATTATTAAATCACTTTTTTACACTTAACCACAATAAAATGCTTGAAATCCTTTTAAAGAACAAAGTCTTTAACACGCGAACAAAAACCCCCCAATAATCTACAAGACAACACCGATCTTTTCTCTTTTTTTTTTGTTCGAATTCTTTTTTTCAAAAAACGAATTAAATTTTTCTTTACGCTTAAGGGAAGAATTTACCACCATAAACATCTCGTTTATTTCCTGGTTAATTTTTTATCAAAATTTTCTGTTTCGTATTTTTTTTTCTTCTTTTTCTTCTTGTTGTGTATTTTCCCCCTTTCGTATAACGTTTAATTACACTGCGAAAATTAGGAATAACACATCTGTTCCTTTAGTTAAGAAGGAAAAAAAATGAAACTTTTGCGGGATATTTTTTTTTATCTAACTCTCTAATTAAAAGCTCATTTAATCAACTTTGTCGAAAGAAATTTTTGTCTCTTTTTCATGTCATTCAAGTGAACTTGCTTTAATTCGTCGTGGTTTAACTTGTAACTGGATCTTTTATATTAGGTTTGGCTAGTTTGTATCGCATAAAGTTGATTCGTACTTTGTTGACGAAGATTTTGATGGTAAAAAATTCTACAATTTACCATGACAATTTATTTATAAACAAAGATTTTTTTATTCTTCAAATACAACGAAAATTGAAGGTTTGATTCATTTTATTTAATATGCAAAGATATATTGGTTAAATACAGTTTCTCTCTCTTCAATTGTGTTTGTTGGAATTCTGTGGTTCTTGCAATTCGTTTTTCTGTCATGCGCATGCGCACTGTTATTGGAGTTTTATCTGTACGGTACATTTCCAATAAATAAATAAATAGTAATTTGGTTTTAAATTTGGTGACACAATTTAAAAAAAAAAGGTGCCACCAGTGATTTTTTCCATATTGGACATTCAATTTTGGTCGTAATTGCTACAATAATAAATTCAATTCACCAAGGGTGATGACATAAAATAGGATTAGAGAGGCAGACACAAACTTCTTTCATGGAAAGAAGGATCATATTTGGAAAAATATATAGATAAAAGGTGTAAAAACGTATGCTAAAAATTAAAAATTTGTTGGTGTATGGCTGCGAGTTAGAGTGTTGGAAACAGAATGAAACCATGGATCTCGACTGTATAGCCCCACTTCAAGTTGATGGAGGCAATGCGTTATTTTGGGGAATATTTCCCTATTCATATCTGAGCATTGTTGCTGATCAAGTATATTCTGTAATTCTGATGATTAATCGAAATGACAATAAATACTTTTTACAGGATAATGAACATAATGCCGGTATTGCAAAGGATTGTGTTTCGAATAACCTGGCGCTGAGTTCGCGCACAATCTCCTCATTTCAATTCTAAAGAGTATTCGTGAAATAAAGCTGAAAAAGACCCTCGGACATCTACATTCACAACCCTCTAATGTCATGCCATTGGAAAGTGTTATTCTTCAAGTATGGCATCAGATTTAAAAAGTCTCATAAAATGAATGTTAAGAAGAATCAAGGCTGCAATAAACACAACGAAGAACCCAACGAAATATTGATAGGTTAGTCATACTAAATTGAGTGGACACTCAGAGCAGTGGCGTAACGTACACCCTCACAACACCCGCATCAGGGGAGGGGGGCAGGATTTTAGGGGGCCCAAAGCCTGACGCTGTAATTTAGCAATCCTTTGTAAGATCCGGTTTGGAGCCCAAAGCCTGACTTTGCAAGAGGGCCCTGATATTCTTCATTACGCCACTGACTCAGAGTAAGTATTCCATATAAAATGCATAATTTAGGAACGAAGAAACATTTAATTCATTTTGTTCATGATAAGGTCTTAATTCAGTTTAGTTTATTTTAAGTGTTTTTAGCAATAATTTGTAGTCCTGAACATTGCTTTATGAGAAATGCAAATATTAAAAATTAAAAAGAAATAATGGACGAATTTGGTGTAATACTATAACATAATTTACATTTAAAATGATTACGGATACAGTTAACTTGATTTCATATTTGATTTAATTACATAATATAAAATTAATAGTGCTGTTGGTGTAAAAACATGAAATTGATTTTACTTTTACAATTAGAACAGATGGATTAGAGGATGACAGCTTGAAAAACACAAATATTATACGTACTATTTTTAATATGTTCAATATATATTGTAGGTAATTTAGAGATAGATAAATCTATTCAAATGAGAGTAAAGAGCCAGAATATTGCTACGGAGTTTTACATAAGTATTGTTCTTTATTAGTGTTATTTCACGATTCTTTCGCAAATTGTATTTCTTAAGAACTTTGCAGGCTGCAGTTTTATTCTTGCTTTTATCAAAAGAATAAAATTCTTCTAATTCTGATTCTTAGAAATATATTCTCTCCTGGAATACATCCTGAATACAAGTATTTCCTCTGCGCTTAGAAAATAAATTAGAAACGACGCACATAAGGTATACAATTAAGTGTAGCAAATTATATCCCCAAGAGCTTCGAAAAAACCTATCAGCAGAAAATAAAATGATTTGAATATACAGAGGAATAAAAAAAGAATAACAATAAAACAGCATTTAATCAATAACAAGCTACGATAAGCAGAGTTTAGAGTTCTTTAAAATATACTCTACTTATTTACGAAAACAGATTTTTCCCGAATTAGAACACGAACCACACACAAAAAAATCGGCTTATTTAGCATAACACACAACACTATTCTGCATAATGCATTAAATCTAATTTAGATCGACGTAGTCATTTAGATTAATATCAATTCCCACCAGAAAATCGCATCTGGCGGAAAAATAAAGCGGAAAAACTTCAACGCCACGGAATTAAAGTAATCTGAATAATATTTAATGAAAAGAAGATAAGGGAGGGAAAAAAATCCGCATATCCATCTTCCTCTTCCTCCGTGCTTTTAACTTTTGTGAGAAGAATGAATACCAATTCGACTGATGGATTTGAATAGAAAACCCCTCGCGATTTTCAAAGCTAACACCTCTCCTAGCTGTTATAATAGTGGCTGAACAATAAAGCTGCAGTGAGGAGCAACATGTGCTGGTAATTGCACCACCAACTGGTCATGAATAAGGTATCAATAAGGCATGCTGCACGTCTCGGAGAAAACTCTCTTCATATGCAAATGAGACTCTGTGCCGAGAGTCTTCAACAAAAGACTCTTCATAAACAAAAGGACTCAGTTTTATGGCGCAGAAAAGAACATTATTCTTGGTGGAAACTTGGGCGTGAAACATTGGCACCATTCTTCGTGGAACTGTGATACCTTCCACGTGGAGGGGGAGGAGGGAAGAAAAGAAAACCACCTGGAACAATCAGGAAACAATATTGAAAACCCCTTCCTGGAATGGGGAATGATTTCTCACCAATCCATCCACCCGGGGAAGTGCTCCTTAATTTGATTTGCGGAATGGTGCCGGTTTTAATCCCTGGGATTAGCCACTGTCAATTGAATCTCCTCCGTAGAGGAGGGAAAATTCAACATTCGGAAATTAAATTACCCGGTTTAGCTATTCAGAGGCAGATTTCTCCCGTTAACAGCTCCGGAGTGTAATTTTTGCGATGTCCTTTTGAAATGCAATTTAATCTGGTGCGTCGGTTGTTGTTTGTAGAGATTACCGAAGTTGCTGGAGACAAGCGCGGAAAATGGAATTAAAAGTTTTCAGCAAGTTGCATTGTGAAACGGGTTGGTATCAATTAAATCCAACCATCCACTCGTGCAATGCTGCGCACCACTATTGTTATATGCTAAATAACAAGGCCTAAAAGATTAATATTGAAGCACTTGGGACAACTATCCACTTTTGCCTACTTAGCATATAGCCGCTTACAAATAACAATAGAAATACATCAACCGTGCAACAATGATTTTTCGAATATGCGGTATCACTTAACTTTTTCCCACTTCAATATATATATTCCATATCCAGGACTAGTTTTAATATCTGTGGAAATTCCCAATAGATCCGATTTCGGTTCTGAAATTATGCATGATATTTTACAGAAGAATTTAAAAGAACTTAACAAGTTTGAACAAAATTACTTGCGCATGAGAGGATGAGAGGAGTATTTTAATAAGTGGAAGAGTATTATGTTTCACTCCTTTCAGATCTTCACAACATGTTTTAAATTAATTGCTTGTCCTTTATTCGAACAGATTGGTGGAACATTCACTGGTGTTTGTGCTGTTTCAACAACTAGCTGTTCTTCTGTGAGCTCGTTGTTTACAGTACACAGATATGTAGCGCTGAAAGGTTACGCTATTGTTATTTAATTAAAATACTGAATACGCATAAAATGGAAATGAGGAATTAGGAATTGGCTTAAATTGAATTTGAACAGGCGGAAACAATTCCAGACAACAAAGACAGCTGTTGGACTGTGATAAGAATCGAATATTAAACACTGTTGAAAGTTGATCTCGATAATCCATATAAGCTTCAAATATGTTAAATGAAAATTAGCATTCTTTTTTTTCTCCAAGGAACAGCATTAATTCAGTTTTCTGGATTTGTACTTCACGAATAAATATTTTACGAGAATATTTATACAGAAAAAGGGTTTTATTGTAACAGGGATTAGGAGTTTTTATTTTATATCCTGAGTCGAAGAGCAATTTATTGTAGTATGTAATACATTATTCGGAATGACTGAACAAATACATGGAATGCCTGTATGTAATAAAAGCATCAAAATGTATTGATTAGTGTACAGAAAATTATTTTCTCATTTGAGCTTCTCAATAATCATTCGAAACTTTATTTTTTTTTTAAAAAAAAACATGCAAATTTTCACCCGTGTAGTTTTTGTGCAATGAAAATTCTAATTTCAAACCAGAAAAGAATCAGTTTTTTTCCTCACTGTACTAAAATTTATAAAACTAATTTGAACAATATAAAAGAAAGGAAAAAAAAAATCGAGAGCACACCATTTTATTTTTTCGAATTAAATTCAAAAATAAACACGAGGTATATTTAAATTCATTTTATTTGAGACATATATTCTCTTGAGAAGGGTTTGCGGCAAGAAAAATTCCATTTCCAAAAAGAACTCAATTCTGAGAAAAACAAACATCACACACACAGATTTTATCGTAGTTCGAATTTTGTCTTGAAGAGTCGCAACCACGTTCTGAACACTCCAACGATTACGATGAAAATCGATCCTAATTTAGAACATTCCTTTTGAGAAAATTTGATTCGTAAACGAGATTTAAAACATTATTAATATTTAGAACATTTGAATTTTAGTGATACAGTTTCTTTAATTAAATTTATACACGGACAAAAGATAGAGATAATATTTTAACAATGTAAGGATGGGAAGTATAATTAAGTAATTAATATATACGAATAACGATTAACTATTAAATATTACACCACTTTAAACCGTTTCGCTAGATTTAATTACTATAGTGATGTTGTTCATTTGATTAGAATTAATAAAGGCTCGTATCACAGCCACAAAAGCAGTCCTTTGTTTTACCGACCTTATACAGACAAGGAGCTTATGACTAATTATTATTGATATTTCATTAAAAAAAACAACCTCCAAAAGATTCATTTAAGCCGTCCATCGAGCTTAAGATATTCCCCGCCGCCATCTTTTCAATAGTTAGCGGAAAATATGAGAGGCATTTTCCCTCCCCCCACCTGTAATGTTTATTTTCCATTAAAACCTTTTATTATACCTTCAAAAGAATCCGTGCAGGAGTTTCCCCAAAACTTGATACAGCGGAGGAATATCCCCTTTCAAAAAGGTGTCTTATGAAGAGTGCCATCCTGAAAAGAATCCTTAAGTTGGTAAGTTCACCGTTCAATCCGGCAGCGAGGGTCTTAATCAAGTGGATAACGCGGAGGGAAATAGTTCAATGGCTTGGAAGAGGGACTTTGGTAACAACAGCTCTGCCATTCTTTCCTCAGCCTCCTTTTCTACAAAATCTATTGATTAAGGGAGTTAGGTAAATGAATGGGCGATGGAGAGTTTGGGGGAGGTATTGGAAAGACACCCCAGCTTAAAAATTCGAGGAAAGGCAATAACGGAACACTGTTTGAGTGAATGTGTGGCGATGGAATTCTGTTGATTGTTGATATTAGTTCCAGGAAAAGATTCAAATTATCTCCCAGAGGCTTATGTTGATACCTTAATATAGTAGTTTATCGTTCTTTATGTATTTAGAACTTGAAAAGATATGGTTACATCTGTTCAGGATTGAATAAAGAGGATGAATAAATATTATGCTAATAAGATTTACTTTCACGATTCAATGATCAAAGATGGACAGCAATAATATGTATCAATTGAAGAATTCCTCGGTATAGTAAATGTCTCTAAAATAACACCTCAGGGATTTATACGTACAGCAATGAAGCTCTACAAATGAAATTAAACAGATAACCGATGGGTTTTTTTCGTCAGAGATCAAGTGCCACCCTTTGAGGAGGAAACTGAGCGTCAAAATTACTTGTGGCGATTGGTATCTGCTTATATGGTGCCGCACTAAAAAGAGATACCAGCTTCCAAAGAATTACTAGGTCTGGAATGGTGAAACACCAATCCGCAGCCCATTAGAAATAAAAAAAAGCTTTTCCTTTATGTATGTATTTATTATTACAATGTATTCTTATCTGAATTGGAATTTACAGAATAAAAATCGATACTGAAACCAATAGACAAGCGACTCCATAAGAAGTTATTGCTATATTAGTAGTGCTGGTGTTGAAATACAGTACGGTACAGATATATTAATACTGAACTATGGGTATATTACGAGAACACAATACATATATTACCATTACATATTCTGAACCTCCCTATATTCTCATTGGATTTAATGAGGCCTCGTTATTCACGATCACGATTCTATTTGAGTAAATTTAGTTACAAACTCGCAACCCTTTGATTGTAAAAGCGCAAATTCAACAAAAGGTAACCTTATTAAGAATTAGTTTCAATAAATTGTAGTACAAATGCTGTATATGTTTATAATAGATTGCAATAGCATTTTACTTGAATATATTTTAGGCTTTCTTGCAGTCTCCTATTTGTCGAGTCTGTGAGTTCTCTCATATTTTGATTTTCATAATTAATTAACCTCCTAATTAATAGCATCCATGTAAGATCTTACTATTTATGCCATTACTTTAATATCTCATATATATAAGTTATGTGCTAATCTGTAAAAAATGAAAGGTTGGCGTCGACTGTAACCTGGGCTCGTTGAGATGATCGCCCTTCTAGAATCAGGTTTTAAGGCCCTAAACCCTGTCAAACAAGCTCAGTACCCCTGAATAAATAAATAAATAATCAAGACGCTGAGGTAATATCGAAGAAACCTACAAATAACTGAAAGGTAAAAAAATAAGAATATTAATAAATTTAGTAGCAATACAAATTAACATGCTTAGTTAATATTAGAACACACGACTATACTATGATTTATCAACGACTGTATATTATTTACAAACTTCAATACTTTTCTACCAGAGGGTTTTTGAAATCCAGTTGTATTTCAAGTGCCTACCGTTCATCCGATTTACTGTTTATTATTATTATTATTATTTTAAAAACCACAAAACTATTTACAAATATTAATGGTGTAGAATCTTAGGAATCAGACATCTTTAACCCATCTCTCCATTGCAATTTTTTTATTGCTCTAAAGAAATCTGTTCCATCACCTACAGCAGCGCCCTCTTTTCATTAATCAAAACAGCTTCGCAAACCAAACCTTTACACCCTCCACTTATACTCCTCCTGGACAGAGTTTCGAATCCCTTTCCCTACTAAGTATGAAACTTGTTAAATCGCTAAACAACCACACCTTAAAAACTGTTCGAAAAAGTAAAGGGAATTTTTACTTAATGTTCCACAAAAAGCATCAAGCTAAAAAACACCAACAACATATCCTCCTACACCTTATAAAAACAACAATTTAAAAAATTTCGAAATTAAAATACCAAACCAAAATTCAAATCCGAGCATACTTTTGGATGTCTTTTTATGTGTATTATAAAGGAGAAAAAGACCCCGAAATAAGGGGAGGAGGAACAGGAACATTGGATAAATCGAGGCTATCCTTGCAAATGGTGAACCTCTTCCACTATCATCTCTTCACCGGGTCTCATCTAAAAGTGCGAGGAAGACGCAAAGAAAAGTCTTCTTTTCCAACAAGCTTTGTCTAAAAGTGGAAGGGAAAAAAACACCGGAGATTGCAGAGCCTTCTGTTTGCTTTTCTCTGTAATCTCAGTTTGGATAGGGTAAGAAAGACAGGGGCGGGGGAGTTACCTGGGCCTTTTCCTATTCCCTACGCTCTGAGAACTGATCGTAAAGTGAAGAACCCAGCTTTATTTAGATCCATTAATTTTACACAGGGTTGGACAACACAGCCTTCTGTATCGGATTTCTTTTTCGTAAAGGAAAGAGAGAGAGAGAGAGAGGGATTTTTTCCCCTTTGTCCTTTTTTAGTTTTTTTTCCCCGTTCATTTCTTTACTTGTACAGTCATCTGGTTTAGGGATTTTTATTTTAAA
>BMAV01016922.1:577624-589298 GCA_019973955.1 Trichonephila inaurata madagascariensis
TATAGTGGCCAAGGTAACGGACTCGTGGCTGGAGTGTTATGAGTTCGAGCTTAGTACCGTTGAAGACCCGCCGTGTAGGGGACAATGCGCGTTAAATCTGTCGAGAACTCAAACATCCTCCCATTGGTGTGGTGTGGAAGTTAGGAGAGGGATGCCAGCTCAGCTGCTATCCTCGTCACTTGTGACCATGGTTCAAATTTTCGAGGTTCATCACTGAAAGCCCTCGAGTAGCTGAATAGTGTGTTGTTAATATTCACTCATTCACTGTGCGTTGATTGACAGAGCGTTATAATGAGGTTGATTCATGTGACGTCATAGTCACATGATAGTGAAAGCCACGTGATTTTAACCAATCAATTCAAAAACTCCTGTGACGTCATAGTCACACGATAAAAACTATCTTGTGTTTCCAACTAATCAGTTCACTCGCTCCGGTGTTCCCAAGTTTTGCTGTTTTCAGAAACTTTCTCTTAAAAAGTACATATGTATACAAAATGCATTCTGTTTAAAAGTATAAGCATAAAATACAACTTTTTTTTTAATTTAAAAAAAATATTTTTGAAGAAATTTTTTTCCCAAACATTTTAACATTTTTACCCAAATATGAAATTTGAAATTTTATCTCAGTTTTACAAATAGAACAAGTACAATTAGTTTAATGTTTGTTTTGAATTCAATGAAAAACACGTGTTTGTTTTTATGATGTGACTTCATGAATTAAGTCCATTAAAACTTTGTGAAGGGGAAAAAGAAATGTTTCAGAATGACTTTTAATCGGATCACTCAGAAATTTTAAACTGCGGACTAAATTTTTAACTATTTTTATTTCCTTGAGGAATATTGAGAATTAAATAAAACTTGTGTTGGTATAATTAAAAATGTTGATCAGAAGAATGATTTAAAAAGTAACCGTTAAACTAAGGTAAAAAATTACGTCCATCGCCAATAGCTCTCGCGCAGATAGATCTACAGCGATTTAATATACAGGATGTTTGCAAATTAGTTGGGTAAAAAGATGGATTTATTGCATGTAATTTACTGGGGAGAAATAAAGTACGTATTGTGTGTGTGTGTGTGTGTGTTATAAGATGGTGAAATAGTCCGTTTACCAATATCACAGTTGTTCGACGTGGCTTCCATTCGTTACTCTGCAAATGTCCTATCGATAACATCGAGTTCATCGATGACTCTGAACTTAGGATCAGTTCTTGCCACAGATTTGTTAGCATATTTCCACCGATCATATCAACTACAGTGCAGATTCTTGATATTTGTTCAGGAATGGATGCAGGAAATTACAAAGTGTATACTTGATCCTTTACGAAACTCCATACACTGAAATACTATAGAGAGAGAGAGAGAGAGAGAGAGAAATCGTAGAGTGTGTGTGTGTGGCAATTGAATAATACCTCCACGACCAATCCAATGATTGATTGATTGAATATTAACGTCGCACTGTTCAGCTACACGAGGGCTTTTGGCGACGGACCACGTAATTTTGAATCATGGTCAAGTGACGTGGACGACACCTGAGCTGGCACCCCCTCTCCTAACTACCACACCACACCAACGGGAGGACGTTTCAGCTCTCGACAGATTTAACGTGCATCGCTGCCCTACACGGCGGGTCTTTAGTGGTACTGGGCTCGAACTCGTGACAAGGCAAGCCACGATCCGATACCTATACCACTCGGCTACCGCGGCCACATCACAATGTCAGATAAAAAGTAGTAAAATTCATTGTTTGAACAGTTGTGTGCGTTTCTCAGGTAATTTGGCAGTTAAGACTTGTGTCCAATCATCCATTTTGAATTCGTGAATGTAATGTTAATCCTTATAGAACTTTTAAGATCCTCTTCAAACCCAGACTAAAATATTGATTTGAATGGAATAAAGTATATTTAAGTAAGCAAAAAAAACAAACTTTTTTGAAATTTAAGTCTTTTACCGACCTTGGATTTAAATATTTCTATATAATTGAAAATCCAAGAAGAAATTCCACCAAATTAACATCATGCCTACAAATTCAAAATGGCAAATTTACGAGAGCCAAGCTTTGTAGTCGGGCAAAAGTTAAGAACCGAAGCGTGGGTTTGAGGGACAATGTCCCCCAAACTATCGTGGGTGAATATTTAATCCCAAAATAGGCCTTTAAATCCCCATTCAACATGGTTTATGAAACTGAAGTATCTAATTGAGTGCCATCACTTAATTGTTATATCGCGCGCTTAAACCTACTGAATGTAGCCTTAGTAGATGACCTTAACAAAATACAAATATCCTATAATATATTTCAAAAATAAAAAGATAGTCCCTCGCTAATGCATTTAACATTTAGATTTAATTACTGAATTTTTTTAAAAAAAGTTTAATGCTATCATATATGATGACTACACCATTCATTAATGACAAACTGAGATGATTCATTATCCAGAAGTATCCAATGACAAAACATTCAAATAAACCAAACAAACCACAGATGAAAAAAAATAACCCATCAAGTATCCGGGAAGATGAAGAAGGTGAAAGAAGAAACTCAATTTTCCAGATGAAAAAAAAAAGGGAAGTTACTTTGTTTTTAAGTGCGACTGCGAACAATAAAAAGTAAGTAAAAAGGCCAAACGACTAACGATCTAGGCGGAAATGAAATAGCCTACCAGATAACGGAATCAGACATAAAAATAGGCAGCCCCTTACCAGCTTTATACAATTTTATTTCCCCTGAGTCGAGCAAGTAGCCAACACGTTACCTCCTTAGAAAGAATGAGAGAAAGAAGAGGAAAAAATACGATAAAGTAAGAAGCTTCCATCATTTTTCAAATAAAGAAGAAAGAAAGAGAAGAAGGGAAAAAAATAAGATAACCTTCATTCTTTAGAGAAACGTTGCAAGAAATTAAATGATCTGCCAATGTTTCGGGTTCACGTTTCAGACCCGAATCCCGCCAAATCCCTGAACTGCAATTCTCGAGTTGAAAGCTAACGTTAGAAGAGTGGGAAGATAGGGTTGCTGGAGTTGGGAACGATGCCAATTTAATCGTCGGTGTGCCAATAATACGCCAAAGTATTACAATCAAGACATAAAAAAAATCTTTATTTTTAAAGAATTATTGATAAAAAAAACTTCATATATTTCTTGTGTTTTTAAAAATATTGGCAATGAATACAAGACTCAGGATCAATTTTTCAAAGATTAATGGACATAATTGTTTCGTAGAGTTTATTGCAAATTTTAATTATTTCGATATAATAATTAGAAAATATTTATAATTATATAATTGTAACAAATAACTAATGCCCTTAAGGTAGGTATCCGACTACGTTCGGAACCATGATTTTAAAAAAGTGCATAAATGTATAATTTTCATGATATTTAGTGTCACTTAGATTAGAATACATGTATAAAATTGTTTTAAAGACATTATGACAAAAAAATTATTTAAATATAATATTTTGGCAAAAAAAATAACTTAGAATAACCTTTTTTCCAAATGTTCTCCTTTTGTAAAAAATGCTTCTATTGTATTAATATTTTGCCTGTATATAGCTCAGACCTCTGTACAGAGGCTCAACTAGAATTTTTGAAAAATTTACATTACTTTCAGAGTTACAACCATTTGAAATAATTATTTGCGTATTTTCTTAAAATTTCACCCATCTGTTTTCGTAAAACATGGATAAACCGACTTCCAAGTTATGAGTTTGAAAAATTCTAGTTGAGCCTCTATACAGAGGTCTGAGCTATATACAGGCAAATTATTGTAATAGAAGCATTTTTCACAAAAGGAGAACATTTTGAAAAAAGGTTATTCTAAGTTAATTTTTTGCCAAAATATTGTATTTAAATAATTTTTTTTGTCATAATGTCCTTAAAACAATTTTACACATGTATTCTAATCTAAGTGACACTAAATATCATGAAAATTATACATTTATTCGCTTTTTTAAAATCATTGTTCCGAACGTAGTCGGATACCTTAAAAAGTCAATAATTATTGACTATAATAATAATAGTCAATAATATATTACTAATAGTCGATGAATTATTGTTTTAAATATCAAGAGATGATGAAATATCTGAATTAGAGCAAAAAACTGCTAGTATTACTTTCATGAAGTGTATTTCTTTCCTTTTCATTATTTGAAGTCGGCAACCTATGGCACGCGTACCAGATTTGGCATGAGGCATGATTTTCAATTGCACACAACATCCCACTACAAAATTGTGAATTTTTGAGTGGATTAAAGCTGATATTTTTGAAATGAAGCTTAATCAACTAACTTATGGAAATCAGAATTAACGGAAATACGTAAAAATCTGTAAGATAATTCTAACAATAAATCAACAGCTATTTCAATATAAATATCTTTAAATAGATGCATAGTTAATCTATTCCCTAACCTTGCATGCATTGCCACAGGAATCAAATTATTTGAAATATTTCCTACTGTGTGGCATCCTAAATTATACTAATAGATAGACTTTGACAACTATACAGTGGGTGATCGGTTAACGAACATAATCCGTTCCAAGACTATGTTCGTTATCCGAATTGTTCGTTAACCGATCATCGATTCACCATAGACTTCTATGTGAAATCGATTAATTCGTTCTGGAGACCCTAAAAAATGAAATCAAAACCGAAACTGATGGTCTAATTTGTATGAACATTCTATTGGAATTTTTTTTCAATAGAACTTTGAAGTTTAATAGGTAAGCAACATAATTCAGGAGAGATGAAAAACGATTTTTAGTCCGTTTCTCATATTTCACGTATTTTTACGGCGGTAGCGCGTCATCGGCACCTTTATATTTTATAGTATGCACTGCTTGAAAAAATTAAGAATTCGCTTAGTTTATTTGCCATGTCAGCAAATCCACTCGCCCATAACTTATCAGCTGTCAGGAAATATTGATATTCATATTGAAATTCAAGTATTCAAGTGTGTATTGATTTTAGCCATAATAATAATTATTGAATGACCTTTAAATTCATTGTTAATTCAAGTTTCATTTAGTAGTTATCAATACTAAGCATGCGCTTTAAACATTTCTCCTTTCAGTGATCTTATTTTTTATGCAAAATGATAACAAATGTTCAAAATTAATTTTTTTTCAGAGCCGAGAAGTATTCGTTAGAATTCGTTTTGTTCATTATCCGAATATGTGTTCGTTGTCCAAACACAAAAATCTTTCGTGAAAGTGTTCGTTAACCGATTTGTTCGTTAACCGATCTGTTCGTTAACCGATCACCCACTGTAGTTACAAATTTGCCGACCCCCGGTCTAAACTTTTGAAAAAAGGAGAACTAAACACAACATACCTGTGAAAGAGCTTTCAGTTGTAATTCTGAGCATTACTGACTGTTTTGACCTAAAATGAGAAGAAAATATATGTCATATAATTGTCGATATTATTTATACAAAAAATAAAACATGAAAATTTACTATTTTAAAGAAATTTCACAGATTTCCCACCGTTTTTTGTTATGTTAACACCTCAAAGAGGTCATGTTTTTTCTTACTTAAATCAGTCAATTTAGGATAGTTCATATTACCAGTAAAGTACAATTATTTGTACAATAAAATATAATTGAATGATACGTATTTATGTTTGTGTTTTAGTTTTATAATTTGCTTTAAAATTAACAATGCTGAACTCTTTTTAAAGAAAGAATTTATTTTTACCTCTTTATTCAATAGCATATATTTACCCCCCTCAGGTATAATTGTTTTATTTCAGCTGTATTTCTCATGAATAATTTCATCAAGTTGATTTAATCATTTACATGAAGTAATTTATTCTGCTTAAAATTTATGGAGGTTTATAATAACATAGTTTGAATATAGTTAACTCTGAAACATTTTCATTTAAATTATGGGAGAATCTTTTGAGAAAGTATATTTATAATTTAAAAATACCCTGAATATCATAACTTTATGATGAAGAAATTAAACATAAAGATGTTACATTTATCTTGTGTCTGAAAACTTATTTTTAAATTGATTCCCAGAGGGTATGTACAATTCCTAGAAGGATTAAGTGGAAATAAGTAATACTGTGTGATTATATTAAAATTCAGACATAAGTTTTAACTATAAACCAAAAAAATATCAGTCAAAGAAAAAAACATGTTTTAAATTATATCCAAAAAGCTACCAAGGTATTTCAGCTACCAAGATATTAAAACTCAATACAAATCCTTCGAATATAAAACTACCTTTCATTTAAATTGATCCAAAATTAATAAAAGTTATTTTTAGCTGAAACGAAAAAAAAAAAAAGTGAAGCGAAATAAAAAATAAAATTTAGAAAACTAATTACGAAAACCCGTTTTATACAGCCAACTATAAATAAGATTTTTTTTCTTCATTTATTTATAGAAAAAGGACAAAAAAAATTAATTTTAAAATTCTAAAAAAAGGAATAAATAAAAGAAATCTCCAAAGTGAATTGTTTGAAAAAAAAGGGGAATTTTAATTTGAAATCCTACGATTATTTATACAATTTAACTAGTAAGGATTTGATAAATTCTTTTTATACCTTTGGAAGAATTTAAAAAAAAATAAAACTGACTTTTCTCGAGGGCACATTTATCTCAAATGGAAAATCTAATGACACATAAAAGATGTAAAGAAAAATGGGAGAAATTAATTTCACTTTTATTAAGCACAATAGCAAGAGCTTTTTTTAAAGCAAATTGCTTTTGAATGGTCATATCGATTCCTGCAGAGGCAGTTAATCTCAACTCGATGAGATAACCATTTCGTCATTTCTTAAAGAAAAATAACCAATTTTTAGATATAGAAGAATTGGAATAAATTAATTTCATAGCCAAAGATTTCGACTTTTTTTCTTTTTTTGAAAAAAATTATATTGTTTTTTATGTTTAAAATTATACAAACCCAATTTTTCAAAGTTTGTTGCTTTGTTAGGTAGATTAATATAGCGAAAATAAAGCACCAGATTTAAATACTAAGCTTTAAAAAGTAAATTATTTTAGCGGGTACGATTACATTTAACATTTAATCTCATTTGCTCGGTGAAATATAAAACATATGATTGTTATGCAGTTTTATCACTCTTGAAACTTTTTATTCTCCTCAGAATTTATAAAAAGCGACATAAATATTCGAATTTTCTCGATTTTCATAAGTGTAAGAAAATTCAATGCCTTATGATTTACGATGCGATGTAAATTTTTTGAAAAACTTGCATGACAGACAAAGTTAGATGAACATTTAAAATATAACATTTTTTCCCCCTCACACAAGAAATATAATACTCAAAATTAAATATATTCTTCTAAGCAATGTGTTTAGAAGTATGGTATTCTTAATTATTATTTAGAGAAAAAAGTATATAAATACGATTAAATTTTTAAATTAGGTTGTTACATATTTATGCATCTTTTGTAGTATAATTCATAGTACATTCTCCTTTGCATCAACACTAAGGCTGCGGTAGCCCAGTGGTTAAGGTATTGGACCATGGCAGGCATGTCATGAGTTCGAGTCCAGTACCACTAAAGACCAGCCGTGTAGGGAAGCGATGCACGTTAAATCTGTCGAGAGCTGAAACGTCCTCCCGTTGGTGTGGTGTGGTAGTAAGGAGAGGGGGTGCCAGCTCACGTCACTTGACCATGGTTCAAAATTACGTGGTCCGTCGTCAAAAGCCCTCTTGTAGCTGAACATTGCGACGTTAATATTCACTCACTCACTGCATCAACACTACCTTAATTTGCCCATTTATCTCTTTTTGACGTAATTAACATAATTTTATTATTTTATTCTTGAATAAAAACATGAAAACACGTATACAAGTTACAAAATAAGATACAAAAAATGTCGAGAGACTCAAACAAAAGGTTATAAAATACTTGAAAATATACAATGTAGATGGAAAAACAGCTAAGATGTGTTAATCATATATATTTATAAACAAAAACTCAAAAAAATTCTACAGTACTTATGAATAATAAAAGTATTAATTCATATGAAAAGGGGATATAATATTTAATACCACGAAATTTATCTATAAGTAATTCCCCTATTTTTGATTCAGAAAGGGAAACTATATGTATCAGGATTGCAAGTTAATGTAATTACGAAATGAAGAAGTTACACATTGTAGCATTAACTAATATTTAAATAACAATACCATTTATCATAAAGTACAACAATTCCAACATAATCTATCTAAATTAGATTTTAAAACAGTTGTAGAAATGTAAATGAAGGTAATTAGTTCAGATGACCATTTAATGCCTATGGAGTTCTTAATGTAATTAAGAAAAATATGATAATTACAGCCTTGCGTAGAACACATGAATTAAGAAATATAATTTAACTCATTATTACTAATTGTTCATAAAAACAACATAAAAGTTTATTAGATATATCTACAATTCTTTCAATTGGCATGAAGTTATCATCAATAAAAACAGAATTTATTCAACGCCATTTCTGTGTCGAGTGTTCTTGATGAATAGGAACAGGATTAAGTGTTCAAATCCTTCACAAAATGGTAAGAGGGACACTTCACAAAAGACCACTAATGAAACTTATCAAATGAAAGGGTGCGCGAGGGAAAAAAAAAGAACTCTCTTCGAACTTATTGAAATGTATTTTCCAATATACTGCTCAAAGAGATTAAAGTCTTTGGAAACACACATCCCTTTGACAAAAATTAACGACTTCAAATAATTCTAAATCCCAACCGGGGATAAAAATGACATATTTTTCGGCCCTCAATATAAGTGCCTGATAAATATTTTGATGTGTTTTCGCCGGCTAGGCGTTAATCTTTTAAGCCGAAACTTAGGGAAAATTTTCTTCGCGAGCTCTTTTCTAAGTCCAAAGTAGAGACATATTAAGAATTTGCATATAAATATCTTGACTTGCTGCATATATTTAAAGCAATATCGGTCGTCTCAGTTCCTTCCATACAATGAAGGATTTTCTTCATCTAAATCCTTAATTAAAGCAAATGCCAAGCGTTGAATACAATTAGCGTCCCTCAGAAAATTTGTACCCAAACAGTGCTTTTTTATTCACTGCTTTCGGTTCATTTTTCTCTGAGTAGAAATCAACCAATATCCATGGAAATGTTCTTTATTAAAAAAAAAAAAGTACATTCCCTTTTAATACCACCTCCTTCTCTTCTTCTTCCAAGTCGTTTCTTTGGAGATTTCTTTATCTTTTTTTATGAATGTATTTCTTCTTTTTTTTTCCCCACTCTTCTCCGTGTATTAGAAGAGTTCTTTTACAAATATTTGTCAGATGAGCTAATTCGCTCGTCTTTGTTATTGAGAGTTGTGAAAAGCCAACGTTTTAAGAGGCAAAAAGTACTTGGAATTGAGTAAATTAGAGCTGGAGATAAAAAAAGAAAAAGAACATCTTTAATCTTTTTTTCTTTCTTTCTTTATGTTTAAAGATTAAATCGGAAAAGAGGAAGAGGAAAGAGAAGAAGAAAAAAAATTGCGGTTTCTTTTATAATAGTAATGGTATTTTAAAAGTAATTCGTTTGTGTAAAAAGAGCAATATGTAAATGAGGTCTTAGAAGATATTATTCTTTTCCACTCGAATCTGGCCATCAGAGATTAGATTTTGAATTTAAACTAAATGCAGGGAGAATGTAATCTTATTAACTTTAATATGAGAGCAAATTTAATTTTATTTAATTCCTGCAGTATTTCATTATTTTCTTATACATTTATATATGTTTAAATTCATTCATATGAAAAACAATTACTGATAACCATACTTAAAAAAGCCTCGAGCGATGATACGTTTATTTTGATTTAATTTCGGTATTAAACGAGAAAGTTAGAATATTTATTTTTGCATTTCAAATATTTTAAATGTACTCGAAGAATATAATTTATATTTCATCGCGGTACCTTCTCCTCATGTCGGTTGAGGTGAAAGGTGAGATTCTCGGGAGGATCCTAACGCAGTATGCAATAATTTATTTTTATTACGTTGTGACGTCTCTCGCGTTCTTCTTCTAACATAACTCCTATGTTCTTTGACGGCCACGATTAATGGCAAAACCTTTCCAACCCAATACCAAGAAGAGAAACGGATCGAATATGCAAATGAGATATACTTTAAAAGGATAGAAAGTTTGGTGAGATAGAACGGCAAGCCTAGAGATAACTTAGTGCGGAATTGTTAGGAATAAAGGTTAGACGTCCTACAGCTCTGGAAGAAGGATACGCTCATCGCCATTAATAATAAGGATTAAGAAAGCTTGTGTAATCTCTCCTACAATTAACATAATAGGAATTACTTCAACCTAGGAAGGAAGGTGACTCTATAAAAGGTAATATTTTGTATAGGAAGTTCGATTAGACAGTTAAATTATTATAATTAAGATAAGTGATCTAGTTGCGCGATCTGACTTGAATATAAAGTTTAATTGTTGGCTGATTCTCACTTTAAGAAAGTTGTTAATTAGAATTAAGTAATTTAAGTTATTCTTAATAAAAGTTGTGTTAAGAAATACATAATGTCTCATCATTTAGATAATCCCACACCTCTAGCTTACGCGAATCACCCCAGACATAGTCATCACAGGATGGCTATGTCTGAACGTTGAAAACTAAAAAACGATAACGGGATATGAAGACAAGGCACGTTATATGGTACGAATTACTTTGTCCTTTCTGAAAGTGATGCAATCCTCCCCCTTCCGGATTTGACGATATATAAAATTATCATTGAACCATAAAGGGGTTACGACAATATGTTTCTGGCACGAATTAATGTGGCAACATCCTCTACAAGCGTCTACGATTCTCTATAATTATCTACTATTATATACAGTTGTCTATTTCATTGACTATATATACGCTATTCGGTTGCTAAATACTTTTGTGGTGCGTCGTTGTGCTGCTGTTACTAATGCCACCCAATCGACGGTGTCAGATCGATGCTCACGAAATTCATTGAGACAAGGGTGCTAGATTGCGCCTATCGTTATCCGTAGCTTTGAGCACCATGCAGGTGACAGTAAGATTTAGCTTCTTTCCGCTTCAATTTTTATTGAGAACAATCTGGGAGTGGTCAGGGGGTCTTTCATCTCGCTTCTCCTATCACTAGCGTCTTGAGAGGAGTTTCGATTCGACGAACATTTAGAATACTCTCATATTTCACAGGTACCATCCACTTAGAAGCATCCATGCCTTCTTGGGATTCGAAACCAGGTCCTACGGCACAACAGTCAGCGTCGCTAATCACTATAACGTCTGAGTGGAAAGGGAAGAGAGGTAGGAGGCCCTTAATTACCTCCAGGATGTTGTCTCTCAAAATTGTGGTGGAACCGAGCCAAAATGTACTGTCACCTGCGTGATGCTCAAAGCTTTGACTAACGACAGGCGTACATTCAGCCCTTTGCAACGATGAATTTCATGGGCCTAGATCTGACACTGTTAGACTGGTGGCATAAGCAACAGCAATACAGCATAAAGTCTGAGTGGCGGTGTGGCGTTTTTCTAGCTTAAAATGCCAATATGGCTGGACAGAAGTAGACCAGAAATGATAGACCTCACGTGTAGCCCATTGTTACAATTTTATACTTTCTTTTCTTCTTTATACATTATTAAATTTCCTCAAATTTACCTTCATATATAAAGCGCAACTTCATTGCTTCTTGCAGTAAATTTAATAACAA
>BMAV01016922.1:590367-664419 GCA_019973955.1 Trichonephila inaurata madagascariensis
CACGTAACTGCGTGTATGGTGGCACCATCTATTGATATAGACACTGACGCGTGCACAACGTTTGACGTTTCATAGCGACAGTGTGGTTTCACGCCGAAGAGAAGGTGGTCACACAAGTTACCGTCCACTTCTGAACATGCAGGCGAGTTAGAAGGAACAACGAGGAGTGGTTCGATTTTTAGCGGCAGAGGGAGTTGGAGGCCGTGAAATGTGCATCGACAGATAAAGAATGTACGGTGAATACAGTCTGTGTCGTTCAGGTGTTGTGGAATGGCACAAAAGATTCCTTGAGGACCAATGCGATGAAGACGACATTGCAGCAGTTTCGGTGGGAAACGCTGGAACACCCATCGTACAGTCCAGACTTTTCCCCGTGTGATTTTCATGTGTTTGGACCTCTAAAACGAGCTATTCCTGGACATCGATTCACAACGGAAGACGAAACGTGTCCGACAGCAGCCGATTAGCTTCTTCAAAGATGGAATTGACTGGCCAGTGTCGCAATGGGATAAATGTGCCAATAGTTTTGGCGACTATTTTTGAGTATGTGTACTGCGTATAACTACATTTTTGAGTTAATAAAATCGTCACCGTTACTTTCTACTATTGACCGGGTTTAATTTGAATGCCCCTTATACTTCCTAAGTGCTTCAAGTTACAAATAATATAATTAAAAAATAATCAAAATTTCAAACACGCATGTACAAATCTATATTAAGCTTACACCAAAATTTAAATATATGAAAAATATTGAACAATAATTATTAAGGTGATTGGCAACGTTCGAAATCGCATTTTTGAAAAAAGCGTATAAATGAATATCTGTCTTATATTTAGTGCCAGTTGAATTAGAATATGCATCAAAATTGTTTTAAAAATATCATTGCGGGAAAATATTATTTAAATGAAATTTTTTGTCAGAAAAGTGAAGAAAGAATGACAAATTTTCAAAGCATTCTCCTTTTATGTAAAATGATTTGATAATAACAACATTTTACCAATATATGGCTAGAATCTATATTATATAAAAATGGATCTCTGTATATATGAAATCGCATCCCTCCAGCACCTTTCAACCGATCTCTATGAAAATTGCCATGTATATGTATATTATTGTGGAGAAGGCTTTTGTGCTACCCTCTTTGTTGCAGCTACCCACCAGGTGGCGCTAGATCATATAAACTTCAGCATTGTTCAATCAATCGCCAAGTTGTCAACGCGGTCGCCAAAAATGATGCCAGCTTGGCTCTATCACTAACATTTCGCTATATTTCCATTGAATCACCATTATAATGTAAGCAATGGCGTTGCTTGCGAATATCACCATTTTCACATAAAATAATAAAACAGAAAATAATATTAACGTATTACATATCCAGATATAAATATTTTACATTATTTTAAGCGTTCATTACATAAAATCTGTAACAATGCATTACTTTTGCTGAGCAGAGATCAGCTTAGGAAGTTGTTTTCAAAATTCGACCCACAAAAGAGTTTCGAGGCGTTATAAATAATAATATATGTATATCCTTTTTATCAGCTATTAGATCTACAGGAATTAAGAAAAATATGGCTTTTTTTTCGTTCAACTGAGATATGCAAAATGCTTTTTTTTTTGTTTAATTTGCAGTTCACGTAAAATTAACTCATCAAAAACTTCTTTACCCTTCAATCTGTATTGTTTAATTTTTCAATTCACCCGTGCAAAGAACAGGTACAGCAGCTAATTTTATATAAAGACTGAACTACGATTTTTGAAAAATTCACATTATTTGCAGATTTGCGATCAATTGAAATAATAACCACAGTTTTTTTAAAAATTTTTTTTTACTCTGGCATATTAAAATAGGAGTAAATCCATTTCTACATAATATATTTAAAACCGTAGGTCAGCCTTATATAGAATCCTAGCTATATGTTGGCAAAATATTATTATTATCAAAGCACTTTATGTAAAAGGAGAAAGTTTTGAAAATTTGTCATTCTTTCTTCATTTTTTGCCAAAAAATTGCATTTAAATAATTTTTTCTTGAAATAACATTCTTAAATTTTTTTTATATGTGTTTTCTGATTCAACGGACATTAAATATATCGAAAAACTATCACTTAAACGCTGTTTGAAAATCACAGTACCGCATGCAGTCAGTTTAAGTTTTTAAAATTTGTTTAGTACTATATAAATTAAAGCTAGATATTTCTTATTTTTTCTATTGGCATATTTCAATACAGAAAACTAAATTCAAAAACATTTCTGGACAGAAAAGTTGTAACATAATTGAACCCGATTCCTAAAGACCCGATTTCTATATCTAAGTACTATACTAAAACATTAAACATTTAAAGACAAACAATGCCTTTGAATGCTTACTCTAACATCCAAACATTTCCGGATACATACACACAATTAACATCAACCAACAAATACATAAAATACCATTCAACACTTACATTCCTTTTTCATACTTTAACACACCATACAAAACCTTAAAAAAAATCCCTTTCGAACCCCTCCCCCCGAAAAACAAAACCCCTTCCGAAAAAAGGAACTACTACTCCTCTCACCCTTTTTTTTTCCCTTTTGTTCCCTCAATCCATGATTGGATTTGAAGGAGAAAATGAGTGAAAGATCGTCTGATCTCCCCTACCCCCTTCGAAATCAACTTTTTTTTCTCTTCCATTCCAGATACGGAGAGGGAAAGGATGGGGAAAAAAAGGGAGAAAAAATTCCATGGAAAAATCGCTGGCCTAGTGGAAGTTTGGTCGGGATTTAAGAGTAATTGAAATGCTTTGGATGACTAGGTTCAGGACGCACGGGCGCGAATGGAAGAGGACGTGAGCTGGTTCCTTGCAGCCCCCGTTAATGGCAAGCTGCCGCTGCAGACTTAACTCCCTTCAGGAAGAAAAGGGATTGGGGGTTGGTGTAGTGCTGGGTAATCCCTTATTTATAGGTCGGGAAACAAGGGGTGATTTTTCAGATGGGACTGGAGTTTTTGTTTTTGGCTCTGGTGTGGATTGGGGATGATTTATGGATGAGAAAAGTGGAAGGTTTTGATATAGAACAAGGGAATTATATCGAAGGAATTTGTGTTCGAACACCACATTATGGCATGTACGTATGCTCTTTAGTAAAATGTCGGCTAATTCTTTAAGGTATCCGACTACGTTCGGAACCGTGATTTTAAAAAAGCGCATAAATGGATATTTCGGCAAAAAATTAACTTAGAATAACCTTTTTTCAAAATATTCTCCTTTTGTAGAAAATGCTTCTATTATAATAATATTTTGCCTGTATATAGCTCAGACCTCTGTACAGAGGCTCAACTATGATTTTTGAAAAATTCACATTGTTTTCAGAGTTACAACTCATTGAAATAATTATCGGCGTTTTTTTCTTAACATTTCTCCCCTCTGTTGTCGTAAAACATGGATAAACCCATTTCTAAGTTATATATTTCAAAACTTCTTGTTGTGCCTCTGTACAGAGGTTTGAGCTATATACAGGCAAAATATCATTGTAATAGAAGCATTCTTCACAAAAGGAGAATATTTTGAAAATGGGTCATTCTTTTTTTTTCTTTTTGTCAAAATATTGTACTTAAATAATTTTTTATTGTAATACTATTCTTGAAACAATTTTATATACATTTTCTAATCTAAGTGACACTAATATCATAAATAGTATCCATTTATACGCTTTTGCAAAATCACGGTTCTGAACGTAGTTGGATACCTTAATGTGTGCAATGTGAATCGGTTCTAATGCGCCACTGAGGTATGCAACATAATTTTTCTAAATCATATAAAAATGTTAGGAAAGATAAAAGTTTTATAAAGAATATTTTGTAGTGATATTTAAAAACAAAGAAAATATTTTATAAATTTCCTTTCTAATAAAAAAAGATTTTTTTGAGTGGGGGGAGGGCTCTCCCAAAGGGAATTTATGCCTTATTTATAGAGTGGAAAAAAGGCTAATTTTTTTCTAAATTCTAATTAGTTTTGGTTTTGTCTGATGTGTGGCTTGGGTATGTTTAGAGAGTATTTAGAAATAAAGAGGGAAATGTAGGGAAAATTAGAGGTTGAAGTTTCTTGTACGAGAATGATTAAATATTATTTTAATTTGTTGTATGAGAAAGATTTTGAATATTCTTGTTTTATATAAGAGAATGTCAAACTGTGTTTTAACAGATTACGAGAACAACATGACTCCATTAAATAGCTCGCCACATGAGCATATATTGTTCTAAAA
The DNA here is from genome assembly GCA_019973955.1 of Trichonephila inaurata madagascariensis. NCBI lineage: Eukaryota > Metazoa > Arthropoda > Arachnida > Araneae > Nephilidae > Trichonephila > Trichonephila inaurata. The sequence continues at coordinate 594,617 of BMAV01016922.1, forward strand.
ATATTGTTACGCTAACTTTTTTTATTTTACTAAAAAAAACCATTCGGTACATTATTTGATATTTTTCCATACATGTTATATATCATTCTATATAATTCGTTAACGTATTATAAGAGAAATGTTTTATTATTCTACATTACATTGCAAGAGCATGCTTTATTGTTTTTATTATTACATATGATATATTTCCTAGTAATGAATGAATCTCTTTTATTATTATTCTTCACTTTATTACACGAAAATATTTTATTATTTAATGTTATAATAAATCGGCTTGAATTTTTTTAAATTTTAGTAGAAAATATAAGTATATAATTGTTTAAAGACAACAGATGCAATAAATAGAGAGTTTCTGCAGTATGTAATAAAACATACATTTAAAACTGGATGCAAAATTAATCTTAAACACAAAAAATAACTTGGCATGATCTGTTCCACGTAAGGTATTAGTTTAGGAAATAAAATTTGAAGAACTCCACAAATAATCTAAAAAATGGAAGCCAAACGATTTTATGTAAAGTAGATACAAAATTGATTAATTTTTATTGTCCAAATTGGCTAAATTCATAACGGTCATATGATAAATATAATCACGTGCTCTTCATTGAATTCAAAACTGACATTAGACTTGTTCTTGTTTTTCTTTTTACAAAACGTAGAATTTTATAATTGAGTAGAAATGTTTCAGTATCAAGATTTTTCAAAAAGGTTTTCGAAATAGAAAAATAAATAAACAAATTACTTATACTATAAGCGTACTTTTAAATCAAGTTCATTTTCTTTATCTATGTATTGTTATTACTGTTGAAAAATTGATATATTTAAAAAAAAATTCTGCAAGAAACAAAAGTTGGCAACAACAAAGCGCATGAACTGATAGGCTAGAAACGCGTGATTGCATTTATCATGTGTCTATGACGTCACAGGGATTTAGCTCATTGAGATGCAGAATTACGCATAGTATCGATAAAGAATGCAAAAGAAAATAACAGGACAATAGGTTTTTAAATAAGTTTTTTTCCCAAGGGGCTACATTTAGCAACTTTGCCTTTGCAGACACGGCAAGTCCCCAAATGTGAGAGCTGTTTCTTAGTGGCACCTTCTAGTGGTGACCTCGCTGCCATTGGTATTTAACCTTTTCAGAGAGAGAACTAGTGCATTTACCAGCAGCTTGAGCCACTTTTTAGTGTGGCACCCTATTGGCGATACCAATTACCACACGTAATTTTTGACACCCAGTTTCTTCCCAAGAGAGAGGCGTCCGAGCTATGGCAATGCGAAATTATCCTTCGAATTTTAATTTTGCCGAGAGCACCTACGCCAAACAGGTACTCAAGGGTTTTTTTCATGCCGTATAATCATGCAACACGGAGAGCGGTCCATTTTCTGCATCATGAAAATCCATCGATTTGGGCTGGAGTCGAACCTGAAAACATGAGCTTACGAAGGGGGCAAGCGAAGCTACCTCTAAGCCACCGTAGCCGAAGTTTTTAAATAAGTAAAAGCAATAACATACCTAAAGTAATTTTATTTTATTGTACTTATAAATAACAAAGTTTGATGTGTTCAAATCCTAAAAATAGCGTACGCGATTCCTTTAAGAATATATATTTCCTTCTATAATCCCAAGAAAGGCAAAAAGCAAAATCCAGTTTTTATCTTTTCAAAGGAATAAAGCGAAAGTGGTAGCTCATTCATTCTAGTAAGTAAAACAAAAAAGAAGGTGCTATGTTTAATGCTAGAAAGAACATTAACTCCCCAGAACAAAGAGAGTGGGAGGGTCAAGACACGGAAATTCTTATCGCTTAAATCAACTGGTCATTCGAAACGGAGGTCATTTTGTCCCCAGAGTAACAGTGCTCCATCAAGTTTGGGAGTCAATAAGACTTCTTTATTATTTTGTTCCATCCATTTGTGAAAAAGAGCCAAAAAAGAAGGTTTTAATTTTGATTTAGACATTTGTTGGATATATGAGCCTTCTAAAACATTTTGGAAGATTCGCAGTGCTTATTGTAAAGTTCTTTATTTTGTTAATGAGTGAGTGTTTATTAAATCACACTTTGAAGTTACTCCCTGACTATGCTTCGTTAAGGAGAGATAGTGTGAGAAATTTATTGGCTACTGAGTTGAAAAATAAGACAAATCAAGATACCTTTTAAAATATGTTGTAACACATAATGGAAATATAGAATCTTTGGTGCATTTCGGTAGTGTATGGATACATTGCAATCCATGTTCAACATTGACTCCTAAAAAGCATAATTGTCAGTGGCGCACACAAAGGGGGGTCCCATATCCTTTGATATCCCCCATTTCCTTTGATTTTTTCAATTCCTACTATTAGCTCACACTCTCTATATATGTATTTATTTATTTATCTTGGTGAAATTTTCAATCGTTAATAAAATACATTTTAAAGCGATCAATTGAGTTGAAATTTTATATGCATGATTATTTTGGATGACAATAGAATTATTTAATTATAATTAATAAAAATTAATTGATTAAAACTAATTATTTAAAAAATTACAAATACAGCCACGTTGGTATCCTTTTTGGTGACTTAGCGACCCTTTTGGCGACTTGTGTCGAAATTTGAAAGTGTTTTTTCCCAACGTCTTAAAGCATTCATTTGAACTGAAATTTTATATACACGATTGTTTTGTATGACAATACGCAATGGTCAGAGTTATAAATGTGGATGAAACAATACCACCGAGTTATAAAAATATTAAAATCATCCATATCGATTTTTTTTTTTCAAAAATGGACTAATTATTTTTTTAAATTCACTTAACAATAATATATTTTAAAACAAAAAATTTATTCCATTTTCAGAAATAAAAATAATATTAACCTGAAAGTATAAATTAAAAATGTTTTTTTTTATCCTTTAAGAATAATGCTACACTGAATATAAAATCATATCTCATTTTTAAACGTAATAAAGTGTGTTTTTACACAACTCCAAACCACAATTTAATTTCAATGACAAGTCATTTCGAAAAATACATCTGAAATCAAACATATTATCGATTCACGCACTTTCCAAGAAAATGAGGAACTAAATATTTCCAAATTTATCTCTTTTCTCAAAACAATATAAAATACATTTCAAGTCTTTTCATCTCCAGTAGGGTCGATCAACGAAGACGTGAAGGGATAGATAGTCAAAAAAGAAAAACACACGCTTTTCATAACGAACTCATCTTTTGCTACTGGCATTATCTGCGAAAAGAAAAGCGAAATACGGAATGAACCTCAAGCAAAGATAATGAATGTTGTTATCGAAGATGGTGGTTAACTAAATATTTGTTATGACAGGATAATCTCTTGGCGAAGTTTTCTCGCGCCAACTTCGGAGCGGAAAAATTAATAAGAAAGCAAGCAGACTTTATACAAGAGAAAGATGGAAAAAAGCTATATTTATTCTAACCCTATTGTTTCGATTCTGTTAGTGCTTTGCTTGATTAATTACGTTTTTATGATGGAATATTTTAATTATATTAATATTTTATCTCCTTCCGCAGGTTTTAAGATCCGAAAATGGGTCAGCGTCTTAATATTTTAGTTCGTATCAATAATAATGTGTAATCACTACACATGATTAAGTTTTCCAAGGAAGAAATATTGATTTAATGGTGTTTACAATGGAACAGAGTATATCGAGAAATTATAAAAATAATAATAAAAGCATCTAAGTTAATTACTTGGGAAAATAGCAATAAATTAAGTTTTAAGATACGTTTGAGAAAAGACTCCGATAACTATTGAGCTATTTTTGTAATTAATAGAATTTGAAATTCATTTTTCGCGAATTGTTTGTAAGAAAGTGTTTCAAATTAATTTAGAGATGTCGAACATTTATCAGGTTGTGTTATTTTTTTTATGGAACATTTCATATTCAAATGTTAAATACTGAAAAAAAAAAATGTTGTTTGATAAGTAATAATTATATATATAAAGTACAACAAATTTATCTTATGATTGAGTGTTTATTAACGTCACACTGTAAAGCAACACTAAGTCGATTTGCGACGGACCTCATAATTTTGAACCCCGTTGAAGTGATGACGACACCTGAACTGGCACTCCCCTTACCAAACTTCTACAATTCGCTAACGGGAGGACTTGGAGCCTTAACAGATTTAAAGTATATATATATATATATATATAAATGCCCTAGGTTGTGCGTCGATTTTTCTTGATTATTAAATATACTGTTTGCTTTGTAGTCGTGGCATGTTGGAGGAGACTTTTGACTTGTTACTTTTTATTTATTTTTGATCGGTACATTACAACAGCTCACATAAAACCTAACATCTAAAGACGCAAAAGCAAATATACGGAAGCAAGCAGTAACATTTTACAGGACGAACACAAAGATTTAAAGGGATGAGCACAAAAAGACTTTCGCTTTTATACCGGCAGTGAAGATCAAGTGACTCCATTGTAACAAGAGCTGTGATTGGTTAAAACGAGCGGGAAAGAGATTTTCTGATGTAATATTACGAATTGATTACGATTAACATTAGGGCGTTAGTTTTTAACCTAAGAATTAAAAACTTATTTAAAGATTATTAAAAAGAGTTATAATTAAAAGGATTCTAGAGGGAATTATTATATATATGTGTGTGTTCTTAAACCCCTTAACTGCTGATCAAAAGTTACGCAATTCGCTCCTCAGCACCAACCGTTTTTCATAGGTGCGCGTATGGGCACATGCAAAGGCACAAATAAGCAAATTTTCCTCTGAAATAAGAAAATAATTTGCAAACACAAGGCCATTTTGTTGCATTTGTTGCCTTTGAAACTGTTTTACTGATACCAGCGCAAAGAAAAGAGTCTTATTTTGTAAAGACGTATATATACGTCGGGGCATTTAACACAGTCTGAGTGAGAGGTATATGAACGTTCGGGGCATTTAAGGGGTTAAAGAAACTTTCAAAAAAAAAAAAAGATTTGAATAATTGGAATGATTTTTAAGAGTAAAAGTTTTTTCGTTTCAATTTCAATTTAAAATTTTGATTATTTTGTACATTAAAAATATATGAGTATATTCATTAAATATTTGTAAACTTGTAATACAAAAAAAAAAAAGAAAAAGAAATTCATATATTATTTATGGAAAAGATACTATAATTTTTTTTTACAAATACTCTTTTAGGAAATGCTAGAGGGAAAAAATTAAATAATATTTAAATAATTTAGTCTTAACAGATTCCAGAATAAATTGTTGCGAATTCCTTCTGATTTCTTTAGCAGTAAAATTTCTCTCTTATTTCATCTTAAAGCTCAATTAGATCTTTCGAGAATTTTACATGCATAATTTAAAATCGTACATAAAAAACTGGCATAAATGAACTGATTCTAAATTTAAAATTTTTTTACAACTATAAAAATTATAATTTTGGTGGGGGGGGGGGTGGTGACAAAATTACGTACGTATACGAATATAAATAAATATTTAATAAGTAGAAACACAAATAAAAAGCTGTCTTACTGATTAATTTTAATGTAATAACAAATTTTATAGTTAAAAAAATATAAAGAAATCTATTATTTACATAGTAGGGCTCAAATAAAGATCAAAATTCAAGCTGTTGAAACAATGTAATTACTGAAACAATGAGGGAGACTTGTAGTTGTATTTTATATGCGATACCGTAATAAAATCCTTTAAATATTAAATTCATTAAACATTGTAATTACTCCAAAATAACAAGATTTTTTTTTAAAAAAAAGACAATATAATACAGAAATGTTTCAATACGAAATATCACGATTGGTGATAAAAAATTTATAATTATGAATAAAAATGAAAAGATTTAAATTTACATAGTTAAACAGAAATAATTAGTTTCAAAGTAGTGTGTGCATTGGTATAAATTAGAAATATATATATATATATAACTTTGTGATAGTAAATCTGTTAGTTTTTACGTAACACAGAAAAGAAAAATGTATTTCTAATTAACGTTTTCTTCGCAAACTTATCAATTTATAATAAACTTAATTAATAATAATTGGCAAAGATGCAAGAAATAAAAAATAAGTAAGAAGAGATTTAAAACTGAAAATTGAAAAGTTCTAATGATAAAATGCGCTTTTGTATGTAATTCTTTTTAGAAACTGTAAATAGCAATTTTAAACGTTCACAGTTTTATACACAGATAAATCATTAATATCTGTTACATTGACTAATAAAAATGCTACAATATACCTTTCATTAAGTATTTTTGAATTGTTGATGAGTTTTAATACTAATTCGTATTAAAGAAGGTATAATATAATTAATGTTATATTTTTTATCGTTTATTTGATTTCTGACATACGTAATTAAAACTTTTTAATTAATATAACAAGTTTAACAAATGTTTTTCACTACCTTTCGAAGTACGAAAAAAATTTAATATGATTCTTCTGAGATTATATTAAACAAATCATATAATTGTACGAATTTGTTTATTTGTAAAAATAATTGTGATTTTATTAATCTTATAATTCATTAATATGATTTCATTTGTAGTTTTTCCTCATATATACTTGTATGTTCGATAAATAGAGGAATAAATTTTTGAAGAACTGTATTCATTAAAAAATTATAATTTGTTTTCTTATAAGCAGTTTCTCAATTATTTTACAGATTAAATTTCTTACTTAAATGTAGAACAATACTCAGTTTATTTAACAATATAAATTTCTATAAATAACAATTTTTTGAAAAAAAAAAAAGTTATTTTTACATGTAAATATTTTTTTCCTTTATAAAAATAAATTTATTAAATTTGCTATTATCACATTCGTCATCAAGTAGGTAGAATATTAGTTAAATGTATATGTCCAAAATAAAAAACCCCAATTAGGTAATGTGTAAATATTCAATACAAATGCGATTTATACCATTCAATATATGTATGCATTTGCATCATTCAATGAAGAATAAGAATAATTATTTGATTCCCTGATAAAATATATTTTTTCATTTTCCTTAGGGGCAGAACCCGACGAAAAACTTAACTTTTGCCTATCTTAGCTGAGAAAATATTTTTTGAACACTTTTTAGTCCAATTAATTAATGACTTATGACTAAACGTCGATTAAATAAACAAACAACTTACATTTTTATTAAAATGTAATTATATATTTATTTATTAATGAATTATATATATATTTTTTAAATGAAATGAGTTTCAAATAGGTAATTATATACAGGATCAAGGGATCTTCTTTGTTTCACTAATATAAAAACACTTATTAAAGCGTATTGCATTAGGAAAAAATGACTAACACCGCCAAAAAGGGCGATATCGGACCCAAAAGGCACCCATACAAATCAGCAACAACGAAGCTATTTGTTCATCGTGTGAATCGAGCCGTGGGCTTTGGGATAACCAAAGCGCACTACGACATATTCCGTTTATGAAAGAATATTTTCTTGTGATGTGTCCCTCTGCGCTGCCAGGGTAATACAGGGGCGGCGAAAGTATTTGGATGAGCGGCCCACAATTGATGTGCGGTCATGTGGCGTCTTTCTTATAGATACCGGGGCGGCTGGGCTTTTTCAATAGCTAATCGCTAAGCGACACAGCGACTAAGTTATTTACTTTTCTTTGCTATTTTCTCGTTATAGGGAAGAGGGCAGTTTCATTTGTTGGAACAGCCCTTTTCTGCATTAGGTTCCACTAAATGGAGGACCCCGTGGGGATAATGATGCATATAAATACGGAGTGTGTGTGTTTTTTTGTGTGGGAATAAGTCATGTGTTTCAGGAATGACAGAAATTAAGACGCCTTAAAAATGCAGAATAAGTGAAAGAAAATTAAATGTTTTTAATGGATTGTATTTTGTAGTGGATATAATTCCGTTAAGTGTTCAATTCAGGAAAAAATTCGTAAATCAAAGAAAATTTTAAAATACTTAGAGCAAAAACAATGATGCGTATAGTTCTTTTTCTATATATGTTCCTCAATTAATAAAATTCTAATCAAAGTAAAAATTTTATTCCGAATAATATTACTTAATTTCGGTTTCAGTTATTATTTTTACTGTTAATGCAAAATTCCTTTTATTTAAATTTTTCTATCATATTAAATCTGGCTTTCATGAAAAACAAACCCATTAATAATCCCTATTTCAATGTTTTAATAAATATTTAAGAATATAACATCTGTAAAAACACTTAATAATTAATTCAACCAGTAAAAAACTTATATTTATTTTCTGTACAAAATTTTTAGCAGGGCTTTTAAACCTTCCATTTATAGTCGCCCCTCCCCCGTTGATGTTTTTCGACTTTACATCAAAATTAAATACTTTCTCAAAGATGGAGGGATTGAAGTTCTCAAGCGTTTATAAAATACTAACAAAATTCTGCCAAAGTTTTATAATCATCTCATTAAAAATATTATTTAATTCAGACAATAATAATATTGACTAACTTTAAATTTCATATATATATCTCATTATTCCTATAAAATTATTAAATGCCAAATGAAACCAGTCTAAATGAGCAAATAAGAAATTTAAGAACATCAAAGTAATTCCTTCACCATTATGCAAGTTCAAGCATCATATTTCTATTAATAAGTATTATCGACCAATCCTGGAGCTAGCTATGAATTCTAATTAACCAATAGAGAGAGCGAATTTTTTTTCCCTTTGCCTTTCTATTTTTATCTAGTTTAAAACATTGGCTGTAATATTTCCAAATTCCCTTATTCACTTTTACGCAATACAGTTATATATAGTTCATAATATCGAAGAGCTTGTGATGAGGAAATATATTATTTCAAAATTTTTAAGGAATTTTCTAATTCCTGAATTTAACTGGTATATTTAAAATTGCAATCTTCAAAATAGGGATGTTAATATTTTGATTGGATTAAATAGCTAATTCTTTACATTTCTAAAACTATACCCATTGAAAATATGAGAATTGCTTGGCGCTTATTTGCTGCTCTGGAAATAAAATCTTTAAACATATTATACTCCAATTGAAATCACGGACAGTTCGAACAGCCTTGGGAATTCTAACCTTATATAAATCTTCGCTTTCGATTTACCGAAACTTTTGATGCGGAAGTTGTGGAGTCTGGAAGAGTGATAAATATTCAGACAGCAACTGTATGATATTTGGATATAATTCAAATAATCCAAAGTCATGTCAGAATACCAAGCGAAGCAGCAGATTTAACGCTTTGTATTAATGCCGATGCTTCAAAACTTAGAACTGTGATTTTCGCCAGCGAATTTGTCCGTGTTTAAATTTATGAAAAGTCCAAAGATGAAAAGATGACCACTTTCCAAGCAGATATAAACATGCAATAAGCTGATTTGTCTATCCTGGCGTTTATTTTTATTACGCGTCAGTATATATAGTGACCAAAATATCTCTGCAAATGTGTTAATATAACCGACACCTGATTTATTCAAGGCATTCATGGTCAATGAGCAGAAATTCCGGTAATTCAAATATAATTAACTGCTTTGTATGTAGGGGTGTATTTTATTTATACAAGTGGCTTTCCTTTTGTTGTCTAGGGGTGAGTCACTATGTCCAGGATCTTGATATTCAAAGAAATAAGCTGATTAGAATAAATTTACTGTTTAATGAAACATTAGATTATTTCCAATTAAACACTGATTAACAAACTTAATGAGTTATTTCACGGAGCATACTCTCAATTGTCGCTAAGCCTAGCGACACCCACGTTACCGAAAACGGAACCTCTCGTTCGTAAACCGGAGTCTGTCCCTCAGACGTCTCTCTCGCTCCCCGTCGCTCTCGTTTCTCCCTCAAAAAACCCACCATTCCGCGGGAGGGTGAGATGCATATATTTGCTGGTGGCGCCATCTATTGGTGAGGTTGTAACGTCACTGATCGGAATATATTTATATTCCCTAATACTTTAAATCCTACATGTATATATTGCAGGTCATTGCACAGGATTACATTATATTTTGATTTGATTTTAATTTATTCAATTTGGCAACACGAGGGGTATTGGTATCGGACCTTGTAATTTTGAACCACGGTCAAGTGACTAAATGATACCTAACACGGCACTTCCCTCCGAACTTCCACACTAAGACATTGGGAAGACTTTGAGCCTCAACAGATTTAATGTGCATCAGTACCTCTAATCGATAGATTTCAGTGGTATTACGAACCCGTGACTTGACAATACTGGATACGTGTTCGTGACCATAACCACTAGGCTACCACGGAAATTCGTAATTTATAAAAGGAATGCATTTTGACAAAATAAAAACTGATGATTTTAAAAAGGTATTGTAAACATAAAAAAAATATTCAACATTTTAATAAAATTTTAATTTAATTTTTCAAATTAAAAATCAACATTTCAAAGAATAAGATAGTTAATTTTGACATGTTAAATAATAGTTGGAACACATACAAATCTTGGTTCTTCCGTACTATCGCGATAAAGCCAAGATAACTCTCCAAGTTGGCAACTTCGATTTCGCCTGCGTCATACGCGTTGAATTGGAAACCATGTGCTTCGTTTCATATAATTTCGCCGATACGGTTGCGAGAATACGTAAGTTCCCTAATCTTTTATCAAAAAATATATATTTTGTTTATATACAAAAAAAAAAAAAAAAAAATTCACTATACATTTTACTAAAATATGTCAATCAACTACTCAGGCACTCAGTAATAAAATCGATAACAGGCTACTAAATTAACCAGTTTGTTTTTCTACGCTTAGTTAAAAAAATCAACTAATAAAACCATTTAATTACCATTCCTAATTATAACTGATCAATAGTGATTACTTAAAGACCTAATCTTAAAATTATGAAACCAGAAGAATGACAAAAATATCGAAAAATCAATTTGTACAACTTTAAATTCTTAGTAAATAATGTCCGGTAAATTAACATTTTACAATATTGAATACATGAAAACGAATAAATATTCGAAAACATCAGCAAATTTAATGAATCTGTAATAGCCGTAACCCTAATTCCCAAACAAATAACACTGAATTTATATTCCTCACGAGAATTCACAGCTGAAACAAATCAACAGTGAATTCCCATTGCCATTCTAACAGCTCTCACAATACCTCTCCTAAAAGGTTGGCGGATTGCGGGCTTTGTCAACGAATCGTCTTTTGTCTATGCCAGAGGAACCGACAATTGTTTTGGGGCAATTGGCAACAGCAACTCTCCTCTGGGTCCATTAGAAGCAAAAGGTTCGTTCTGACGTTGTATGCTAATTCAAGGCGCCGGATTGGCGACTGCCAGAATTATGTCGAGGCATTATCAAGGCCCGGGCTTTAAATGATGGCCTGAAGCCATGCGGCGGACCACATCACACCATCCTCTCGCACGTGTGCAATTAGAAGACCACATTCACTAATTCCATTTCACAAGTTGTCCAAACCCTTTCTAATTAGCCAAGGATTAGTGCCATTCGGATTTACATAGTTTTAAAGGTACTTCCTTTGTGCAGAAATCGCATTGCGTACCTTAATCCACTTCGCTCTAGGTTCTGGAGAATTTTCGACATATATATTTTAAGAGTGGCAATTCCTATGGGAAAATGCGTCTGCAACTTGTTGGTGGTGAAGTCTGGGGTTTCATCTTCGTAAACAAGTATTACGGATGGTGGAGAGATTTTGGATTTGGAGTGACAAAATTCAAATCATGCGAGATTGATATTCAGAGAAGATTAGTGATAGCGAGATTCTCTCTCTTGGCGATATATGTAAAATAAATCGAGATGACTGGATATATTTTACATTAAATTATGCATTACACAGTGTAATCCTTGCACATGTAGGTTTATTATTACAGAATATATAGTTAATCATTTCTTTCTAAAAGGTAAGCTTGGCAATGCAAAAGAAGAATAGTCCAAAGTTACTAAATTTAATGATTTCAAATTTAGTAGTTCTATATCAGAGGGGGCCTACCCAAATGACCTAGTGGGCCACTTCAGAAAAACATTATAATCCCGCGGGCGACATAAAAATATATATCTTTATATTCGATTTGGACCCTTTACAAACATTTATTGATGCGAAAATTTAAAAAGGAATGAATTATTATTGTTTTCATTATTTTTTATGCATACAAACATAGACAATACTCGTATGATAATAATGATTCAATCATGAAATGCGCCTAGCTCTAGCAATAAGAAAGTTGAAAAAAAGTTACAGGAATCAAGCGTGATGCTGCGGGGGGGGGGGGGGGGGGGGGGTGCAAAACTACTTAATTTTTAAGTATTTATAAAAACAGACGCAATGCAATAAAATATAAACAGTTATGGATATATTTGTTACTAAACACTACACAGAAAAATACATCGCACAAAAAGTTGTAATGAATCTCGAGGGCCGCGGGTTGGCCACCTCTGTTCTATACTGTACAAAGCATTAGCTGCCTTTCAAACTTATGGAGTCAAACACAGGAAGAAAAGTCCTTACAATTCTGTTTTGAAAAGCAGTTTACTAAAAAAATTAATAAATAGGAAACTTTAAAGTATAACCAATACAAATAATATTTCAGGAGAAAAAAAAGAATGCGTTACCTAAAATTACATAAATCTTTTCGTAGAGTCTGCAACAAAACTTTTAAGTTTATATTCCCGGTCTTCTTAATCTCCTTCACAATCAAGTATCCCAAATAAATTGCATTACTTTGTCTTATGACTCATATATAATGCAACTTCCAGTGATTAAATCATTTAACAGGTAATCGTTCAGGTGAATCAAATAGAAAATATAAGCCCGTTCAAAGTTAAGCTGATTCAATCGTGTACTTTTCCAATACAAACTTAAAGATGGAAATCTAATTTACCACCCATTCCCTGTATACCAACATTTTTACCAAACCCACCGTTAGTAACAAATAACTAACTACCCACACTTTCTCAATAACATTTTTGACGTTAACCGAGCCTCAAGCTCCCCTTGGGACTCCATGGGCTAAAACCCCCACCAAACTGCCAAAAATAACCACCTTAAAAGTGTTATACACACACAAAAAGGTAGACTCCCTCTTGACAACTCATGTTTCCAGAGCTGGCATCATCTCTGTCCAATCATAAACCAGGTAATTAAATCAAGCGACGTAAAAGCTCCGACCATCGTCCAACGGTGCCCTAATCTGGCATTGAAGGTCCCCCGCACCCTTCCCTTATATTTAATGAATGCTTCTGGGCGGAAATAATAGTCAGGTGGGGGGAAAAGTTTTGATTTTTCGCTTCCCTTAGTCCGGCAGCAAAGTTCTTTAATGATGAAGTGCGCTGCCGTGAAATACAATAACCACAGAGGAATTCTCTTTCGGCCACGCTCAATTTATCGACGCGTAGTTGACAGATTAAGTGCGATGGGGGACAGCTAGAAGTTGAGGCACCGCTTGTCCCTCATTAGTGATCACCGGGTCGAGCAGTAATTTGATCGATATTTGTATTGGAAAACAAATTAATGTGAGGTTTTTGATCGGTCGCTCGGAATTGCGAGTTGTAAATGTGTTCTTAGCAACGTCCTCTTTATTGACTGGGGTTTGAGGTTGGGGAGTGGATGGCAGGAAATGGTTTGGGGATTGCTTGATAGAGATATCTATCTCGTACTGGATATATTTATGTCATACTGAAAATCGTTGACCCAAACTTTAGGCACGTGATACATTTTTGTTGTAATTTTACGTACAAAATGTTTCATGTTAGTGGAGTAGTCAGTGGTTTGGGGGTTCAAACCTTTCCCACTCACCAAGAGATCGTTAAATTTCGTCAATGTGTTTCAAATGTAAATTCCTTCAATAAAAGTAGTCGGTGTACGCCATCTTTTCGTGACACGTAAGCAAAAGCATGTGAGAGTTAACTTTAACTTGGTTTGATTATACACTAACACCAGAAGCTAAACGAAGACTATTGGCGAGGAATCTCGTTATTTTGGACCATCGTCGACTGATCAGAACTCCTGAACCAATAGCAAATATCCGTAAGGGCTCTTTCATAAGTCAAATTGTGGCGCACCTGGCAGACAGTCAGGAGCTAATTTTGAATAGAAATCATCTGAGGCCCTTCACATTTGGACAATTGGTACTCCCTCAAGCACTCGAAAACCACGTCCTCCTACACTAGTTGACTCAACTAAAAGGATATTGTGGAAGCTACGTTCTTCACACTTGGCTACTAGTGTGTTAAAAAGGGAGTTTTTATTGTTTCTTTGGACTTTAGCGTTGTATCGATGAGTCTGGCCCTTCCTTTTCAGTCAACTTTGTGTACGCGTATGAAAGAAATTATCTCCCTTCTCCAAACTAGAGTGTGGTAACAGCAAATAAGTTGACTGGCATAAAATTGCCTAGAGTGAATCCGACCTAGCTTTCGCATCAAATAGCGTGAAGTTGGCTTGTATTAACATTAACTAGAAGCAACCGTTACACTTAAGCACGTCAATCACTACATCTTTGTCAAGACAAGAAGAAAAATGTGAACCCGGAAAGATCATATTGTAAGCATCAGGCCTACTACATGATTATCTTTATAAATAAGGAGTACAAAGCTCTTTATTAATAATCCGTTACTGTACCAAATGGGTTACAACGACCCCCGCACAGCAGAGAGAAGACTTCGCAACTACTTAACATTTATAACATGCCCCACCTCCCTGTTTCACATGACAGGTCTTAAGTGGAACAAGTTTCAATTTGAATAGGGCTGGTCCTGAAGCTAGGAGCGCTAGAATAACGTAGCCCCTAACTTTGGAGTTGCATGCCTTGTAATATAGATGCTGATTGTTTCAATGATAGAGTGAAACATGTGTATTACTTATTGCAACAACAGTACATTAACACGAGAATCTATAAATAACGAGAAATGGAGTATCTAATGCAAGGAAGAATGCAAAATCTTATTCGCCACAGTAATGAAAGTACAAAAAGGAATTGTGGTACGTATGGATCATTGAATATTATTAATACAAGGTAACAGTTCATTTCATTAATTTCTCTAGTTACTTTTCGAGTTAATTCCATTTCAAAACAATCGCTAAAAATGCAAAAGTTTAAAAATCAAACAGAAAATTTTAAGCCATTTGGGGAAAAATTAGCAATTTATCACTTGCAGTTTGGGTATAAAAACACAAAATAAAATAATAATGAGATGACTTATACAAAAATCACTTAAAGAAAACCATTTTAAAGTATTCGTACTATTAGAAATCTGAAAATCTGAAATTTTGTTAGTATACTAACCTTGATTTGAAAATTACAATATTAATTTGACAAAAGTATTTAAATTTCCCGTTCTGAAATGTAATTGAAATTTCTACTTTGATTAGAATAATTATTAATGACGTAACAGATATTAAATGAATTAATAACTGACATCACAAGAGATATTGAAACTGTATTATTAATTTACCTTTTTCTCAAACAATCTCTCAGCATAGCTTAATTATTAATTTAATAAAACATTAACAATTTAATTAACAAACATTTTTTAAAAGGAGATACATCATTGAACACAAACTGCAAAATCCGGCGTATAATGTGCACCTATACTTGCAAGCTGCATTTTTTAATTTTAAGGTATATTCGTCGTATAACGCGCACCCCCTTTTTTACGAAGGAGCCTGCACTGTAAGTTAGCAATTCTATATTAAGTTTTAAAGCCATTTATTCGAGATATTACTCCAGGATTTTGAGAAAATAGTATATTTCTAGAAAAACAACTCTTCTCAAGTTCATAAGGTATGACATTTCTTTTAAATAAACAGTATTCAGATCTTTGTAGAAGTCTAAGTTTTTTTTATGCATATCTCTTATTTTTGAAGCTATCATTTTTATACCTGGCGTATAACGCGCACCCGTAAATTTCAAGCTTATTTTTTTGTGTTAAAAGTGCGCGTTATACGCCAGATTTTACGGTATTTCCTCAAGTTAAATATTTTTATAAGGTTAAGTAGTTTATAGTAACTAATTAATATTTTACTTATTAGATACATAGTATTGCACTTTTTGTTGATTTTGACAACATGGTTTTGAAAATAATCCGAAAAAGTTAAAAAAAAATAATAAAATAATAGCTTTTTTCCAATAAAAACAAAAAACTCAGTCGCTAGCAATAAAGTACATCATACGAAATGTGCTGAAAGTGAGTTACAGTTGATTCAAGCATTGCCACTTTGTCAAAAAGTCATCGACATTTATAACATCATAACATCTTTTCACTAAACAACATCATGTGCATTGTTGTGAAGTTAAATTTTCACACAATCCCTAATTTTCCCTGAACCGCTTAAAACATTAGTAGAGTTTGCACACACACACATCCAATCATTTGAGGCCTATCTTTAGGAAGTGACTCTCAGCAACGTTAACTTACTTAAATGGATCCTTCCTTTTAATAACTCTAAGTTTTTCTAAGACTTAGCTAAAATAATAGCGACAGGAAATTTTAATACTCAATTCCCTCCTCCCTCTTTTTTTTTTTTTTTTTTTTTTTCCCCTAAAAAATTTTTTTTTTTTTTCTTTCAACTCTGACGGCTTGTATTTAAAAGATTTTTCCCCCCTAGCTCTCCTGAAATATATATATTTTTTTATTATTACGTAGTGTTGGCAATGCTATTACTCAACGGTGCTTATCACTACAACCACTTAAAGTTTTAGAGTGAAAAAAAATATATATAAAATAAAGTAAGAAGTTTCTCAGGACTTCATTCTCTCTGATTGAATTACGATAGTGGAGGAGAAAAAAAAAAATGAAGGGAAAAAGAGGGGAAAAAAAGGTTGAAAAATTCTTAAAACAACGATTTTTGTAATCGTTTGTTTTTCAAAGCTCTGTAATAACCTTTTCTTGAATCTCGGCGGAGCAAATTGTGATTTCAATAGCAATTGGAAAAAAATGGATATTCTTGTGTGGGCGTGGTTTCATTTTTCTCAGTGGTTACTTTTTTTCTGATTGGCAGAAACAATTTAATCGAGCGCTTAATTTTTTCTTCATTAGTAATGAATCTTATTTTAATTTTTCCTGACAGAATTAATATAGGAAAGTTATTTCTTAAAACTGCTCTTTAATTTTTAATATTAGAGTTTTTAACTAGTGCAAATATTTAACTAACATTGGTTAAGGGATTTGAGAATTGACACCAGTGGCGCACACAGGGGGAAGGGTTCAAAGGTCTGGACCCCCCCTCCAACCAGACCCTTGATTTCTTTTCGGTTGATTTTAATCCTATGCATATAATACGCAAAATTTAATAAAGTATTTATCAATAATTAATTTTATGAATTTAAGCTAATTATTTATTCAATAATTAATTTTGTACTGTTTTTTGTTCCGGAAAATCGACAAAATCAAAAGAATATGTTAGGCGGCTTATTGGAGCATGTTAAGATAATGTTGGACTTTCGACCCTGGACCTTCCCCTTGAAAATTCCTATGTGCACCACTGATTGTGACACAGAGTATTATTTTTATGAAAATAGTAATCTTATTTGAGTACTTCATTTATTTAAAAGGCTGTTAACGTCTATAGCTTAAGAATAGTAATACTTTAAAGTAAATACTTTTTTCGACTAAAAGATACTTATTTTACTTAAAAATTCCAACAAATACAAGTTAAGATAGGAAATATTTTATTTCATTTCCATAAGTGCTTAGGAAATACAACACTTAACTACACCTTTTATTTCTGTTAGATTTTATCTTTTTTTTGTATAATCATAATATGTTTCTGTTTTTCCTCTGGACTCTAATGATAGGTGAATTTCTAATTTTATATGCCAAAAGGAAAAAACGCAGTATAGTAAACTTGTTATTAGATAAAAACTTAGTTAAAAACTAAACTAGATTTTATTGTACTATTGGATGGCATAAAGTTTTTAGCAGATAAATAAAAATTTTGCAAAAAAAAAGTTATGAATTTATTCAATAAAAAAAAACTAGTCCTATTGTTTCTAGTTTCTATATTTCGGGAAAAAACTTCTATTTTAGTGGTACGTAGGATTTAATACAACTAGAAAATATAAGGGTATATTCGGAGTACATGAAGATACATAAGAAGTTTCATAAGAAATGTCTTAAGTACATTCAACAAAAAATCCAATTTCTGAGAACTTCTTTTTAGGAGATACATGAGATTTGAGATCATATCCATGGGGTGTAGTTATAAAATTTGAGGATATTGGAGGTACATGAAATATTTTTAAAGAGGAATAAAGAAGAATTTATATATATAAAGAGAGAGAGAGGTTTATATTAAAATCACAACATTTTTATGTATAACAATGCTTTGCGTTTTGATTACACTTTAACATTAGGTAAAGCCAGTCTAAATTATAAAAATGGTACACTCAGTTTATGTGATAAATATAAACAATTAGAAACTTTTTATCAATGCTTTTACCATTGATATTAAAACTAATTGATGATTTATGTACATTTTCAAGGAAAATTCAGATATTTTACTAACACTACACCTACTGTCACTTTTAATAATTCAATGAATAGTTAGAATTTTTTTGTGAGTGTATGAAAAGGAGGAAAGACTAATAATTTTCTCGAGTACAAAAATTAATTTTTCATATTTTATCAGGAGTTTATGATCACTACAGCAATTAAATATGTTATTCAATTACATTCATTTCGTTAATCAAAGCACATTCGAAAAATATATGTATGCATTTATTTTAATATCATTAATATTTCGTACTATAGTATTTACTAAATAGGAAATCGTTTATAAAATCGTATATAAATGGTTCACGCCCAGTATTCGACTTCAAAATAAAATTATAACGAATATTAGGGAGTTATATTTAACGCTCAAGATTTTCGATGAATTAAAATAATATCTTTCATTAAAACTATATAAATACAACGTTTCATTATCCTCATACATTTAATTCAAATATTCTAATCAGCTTTCATAACAAACATGCTGAAATTCAACACAAAACAAAATTCTACAAAAGCCTACATTATAATTTATATCCAACCTATCTTGAGTTAAATTCACATTAGTCAAATTCAGAAATGTTACATTTCTCAAAATGTGCGTAGATTTTCAAATCCAACAAAATGAAATATTAATAAAGTTTGACGAAAAGCGAGAATTCGAACAATCGAATGGGAAGAACAATTATTTCCTCTGCAGCGCAACGCGTATTGAAATTATTCATAACGCAGCCTTTGATGTTGAAAGTTGATTAGGCAAAGATAATGTAATATTGGAAATGAAACATTATGTTGCGCAAGTGTTAATAAACAAATTAATCCACGAGGCAGAGTTTTGATGGGGTTAATTTTTAAAAATGTGCATTATATTAGAATTTCCAAAATTTGAAATGTATGTGACTGTAATGAAAGTTTCGTTTCGAGTGTGGGTGTTTGTTCTCTTGCAATAATTATAGTTAGAATAACACATGCTAGTTAAGGTTACAGATTACGTTCGGAGTCGTGATTTTTGCAAAAACGTATAAATAAATTGGAAATTATATTATAAGCTGTAGGAGCCCCAACGTGTGTAAGCAAAAAATCGTTATATGTTAAGAGGCCCCAAAAGAGCCCACAAGGAATTTTTGATACAGGGCCCCCTGAAGACTAACTACGCCAGTGCCTCAAGACTAAATTTTGTTTCAAAATGAATTACATAAAATTATATTTTTGCAAAAGCAAATATTTTTTAGACATTATTTTGGTAAACGATATAGAAAAGTACATTAATATTGAATAAAAACGATTTATATAAGTTTGAAGAAAAAAATTAACAGTATGAAAACCTTCCTTATATTGTATTCTATCAATATGTATGTGTTTGCCTCAGTGAGTGAGTGAATGTTAACGTCACACTATTCAGCTGTAGAAAGATTTATTTTATCTTTTGAAAGATATTATTTTCTTCCAAAAGAAAGTCTATATTATATTCGTAATTTTGATTTTAGATAGGATTTTTCTATATTCAAAACGAAATATGCAACAATATTTCTTGTACTGCTTAAAATATCGAGTATATAAGTTTCTCCAGTAATACTTTATATAGATTATATAAGAGATTTAGAATGATCCCCCTTCTTTATATCAAAATGTAGACACTTTTCTTTACATTTCTTTAAAAAAAAATAATAATTCAGTTAGATTTCAAAAAGCTTATCTAAATCGGATTATAAACTATAATATATTACTGTCCAAAGGTATACTTTCAATTGCTTTTGTATGGGATAAAACATTTTCGTGGCTACTTTTATTTCCTTTCAACCTTCAAAAATTTTTAAGAATTTCTTCGTCCATACAGAGAGATTTCAAATGAAATTGTCACAACACAACTGGAAAAATTCTCAAACAATAATAATAAAAAAGAACTCACTCACTATCAATTCTATATATTTCGAACTATTTCTCCCCCCCCCCACACACACACAATGTTTTCTTTTTCAACTCCCGAACTGCACTCGGAAACTTGTTTTTGTTTTTCTTCAGTTAATGCTTTTTTTTTTGTCCCTACCTTATTTTATTTCCTTTTTATATATCTATCTATCTATCTTCCTCATTTTTTCGCTGTGACTTTTTTCACGGTCGAGGCGTTGTTAAAAGAAAACAATAACATCCAACCCAGTGTGGACCTTGTTGCCGCTTCCTCTGTTCCTTGTACCTGGAGCTACAGGTAATCACACTCACATATAGAACACAACAAAGAGAAGGTGTTATACGTTAAGAAAGAAAGAAGAGAAAAGGGTGGGGGTGGAAGACCTTAGAGATGAGAACAGTTGTGTGGGGAAGGAAGAAAAAAAAGGCACATGAGATGAAAATAAAACACAAAGAAGAAGAAAATATGGAGGCTCTTTGGCTCTCTGTCCTCTTCGGAGTCCAAAAAAGGAGAAAGTTCCATCTTCTGTGAGATTCTTGGAGTGAAAGAATACCCTGGAGGTATGAAAAAAGGAAGGTGCGAGGCAGGCAATAAATGCGGTAGGAGTCTACCATTCTTTTTTAGTTTAGTTTTGTTCCCTAGAAAGGACCTGTGATGGGGATGGGCCACATCACGGTTAGAAAGCTTCTTCAAGAAGGAGGAAGGAAGAGAAGGGGGAGGTCCTCAGGCATGAGCACGTCCGCTGAATTATTCCTGATTGTAGGCTTTGGAATCTGTCGTTGCAATCAGTTTCGACAAATCAGATTGGGGTGGGGGACATTGCGGAATACCGCCTTGACTCTCTTCTCGTTTCCACCCCCTCTTTCCTCACTGGCACTCATTTTTTTTTATTGGCTACATTTTAGCTTGCTTGTCGCCGAGTTTCCTATTTGTCGGGGTTGTGTATTCTGTGTTTAGGGATTCGCTGGTAAAGGTGGAGGTGTCATCTTTTATCTGTAGAATGATTGTTGTACAGATTAGATTGTAATCCAGATCTTTCGGTAAGCATTTCCCATTTTTAAAAATTCATAGCCTTTATCTTTCTTCCTCTCCCCTCTCTCTCCCTCTCTTTTTCTCTCCTCTCTTTTTTATCCTCTCTCTCCTTTTTAACTCCCACCTCCTCTTTATCTTCCATTCTCTCTTTAACTTCCTCTATCTTCCTCTCTTTTTATCTTCATCTCACTTTCTTTCTCTTCCTTTCACACACTATGAAACTTTAAATTATTTCTTTTAATCAATTTTTATACGATTTATCTCTATCTATATGCACACATGTATACATCTTATATATGCATCTCTGTATATACATATGCTATGAACCCCTCATTTCTTTACGTTCAGAATTTTCAATTACAAACCTATTGAAACTAGAATTAGGGGTAGGCCCAAATTGAGACGGGCTGATTGTGTGGAGGAAGATTTTAAAGTTGTAAGAGTAACTAATTGAAGGACTGTCTCTAAGGGGAGATTGGAATGGAAGAGGGTTCTTGAAAGGGTCTTGGTCCATCTAGGGGTGTTGCATCAATAGAAGATACACATATGCATATACGTAATCTTCTCGTTGTCAACGGAGTCTCGATCCAAAAAATATGTCATAAATCAAACGGTTTGCAGATCATTTTTATGTTTTACAATACTACTATTCAAATGTATAGCAAAAAATTGCACAGAGACCACACAAAAATCAATCTGTATTTACATAATTACTTATTATGCATAATTATGCGTTTTATTGTACATATGTAAGTACCAGCGTATGAACTTACCAAATAAAGATCCATCATTAAAAAAAAAATTTCATTTCTTATCATTACAACCATTATGAGCTTTTATTTAAGTTAATGGGGAGAGATGCGATTTTATTCTACTCTGGATATTATGAGAAAAGATACACATTAAATGCAGATACTCTGCATGATTTCTTGATCACGTGTTCCTCTAATCCCTTTTCAGGATACACTAACAATTTACAAGTAAACTATAATTTAACCAAACGTCAACACAAATCCAATTACTATCTTCCCTTTTTAAAGATTTCAATTCATTCAACTTACATAACTAATGTAGAATATATTCACTGAACTTAGCGTAGAACATATGTATTAATAAAATTAAATTAAATGTTCATCTACATGATTAAGAATTAATTACGAAAGCGGGCTCAATAAATATTATCACAACAAACGCTGATATTAAATCTTCGGTTTTATATCTGTTACAAAAGATATATTTTTATTAATAAGGACAATAGCTGGTTTATTATAGTAAATAGCTCCTTCCAATAAAAAATCAACATTGGTCTTTTTATTTAATTTTAATAGTATTTTTTTCAAAAAAAAATAGTATGGAATTAAATACAAAACAGAGTGAAAAAAAATAGATTTTTAGTTAATGAATCTTTTAAAAGGCAAGAACAGGAAGTCATTACTCCAAAATAAATGCACATCCTTAAATTGCATCAATCTAAATCGAAAGATTTTTTTTATCCCTTTAAAAATCCCAGAAGAGATTACTGGAAAAGGTTTACCACCCAACGACACAAACAAAGAACCAGAAATCCCATACATGTGTTCTAATTAAGACATTCCAAACCGAACCCTTTTTTTTCTTGACAGGATTCCAATCCACATGATGACTTCCTTAATGAAAGGATAAAAAAAATATCCTTATTCCTTCCAGTCCTGACAGTATCTGAAGAAAATGAGCATCGCCACCCAAAACAAACAAGAAACCCTCATCCATCCATTTCCAGGACAAGCAACTTTCCTCGACTACGCCAAGCGCCACACACATGCACGAAATTTCATTGAAAATCGCCAAAACGCGGCGGTAATAAAGACATTGGGGTTCGATTAATCCACAGGGACAATGCATCATTAATCATTTCTGGCGGTGTTAGGAGGATTATGAGGACATAATAAAGCCGAAGAAGACGATAATCCTCTGAACCTGTCTGCTCCTCCTTTGTTATTCAGCACCATCACGATAAGTATTAAATGCTTTGTTCTGGGACTTGGATTAATCGTCGCTTGGCCAAAAGAATTTTTGCGGGAGCGCCCTGAAGAAGATTGTATAATGCGGGGAATGGCGAAGGGTGTAAATGGATTAGTGGATTCACTGATGAGCAATCAATGATGGGATGTCTTAAGACGATTCGCAATTTGGGAGCACGTGAGCTGTCAATACAAATAAAAATTATGGGGTGATGTTGATAAACTGTAGTGACATCGTTTGGTGATGAATAAAACATTTTGGGACTATGGTTTATTAGTGTAAGATCTTTCAGAATCCTTTGACAATAAGATGTCTATACGTCTTAGTGCTACACAGAACATCATAAAGGATACGCAACAAGTTGAATATTGTTATGTTACAAATTAATTGCTAATATGTTTCCCTGAACTAATATAAACAGAAGTCTTTTGTGTCCATGAGGATACTAGAAAAGTACTTATACACATTATAAAGCCATTTTTTTTTAAAAAAATGTTATGTTAAAATATTTTTGGGATTGAGAGTGATTTATAAAAAGAAATTAGTTGAGCTTGTTTCCTAAAACTAATTTTATTTTTAAGCCCACTTTTTTTATTGTTGCGGGAAATGTGTTTTTTACCGCCTATTTGGAGCTTATCAAAGTTAGGGCATCTGTTTTGCATTTCTTTTTATATCGTATTACATGATATTTAAAATATAATTTTTAAATAGCTTCCCATTAACATTTAAACATTTATGAAGTTGGTAGGAAGTATACTTCCAAAGAATCAAGGATAGAAGAAAATATTATATTTATACATTTATTTTGTTTAATACTATTCCTATACGATTTCTAGCGAGTGAAAAACTTAGTAAATAAATTCACATACTGATTTGTATTCAAAGTTTATATATATTGTATTTCAAGGGGAAAATAATATTCCCTAAAATACAAGAAAGTGTTTTATAAATGCTCCATTCTTTTTAAATTCCTGAAGTATAAAGATTACATGTTTTTTTTAAAATTCGAATGCAACTTATTTTGAGATGAAGTGTAAAGTTTCTGAAAAGTAAATATGGATGATATATATTGAAAATTTCAAAAACTCATTTAAAAATTTAAATATAAAATGTTTTCATATTTAGCAACAACCATTCGTCAAAATCTTACAAAGATTACCTACAGAAACATTCCTTTTAAAAAGACAATTTTTACAAAATAAATTAACCCTAAGAAAAGTGTTAAAACTAAAGATTACACAAAACTCTAAAAAAAATACCCGCAAGAGATACTTGGAACTCTGAAGGCTTAAATATATCTAAAAATATTCATTTAACCTAAATCTAGATACAGAAAAACAAATTAAGAAATCTACAACTTTTCATCACCGACCCCGTCATAACTTTTTTTCCACGTCAAATCTGTGAGCACGAGGAAAAGCAAAACTAACGAAATACTAAACCACCCAATAGCAAATACGATGTGAAAACCGTATACACAAACCTTCAACATCTCATTTTCTCTGCTTTGTCGGAAGGACCATATACCCTTTTAATTGTCAACCCATATCTCACTTCACACTACCAATTTTTTCCTCTAAAAAGCATTAACCATAAATCTAGGCATACTCAAAGACCTTAACCTTTCACCAAGCCCACCAACATCTTGAATGTAAACACGACGTTAATGATGACAGCACAAAATGGTTCCCCTGAGAAATAACAGGCAGGGAAAGCGAGAGGGACACATATATATAGAACCACAAATCTGAAGGCCTTCCTGAGCGATTGCCACGTTTGACCTAGGGGTCAGCCGACACGTTCTGCCCAGTGAGAACATCTGTGCTGGACAATGGACCTTTTGGCCACTGGGGACCATACATAGAGAGCACAGAATAAAGTGGCCGTTTCATAGCTCCCGTGGGTGATATTTGGAGCAAAAGGGTCTTACATTTGTGGACCTCCGAATTTCTATCTTGATTCAAGCAGGCTATTGTCTTGTGGAAACCATCCTGTGTAGGTTATGGCCTTGGGTGTACGGAGACAAGTTTGTGGAATGGAGGCTATAGCATCCTTTCTGTAGAATTTAATAATGCATTAAGTAGTTGGCTTTCTGAAGATGGGAAGTTGGAATGTTTTTAAGTGAGATTGATGATGGGGCGTTTCGTGAGTTTTGGTCCAGAATGTTTGGAAGTTATTAAGAGGAAGAATATGAATGTGCCAAGTGTAAAGGAAAAGAATACTTCGTTTTTTTATAGAGTTAAGTAACATAGTACTTAAAATTGTGTTTGCATTTGTGAATATTACAACATTTGGCGATGAAATGGAATTATTAGATATTTTAGAATTTTAAAAAAAAATAAAAAAAAAAAAAAAAACAAAAAACAAAAATCACATGCAAAGACAATTCTTTTTTTTGTTGTTGTGATTTTAACAATTGATTTTATATATGGTATTTAGTTTATATCAATTTAGATCATGATAAAATAAAAAAAAAATATTAAAATTGGCAATACAAAAAAAAGTCTAAAAATGGGCTCGCTTACACGGGGTACACGAGTTCTAGAAATGAACTTAGTAGTTTAAACTGGTGCAATTTAATAATAGTTTTATATCGAATGTAATTATTAAAAAGGGACAAAATATGTTTTAAAAGATTTAACAATAAGCATGGGAAAACCTTTACAATACGTGCATATATTTTTCTGAATTTAAAACATGAATGATGAGTGATTTTGAGAGTTTTTATGGCGCAAGAGCCAACTATGGCTAAACTGCGCCAAATCTAAAAAAAAATGTAAATTAATAGTGAAAGATTCTAATTAATACGGTAACATTTCATTGCCAAATTCATGCAAAATATATGAATTCAAATTTTATTAATGTAATAATAGTTCCCTGTGAAAAATTTCTTAAACCGCTACAAAAGGATTAAAAAAAAAAAACTTATTGAATACAAATTTCAGAACAAATACCAATACATAATTCCACAAAATTTTATCAGTTAATAAATTGTTGATTGATATCCTTCACACACATTTATTTACAAAATAAATATCACAAGATCTTTATAAAATAAGAATTTTTCAATAAATGAATGAAAGCGTGTAAATTTACACACATAGATTTCGAAACAACCTTTAAGATAAAATATATCCCAACCCCTTCAGTTAAAAACCTTCAATCTCTATCGTTCACAAAAATTAATGCAATTTTCTGAAACATCAATGTCATCTAATATACAATTTTCAGCACCGAGACATAAAACGTCCCCACCCCAAAAATATTTTTAGGATACGCCCCTAATATTTTTATTCCACACATACCTGATAAAATCCATGTCTTATCATCAAATGATCAAGACGTCATCACGTCTAAACGTACGTCATACTAAGAAGTCAGGAGATGATGATTGATTTGCCGAGGTACCGCCAAACGATTAACAGAGAGAAAGCCATTTTAGGGGGTGCAGCAGATTGACAACGTCAGTCTCGTATGTAGGACAGTCCGTGATTGGCATCCATAGTCGGTGTTGTCCTTTATTTATTGATGTTTCCGCAAACAGCCTACCCCTTTCCACCCCCTCCTTTTAGGGTCGTTCATAATCTTTTTATGCGGATTTTTTTGTAGAGGGAAAAAATGAAAGGGAAAATGAAAAAAATAAATAAATAAATAAATAAATAAAAATCATTTTGTGGGGGAACAAAGGATTGTAAAGGGAGGAAGTAGGGATATCCACGAACAAACACTTGACAATGTTCCATTTTCTGGCATTTATGACTTTTTACCTTTTTTTTTTGGCTCGCTTATTTTATTATTATTATTATTATTTGTTATGAAGAGATTCAAGCGATTTAATATTTTACGGATTATCGCAAACTTTTTTTTTTATTTGCTTAACTTGATGCAAAATAATGAAAACAGGTTTAAACACTGTAAAATACAATTTATATGTAGATATACTGAAAAATATAATTTTGATTATTTTTAACACCCTTTTATAAACTTCGCTTGCATGTAACGGAATTTTTGAACTCAATTTTTACCCACTTTAAAGGGTCAGATCAATTCGAAATTTTCTCACTTGTCTAGGACCGATAACAATACAACAACTTGTTAATTTTGTTCCATTGTCCTGATCAGGATCATCAGGATTAACGATTTCCCATTTTCAAATCCCATCCCGCATCTGGCGACTAATTTCAGATCCCATTTCCAGATTTGGTGATTAAAAGATTAAGTTACAACTTAGTTCAATTAACTATAAAAGGGTGTTAAGTTTTTAAAATTATAATTTTTGTAACTTAAATTACATACAATGGTTGATATATAATTGAAAGTGAGCCATTTGAATAATAATGATTATAATTTGAAGATTATTAATTCTTCTTTAAAGTATCTGACTGCGTTCGGAACCGTGATCTTGAAAGAGGGTATAAATTTTTTTTTTTTTTTTTTGATATTTCGTATCACCTGAATTAGAATATTCATATAAAATTGTTTTAAGAATATTATAAGAATAAAAAAAAATATTTAAATACTTTTACTTGCAATTTTTTAGTAAAATTGAAGGAATGACATGTTTTAAAAACATTTTCCTTTTTTGAAAAATGCTTCCATAATAATATGTAGTTATTACTACTCTATAGAGCCTGAATCAGGATTTTTGGAAAATTCCCATTATTTTCAGTTAGTATCAATTGAAATAAAAACCGGAGTTGTTTCCAAAAATTTCTCTATTCTGGTATATTAAAATAAGAATAAATCCACCTCTAAATTATATATTTAAAAATCCTAGTCCAGGCTCTGTACGTAAGTCTCATATATATAGACAGAATATTTATTTTATAGAAGCATCTTTTGTAAAAGGAAGATGTTTTGAAAACGTCATTTTTTCTTTTTTTGCCTAAAAATAGCACTTAAAACATTTTTTATTCTGAAAATATTCTAGAAGCAAATTTATACTTCTATTCTAATTCAGGTGACATTAAATATCAAACAAATTATTCTTTTACACGCTTTTTTCAAAATCACGGTTCCGGATGTATTCGGATATATACCTTAAGCAAAATATACTTTTAAAACCAAGTAAATTTATTTTTTTCCTCTGAAGTGAGAAATATTTTTACACAATATATTCAATTAAAAAGAATTAATATTAATACTTTACAATAATAGATTAAATTTAATATTAGAATAGTAGCAAACGATAATTTGAGAAAATGGTTTTCATTTTAAGGAACATGACAGTGTCACTAATTTTTTGTAATTATCAAATTACAAATATAAATGCAAAGAAGCAAATAAATATTTTTTTTTGCTGTGAAGAGCTAAAAATAGAAGTAATAAAATGAACAGGAATTGAACCGTTAAAATAATTAGAATAAAGCATTCAAGAAATATAAATTTACAGTAGACACTTAATTTTACTTTAGTAAGCATTAATATCTCTTTGAAAGATATCTAACTGAATTTAGCAAAAATATTGAAGTATATAAATAACTTTATATACTGAAAGCTTATAATCGATAGAAAAGATTTTATTAAGTATATTAATTATGACAAAAATAGAATCTAAGCCAATGATTACTTTTATGATATGACCAATGAGTAATTTTATATGTGAATTAATTCTACCTTTAATTCTATTAATAGTATTACGTATATTACTGAAGATTTTTCATTGACATAGTATTATTATTTGTTCGTTTACTTTTTCTAGTTAGAGTATTTAATAAACTCTATGCCTAGGAATTTTCTTTATTTCCAAGCAATTGAACATAGTTTAAACACAATATTCAGTAAAATGATAGGAAAAAAATTTTTCACTCACTTAAGGTTGGAAAAAATAGAAGGAATAAAAAATTATTTTTAGAAGTTCAAGATTGCTACGAAAATCTGAAAATTAAAAACTTTCTTAAAGCAAAAATATAATGCTTTAATAAAATTAAGACGAACATCAAAGTTTTTAAATATACAAAAAAAAAAAACTAAGAATAATTAATTAGCAAAAAATATATATTTAAAAGATTCATTGCCATAAAAAAAAATATTCGTATCATAAAACACAACATAAAAGTTCAAAACTTTCCAGAGCTTTACTTAAAAAAAAATTAATTTGTAAAATAATCAACTTCCATGGTCTTAATCTGTCTGTTTTGTGTGTAATGAGACAGAAAAAAAAAGTCGGCATGGAATCACGAACTTGACATAAAAATCCTCCGTAAATACCAGGAATATCTATTTTTAATTTCCTTCCTCGCAATCAAAAAATGTCATTTGTAAACTCAGCATAAAATGTAGAAATAAAATATGTCAGAGGCGTAAAAAAAATTAACAGGAACATGCCAAGAATTGTCATTTTGTCACTGTACGAAATGATTTGTAAGGGTTACAGTGTTGGAACTAACAAGGTTATTTAGTGCATTGTCTTCTTTTTTTAAAAAACACAGCAGGAAAGGGGAGGGGGTTAAAATAATGATGTACTAGATTAGAGGGCTTTTTATGTTAATTTTTTTCAGCTTGTTTGAGCCACAGATTTATTTTCTCTTGGTTAATAGACTTGCTTTGTTTGGGTATTTTGATGCAAAATAATGATATTTACATAAAAATTAATGCTTTAAAAATATTAGAGTTAGTAAAATTATAATTTTATTTGCAAGAATAATAAATGTATTTTTCAGCATATAAAGATAATTAATTATACATGCTTGCATGCAAGAATAAAAAAATAATATTTCTTTACAAAAAGAAAACTATAAATTTATTATTAAATTCCTAGAAATATGAAAATAATTTAATTTATTAAGCTTTTTAAGACATTTTAACTCTTTACTTTTAATGTTTCATAATGAATTATATTTAAACAATAGAATTTTTTTTTTGAGTTGCACAATAATGAATGCAAAATCAAAATATGATTTTTTCATATGTACTGAAATGTATGACGTTATAATAATGCACATTATTTTTAAAATTCATCTTAACATTTTTTTTCTCCTATAATTTTTAAAAATTTCCTTGACGTAAATATTTTCTATACTAAAGCTATTTCTGAGAATTTTTATAGTTTCATTAAGAAAAAAGAACGGCTCTATTTATTTTTGTAAAAATACAAGTTATTTGAAATTTTTTACCTCTGTTCTAAAAGACAACAGTTAAATTTTTTTGCATGCCAGTATTTTATGGCAAAATTTGACAATTTTGACCAAGAAAAATTCCTTAAAATATTGCAGAAAATTCTTTAAAATAAAATCAATTTTTACTCAGCACATTCTTAAATAAAATTGGAAAACGTTGAAAGTTGGAATTTTTTTAAACAACTTTCTCAAGTTTCATAACTTGATTGATTCCGTTTTAATATCTTTTACTTTTTAAAAAATTTACCTTGAAACATTCGGGAAAAAAACTGATTATGAATGAAATCCAAAAAATTCCATACTTTTAAAATAAAATAAATATGAAATTTAAATAAAAGAATTCGTCACGGTAAAAAAACTTCATTTATAGAATCATAACACGAATTTTACGCAGAATTTTTTCAACAATACTATAGTTTCAATGCGATACAAAAAGTAAAATTTGAGAGCAACATAGTATTGATTTGAAACGATTTTTGTACTTCTAACTTTATAAAATGAAATTTATTTCTTATAAACTAGTTTCAGAAAATAAAATGGAATAAAATTTATACATTTATTAAAGAGTTTGGAAACCAATACTTTGAAATTATTGAAAAAATACAAATGCCAGGTATGTTTGGATTGATCTTTCCAATAAAGCCATACTGTAATAAAATACTAAAGCCAGAAATATTAAAGGATAAAATTTATGAAAATAAATAATACAAAAACTTTATATGTTATTGATAATAATTAATTCACTGATTACTCATTTGAAAACTTAAAATAACTAATTTAATATTTATCACTACAATATATTTCACACAATCAATACTCTTTTCAAAGCATATGCAAATAAACTGTATTGTGTCACACTAATAACGAAATATCTGTAAATATTATATAAAATTAGAAAATTATATTTATTTTCTCCTGGCGTTAAATTCATTAAAAAGGTAAACATTTGAAAACGAAGACAATCAAATTCTATCAGGAAAAAAAGGACAAAAATTTAAATATTAAAAAGTTGTAATGTCGTATTTTTAAGTTATTGAAAACCTTTTTGTACAAATTTTGACATTTGTCGAAGAAGAATTCTATTAAAATGAAGTTCATATTTCACAAATAAGCCTCTATTTAAAAAAAATTAAATTTTATTTAAAAATAATTATAAAATTCTCGTGCACCACAAAATATCACACATGGCTAAAAAGTAAGTATAAACACATAATACAAAGGAAAAGAAATTTTCAGTCATGAAAGATTACAGATATTTACAATAAATTTACAGAATTTTTCAAAAACACTTCTGGTGGAAATAAGTTGGTGTGAGCCTTTGTTACTTCAACATGAGATACTAATCCTTTTTATATAAATGGTTTAATATTATTTACAAGGAATAGAACTTCAAATTTATTATATTTCCATTCAATTTCATTAAATTTCAAATTAAATTTATAAAATTTAAAATAGAAAAAAGTGGGCGCATATTCGTGTCTTGTTTACATTTTTTGAACTGTTGTGTTAAAATTACTTCTTAATATCTATTGCACTTTTACATTTTATAAAACTCCTAGAAAATTAAAATAAAAATAAAAATAATTAAAAAATAATTTTAATAACTTATTTTTTTAATGCAAAAACTTTATGATTTCTCTATGCTAACTTGATAATAAAAGTATTTTAACAGCACAAATAATAATAATATAGTAATAATAATTTTGGAATGTATGTAAGGGAAAAACAAGTTAATAAACAACCAATCAATCTTGAATGCATTTCCATTGGTTAGAAAGAGAAAAATTATAGTTAATGTATAGGCACCACATTGTTGTGGAAATAATCTGTATTATATAAACAATTAATATAAAAAAATTAAAGTCGATTCCTACTTAGGTCAACAAAGAAAACTTTTATTTTAGTTACTTTTAATTCAATAGTTATAATGAATATAAAAAAAATATGTGTATACATATGACAGAATCACAATATTAAGGGGCAAAATGGAAAGCGATTTTCCTTGCAGTTTACCCATTTTCTTTTCTATATAGTGTGTTGAACTATTTTTTGTTTTTGTTTGTAACGATTAATTCATTAAATTTAATTATTCTAATAAAAATAGTATTCTAAAACAGAAATCACATTTTCCGAAATTAGGCCACCCCAAGGGGGATTCGAACCCATGACCTTTGGATTAGATGTCCAAAGCGCTATCCATTATGATTCGGGGACACAACGAAAGATTTTCTTTTCTATATATGCTGTTGGACTATCATTTTTCGTTTATTACTATTTATTCATTTTTTAATTAAATGAATGAATTAATATTTGAAAAAACTGTATTAACATCCACTACAAGTTTAAAAAACTGTATTTGAACTTGAATGGATGAATAGAAAGTACTGTATTAACGATTGAAAATTTGAACAAGATATATATATTCAAGGAGAGTGTGAACTAATAATAGGAATTGAAAAAAATGATATATATTTAAGGGATCATGAGGGGTCTCAGGATCACCCACACAATATCTGATGATGTACGTCAAGTAGGTGAAACACTCAATCACAAAGTGAGCTAAAAAAATTGAAAACGTTAATGCTACTCACACGACCTTAACTATGGCGTCGAAGATTAATGACAGACCTCCAAGATAATAAAATTGTTTCAGAACTTTGCCGAAGAACATAAAATGTTCGGCAAAAAAATGTATTAGAAGAGTTAAGAGATTGGTTAAGAAACGCAATTAAAAAAAAAGAACTTTCGAATGCTACAAAGAAACCAAATTTAACTTAGGATGGTACAGGTCGAACATAATTATCATTCAGTAGAGTTTTTTCTACCCCATTTAAAAAAAATAAAAGAAAGCGTAATACTAGTTTTTCGAAAAAACAAAGACATTACATTTTTTTCTTTTAAATTCTTTTTCTTCTTCGTCAAACGGTAGCCACACATATAATAGAACGAAAGAAAAAAATTATAGAGTTCTTTTTTTCGCATGCGCGTGTGTAAAAAAAGAAGTGCAATGGCAGGAATATTCTTTTTTCTTCTTTTTTCTTTCCCGCTCTTAACTTAGAGATGAGGGGGGGGGGATTTCAAGTGTCTGAAAATTTACGATTTTTCTTGATCGAAAAATACAAAGAAAAACATTTTAAATCAACGTTATTTATTAAAAGTAAACGACCGTTCATCAAGTAAAATTTAGTGTGGTAATTTATGGAATTAACGTTTTGAGGTGCAGTAACCTTTAGTATTAAGCTTTTTATCATCAATTAAGCAAGAAAAAAGTTTTTAAAAACTACATCTAAGAGTATGGATTTCACCTGTTTTCATTTTTATTAATGATATTAAATAATAAATTCAGAAAAAATATATATGTTAACTTCTTTAGTAGAATATATTGCGAACGCTGATCGTAAAAAAAAGTATTATTAGGCGAAAAAAATTTAACGATATGCCAAATTTTAACTAAAATTTGCACGTACCTTTTCGAGTGTTTCGAGTTCGTGCATTTTCCTTTTTTCCCACCCAGGATATATTCCCATCCCTTACCCTTTCAACGTCAACATTTGCAGGTGTTTTTTATATTTGTCAATAAAATTCCTTTTTTCGAAATTCTTTCCACTTTTCTACCTTGTCTCAAACAGGTTTCCTTTTTTCCCCACAGTTCAATTTTTAGACCGAAAGGAAGGGGGGGGGGGGGCCTTCAAATTAAAAGAAATACGTAAATTGCGGATGCATGAAGTTTTAATTTTTTTAATGGTTTATTTATAACGTTACAGCTTTTAAATTTCCAACAATAGCAACATATAGCAGTAATTTTTAAACACAAATTGCGAGGAAAGATTTGCATAAATAAATACTCGAAAAAAGACTATTAAACAAAAAATACACAAATAAAAAATTTCAAATCCTGAATTTTTAAAAAATAGAGTTTAACTGAACAAAAATTTGATAATTAATCTCATTAAAAACAATTATGCCGAGAAAATAGTCAAAAATTTTCATAATATTGCTAGAAACGTTTATTAAGAGTTTTATTTAAGAGTGATAATCTGTATGAAAATAAAATCAAATAAATAATCAAAATAATTTGATTATTTATTCTTTCCAATTATAGATACTGTTTAATTTATTATGCACTTAAAAGTTTTGGATACCAATCAAACCAACGCTAAATGCTACATTAAAACCAATATGTGCTAAAAAGACATGATTGGTTAATTAGATGATTAATTCAAATATATTCAACTTAACATCAGTTTTCATGTTACGTATGTATGACTATTTAAAGATACAAATAATATATAAATAATAGAAAATAAGGCGTTTGTCATGTGTTTTCATTTTTGAATTAGATAGAAAATGTTTTATCTTACTCCTTACTTTAACTCTGTCAAATAATTAAGTAAACATAGTTAAAGGAACTCTGTTATTAT
Organism: Trichonephila inaurata madagascariensis; assembly: GCA_019973955.1. Taxonomy (NCBI): domain Eukaryota; kingdom Metazoa; phylum Arthropoda; class Arachnida; order Araneae; family Nephilidae; genus Trichonephila; species Trichonephila inaurata. The sequence continues at coordinate 629,540 of BMAV01016922.1, forward strand.
AAATCAAACAACTTTAATTAGCCATTGAAACCTTTTATAGTTTAAACCAGTTAAATACATACTAACTAGACCTCATTGTCAAAGGCGTTAACTATTAAATTAGTACTAAGCCTTTTAAATAAACTGGAAATAGAAGGTGAAAACTATTCAAAATGCCTTTTGGCGTAATATCGCCAAAGTAATTCCATGCTGTGAAAGAGCATTAAGGTTATAAATATTTTGAATATATGTGTTAATCGCATTCATATGATGTATATCAGCATTTGTGTAAAGCTATAAATAACCACTGTTCCGAAATTTTAAACATTTTTTTATTCCTATACGAATGCAAGACATTTCAGCCGAAGCATTCTACCAGAAAATAAAATACTCATCATTTCTTTTCATTATTGACAACGACATACATTTAATGTTTTGCTTTATGTCTGGATTACAGATATAAAATTAAGAGTTAGAACTTTTTAATTTAAACCAGTGATTCCCAAAGTGGTCTATATAGACCCCCAGGAGTCTATGACGAGCTGCAAGGGGTCCACGCCAGCAAAAAAATATTTTGGGGGTCCATGCGGTGAAAGTGACTATATATGCTATGATATTGACTGTCAATGAACTAGATGGTGACTTTAATTTTAAAAGAAAATTTAATCAAGTTGAAAACCAAATTTTATCTATTTAACAGATTTATCTACTAAATTTCATGAGGTTAATTTGCACTTACAAGGTGACAGAATTTTTTTTTATTAAAACAAGAACCATTTCAGCGTTTCTTTCCAGAGTTAAGTTAAAGATGTATAATACTGGAGGTTCAGAATTTTCTCACATTGAAAAAAAAGTATTATATTACAAAAGGAACTGATCGTAATAAACACTAATGAAGATCTAAAAGTTTAGAAACGGATGTCAGCAATTTTGGCTTTAAAAAGGCAAACCTGTTATTTGTCCCAAATTATGGAATATCGTGGGGAAGTCTTTAATTACTTTTCCTTATGAGAATAACTTTCAACGTGGGGTTGCCAATCTCTAAAACAAAAAAGAAAGAAATACTGGACACTACTAACAGAGGAGATTTAAGGTTAAGCCTGACAAGATTGATGTCAAATGTTGAAAATTTGTTATTTTATACCGGATTCATCCCTCCTATTAAAATCATTTGTTTGTTGTTTAGTTATTTTATTTAACAGTCCTGTTACGTATTAAAGAGCTATTAATTTAATTAACATGTGCTTTTAAATTTTAAACTCTATACTTCATTACATTTCGAAATTTAATTCTTTTAAAGTAGCAGTAGTAACAAATGTCAAAAAGGCACTTTAAGTTGATAAATTTGCAAAACTTGAATATTAATTAAGCTGGAGTCTACCCCAAACTAAAAAAACAGGGCAAGGGGTCTATGAGCCAAAAAAGTTCGGGAAACTCTGATTTAAACCTTTGTAATTCAAAGATATAAAATCAGAAGGATAAATTCTATATTGTAGAAGTTTTATATTATATTGAATGCAATATATAAAATGAAAAAATTTCGTTTAATGGAAGATAATTTTCCTTTTACTAGACTTTATTTTAAGCAAACACAACAAAAATATTTTTTTATATAAATTTTTTCAGAATATTAACTCGCAATTTAATTAAAATATATTACCTCATTTCGAATGATTACTTTTTAGAATTTCTTAAGCCTAAATAGAACGAATCCTTACGTTAGTTTTTGAAACTTGAATTCTATTGAAAATGGAGAAATACTTAGTCATAAAATTATCTAATTTCAATATAAAGATAAATAAATAAACACTTTCAAAAGAATTGAGACTCAAGGTTTGGAAGTTAACCTCTGCCAAAAAGCTATTCCATATAAAGACCAAGTTTAAGTGGAATGAAAAATAGTCGCTTTAGGAAAGTTTTGCCCTCTATGTTCATTTTTCCACTACTTGAGTTCTTACATTTTCCAAGCATCTCAAAGCATTAAAGATTCTCTTTCTTTTTCTTTTTAACTTCATAATGCGCTTAGGTTTTTTTTATTTGTTCCAACGTACCACAGAGTGTAACTAATGCCACTTAAAACCCTACAACTGACTTAGAGGAAATATTGAGAATCCCAAGCCACATTTTACGTCGACAAGTGATCTAGTTTGTTTGGTTACTGAGATTTCCATAAAAATTCACACATACAATGAATGAAATATAAACTTAACCGCGAGGTTAAAAAAATATATTCACGGGGGAAAAAGAAGTTGATATATTTTTTTTATTCCATCTCTTACCACGTAAGCGACGAAGTCCCAAGTCTCAATAATCTCCCACACTACAAAAAAACATTTCGTACGAAAAGTGCCCAAGGGTTGGGGGAGGGAGTAGAAAAATCACAAATCGAGTGGGGAAAAAAATCAACATAAGATCTTTACTTTTTTTTTATTCCAGATTTTTTTTTTCTTTTCTTTCTGAAAGGATCGAAGATGTTCGGGTGAACAGGAACTTCCTAGTTTTGACAGGTTAATACCGACTTCGACTTCTTTTATCGAGGGTATACCTGGCGATTTTTTTCTCTCAATCTTCTCCCCCCCCCCATCCTCTTCTGAAAATCAAAAGTGGTGGAGTTTGACTTTCCAATACAGTCACTTACGGTAGTTTAAGCATTTTGGATGGACAGGAAGTTTGACCAATAGATGCTTCTTTTTCTCTTTGAATTCCTTTTCCTTTAAAAAGTAAACAAACGATTTTTTCTCTCTATTTTTGAGGTGATTGAGACCAGATTTCGAGAGCACAAAAAAAGACTATTTTAAAAAGAAAATTTGTGAAGGTGAGACTGAATTAGTTTTTTTTTTATTCCATCTTATACGGTAACAGTTGCAAAAAATTTCTTTTTAATGCATCTATGAGTATACTGTTTGAATAGTAGATTGAATAGGTTTGTTTGCTCTATTTACACATGTCAAAATCAATTTGAACTACTGAGTAATCAAAAGTAGTGTTTTCACTAGTTTAACTTATACTGCACTAGAGTCAGGTCCGTGCAGTATAAAAGGAATAGACTGAAACCCATGACTCACAAAAAATTAGAAGACCTTCATTTTTAAAATTAAGAATTTATTTCATTGTCTATATAATTTTAATTGCTTGTAATTTGTCAAGATTTTACGCAGCCACTATATAGAATTGCAATATACTGAAGATAAATATCATATTTTTTAATTAAACTAATATTGAAAAAATCATTTGACTTATTTACTTAGCTTCCATCCGCAGTGCATGAACAATTTCTTTTAAATTTAATCATATGAAGTCTTACTTATTTTGCGTAATAGTTTTTAAAAGAATAAAAACTCAAACGCAAGATTATTTTGAATGCTAGGCCTAAATAATGGACATATATATATATTGAGCTTATTTATCGCCAACTTGGCGAATAAAATTTTTGTCGCCATATTGGTTACGAGTACTGTCACTACAGCAGCTATTACAATCGAAATCAAGTCCAAGGGAGAAAAACGCATTGCTAACGCGATTGGCACCCTTTTTCCGTCGCCAAGGGATTTTTACGAAGAATTTCCCCCCAAAAAATTAACGTATTATCATACAAAATATTTTTATTTTATTTTTAAATAACTGGAGCTTCTTTTCTGATTATCATCGAAGATCTAAATTAAGGCTTAAAGATATCTCAATAAAAGATAAAAAAATTATCAGAAAAAGCTTAGAAAGAGAAATTGGATCATAATAACTACTAATTAAAAGTCTACTTGAATTACGTGTTTTTAATGGAAATCGATTTTAGGGATTCTTTCATTTCACTGTTCCATTCAATTCCATTAGGAATAATGCCAAGGACCAATCCCACAATCTTCCCCTCTGAGACAACCATAGTTTCAGTTTCTCATCATGCTATGGTCCTTACCAACTATACCATGATGAGATTGGTAAACTCCTCCACTTAGCCAGATAATATTTGATCAAAGGGCTATATTACATTGGGGGAAATTTATGCCCTCTTGCATGGCGATCCATTGAAGATCTGATGAATATCGCCAAAGCATTCGTGTCATAGAATATTACGAAAGATTCCACAGAAATCTAAGGATTATAAAGATTGATAATAAGAGTGGTAAAACAACTTCAGAAGAAAAGGCATGTTCGTTTTACGGGAATTGTATACATCTTTTATGAAAATATACTAAATTTTGTTTTTAAATTACAATATCGTATTGAAATTTCTTTATAAATAGTATTGATTTATTTTAAGAATATATAAATTATTTATCACGTACGCAAGGTAGTAGTGTAGAATGCATGAGATATGCGTTTCGAAAATACTAGGTAAGTTTGAAATAACGTGTAGGTTTTAAAATGGAGAATCATTCAAATATATTAATCAATGTAGTTTTCAACAGAATGCAGTAAATCAACATGGTTATGTATTACACATACCCTCAAAACGGGATATTGCTAGTTTTTAGGTAATAGCCCGTGTATTTGACACGGTGGTGTGAACAAAACCTCTCTACTTGGTAAGCTAGTTCACGCTTACCAACGTGTTAAGTAAACACATATAAAAAAATACATGGGCATGTGAAAATATAAAGAATATGTTGGTGTTCGATTCAAATAAGAACGGGATTCTTGGCAAGATATCTTAAAATGTACTAAATTAGTTACCAGACTTCCGACCGACTTCTGTATGTCATAGGCGTTACAGTAGCATAATTACTGTTAGATGTTATGATTTTAAACCTCTTTTTGAAATTTTTACAGCAGATTTCACTCTTTTCTTACGGGAAATTTGGATATTCCGCAGCTGTGCTTGGGAATAGCAAGTCAAGTTACAAAAAAGAATAACTGGTATAAACAACGATTAAGAACCGGCCTATAACGTATCAATCAAAGTAACGTTCATTGTCAGATAGGAGAAGGAGAATCCCGTTTGAATAACTGGCATTGCATCAACTGGAGAGGCAACAACAGTTATGGTATGTAGCTAAAAAGCAAATTCAACAGCAAAAATTCATAATCTACAAATGACTAGTAAAGCGAATGGCTATAGAACTAAATTACAAGTAGCAGTTAATCGCACAAATTTACTACAAACTTAATGAAATGCATACACAATATAAAGTATTGTAGAAGTTATTTGGAAGAACGAAGGAACAAAATCAAACATAGATGAGCGCAAATCTGTAACTTAAATTCGAATAATTCTTCCCCGATTTTATCAAGCAGGACTTCAAAACAAAGCACGTTCAATTCATCAATACAGAACTGAATAATGAAGCTAAAAATTTACACCTTATTCAACTTTTCAAGTCCAATTTATTGTGCGTATAAATTTAGAAAAGAGCACAATTCATCTTTGAGTTTTACCAAGACTTTGCACAGAAATCGAATAATCAATAAAGCTTGATTGTCTGCAAGTAATTAGTTCAACAGTTCAAAGGTGGACGTGGAAGATTAATCTTGGTTAATATTTAAGCACTTCTAGACTTCCTAAACAGCTGCAACTGTCCGTCATTATTTTGTCCGCAAGTAAGGTGGATGTGTTCTAATTCTGCAGTAGAATGGCTCTACGGATCTTAAGATTATTAATAAGAGTACTTGGATATCAAGTCTTGGAAAACAGAGAATCTCGACTCGTTAATTTTGTCTTAAGTTGAATTTTATGTTTATAAAATATTTCGATGGTCGTGTTTGTCACATTAAAGTTCAAAGGTCAAGGGCAGTAAAATTTTAAACTCGGGTCAAATAATTTCATTTGATAGTGGATAGAGTATCTTAAAGATTAGAAAGTGAAGCGATTATTAGTGGATTGAATACAATATTTTGCCTGAAATTGAAACTTTGAAACGTTTTTGTTTAATTCAGTATAGCAACAGTGTTCTCATTTAAGGCTATCTTTGCATAATATTAAAGAACAGGACACGAATTTGGAATTTTATTTGAGATAAAAATGAATCGAAATATTAAAATATTCTGGCTTCACTATCCTATTCGGAGTAGCTTATTTTTATCATACTCCTTATTGTTATCTGAGTTGTTCCCTTTTTTCTGGTATAAAACGTGCTTCGCATTTTTTGTCTTATGTCGTAATGCTAAATGAGCTATACTTTTACAAAACAAAATGAAAAAAAAAATATTTATGGAATATTTTGAAATTTTAAAAACGCTTTATTAGAAATAGATGTTCGAACCTTCTTTAGATCAATATACATTAAAAGATGCAAAATTACTGCCATATAAAACTATTACACGTCAAGTCCTGAGACGTGAACCCACTCAAAGGAAGAAGAGGCCAATATTGCCATTTGTTAGAGAAAGATCCGAAAAACCATTTTTTTGTGGAATTAAAGAGGGTGATTTTTTATAGAAGAACAAATGCTGAAATTTACAAAAATTATAAAAGCATTGATGTCATAAAATTAATGAAATTAAGTAGAATTAGATCTGCAGGGCATATTTGCCGCTTCGGTACTATATATATACTCTCTCTCTCTAGCCCAACATATAAGATCTTCAAACACAAACAAACATATGGATATTAAAACTAGAGGACGGCCAATACTTTGATGACTGAAATCAATTAACACTGATTTCAAAACCATAAAAGGTAAGGTACTGGCGACAAGGAGAATTGCAAGGAAAAATGTTCTGGAGAAGGTCAAGGCCCACACAGGGCTGTTGAACCAATGATGATAATCAATTACAATGTAGCAAACATTTTCATAAAAACTTAAGACATTTTTCTATTAAAAATGTGCTCCGCGTTTAGTTTAGGCTCTCGTACTTTTGGTAAAGACAGCCTTAAAAACATTAGTTTTAACTCACTGAAACGTAATTTTATTCACAAGCGCGCACCCATAATTTTAATCTGTCTTTTTTAATTTTTAGGTATATTCGCCGTATGACGCGCACCCCCATTTTTACGAAAGAACGAGAAATGGGCGTGTACAATGCTGGTATGTTTTTAAGCCATTTTTTTATTCGAGGTATTATCCCAGAATTTTGAAAAATAGTATATTTTTAGAATCAGAATTCTTTAATTTCATTAGGTATGTCGTTTCTTTCAAATAAACAGTAGTCCGATCTATGTAGAAGTCTAATTTTTCTTATGGTTATCTCTTTTTTATATTTTTGAAACTATCATTTTTTTTTTATACCCGGCGTATAACGCGCACCCCTAAATGTCTACTTCATTTTTTGTGCAAAAGTGCGCGCTATACGCCGGATTTTACGGTATTTAAATTCTTATTTTATTTTATTTCATCTACGTATTAATATTATTTTGAAAAAAAAACTGTCTATAGAAAATATACGGTTTTTAACAAATAGATAGTTGACGGTGTCGAATAGAAGGAAAAGGGAAAAAAAAGGGGGAAAAGGAGAAAAAAAAAAAAAAAACGGAGCACAGCTAACTGTTTCCACGACCACTACTCTCGTCCATGTTCGACGCCGGTCCAATCTCTTCTCCGGAATGAAGTTAGATTCAAACTGTATGACGTTTCCAAACTTCCCTACCAAAAAATAAAACTCCTCAAATAAAATAAATGCACCCTACACAAAACAAAGATAAACAGAGAGAAAGAAAAAAAATAAATATAAAAAAACCTGGATCGGTCAGAAGAGCGGGAGGGGGCAGACAGAGAGGGAAAAAAAGAAATAAAATCCCCATCTCCCAACGAGTCGAAGGGCGGAAATAACTTTTATTGAAAAGTCGATGGTCTCCGGGTTTTTGACCAGCGTCCGAGTGGCCGATCGAATTACGACCTCCCCGGGTTATGAGGACACAATACCCGGATCTAACCTATGACGGCCTTTCCCGGAATCGGCCTCCCGGTTTTATCCCGGAGGGCGGCGGCTCAGGCAAAAAGCCTTTTCCCGGTGCTTGGCTCTGGCTACTTGCTTCTTCAAGCGCAGTTCATGAAAGGAAATTGGAGATTTACAGATAAGTGAAGAAATGGTTTTTTGAAGTGAGAGGTTTTTAGGAAAGAAGTTAGTGAAAGTTAGAAGTTGATGTGGAATTATTCAATCGGAAACAGTAAAAATTCGAGAACGTTTTCAAGAATTGAAGAAGGAATTTTCACGATGTCTGGATTTAACTTAAAAATTTTTTTCCTTTGATTTTGTGGTTTCAAAATAACCTTTGTCTTTCTTATGATTCAAGGAATTAAAATATTTTAAGTGTAAATACACACTGGATTTTGATTTGACAATATATTTTAACGTTGGGTACACTCATGGTCATGAGTGAACTCAACGTCGTCCTCGTCACTTGACCCAGGTTCAAATTTACGAAGCTCATCAATTCATTCAGTTTCAAACTGTGACGTTAATAATCAATTAACTATTCATTTTTATATGTCCATACAGTATGTTTAAAATATACAATTAAATATTACTCATGGAAATAAAGTTAATCGCCTATGTAGCTGTAACGTTTCCCGCCTCTTAGTTGTAAATCGGCATCTTTGTGGATCAGCACACGTGCTTTTGCACCTGCATTTTAAAAATTATTGCGTGGTCCACCTTGGAACTCCCCTGCAACCCCTTGACCCACGAGGGACCCCTTCCCACCACTAGCAGGATGTAACGAAATGCTAAAAAGAGGCACCGGCCGCTGATTCCCGAAGAGAGAGAGAGGGAGAACCAGAGATGCTTTGAACCTTCGAAGTGAGCGGACGTCGATAGGGAACTCCTCTCTCACAAACCACATCATTTGAATTCTAATAATCTTTTAATAAGTTTAATAACTCCAATGTATAATCTGTAAATAATAGCTGTGACGTAAATAAACTAAATGTTTAAATTAATCAATATATATCACGCTTCCATTATTTATCTCAAACGTCACAATGCCAATGTGATCATTTTTTGTAATTTTTAAGAGACTAAAAGGTAAATGATTGCAAGTGAGTGAGTTAATCTTTATTAACGTTGCCATACAAAGCGGCACGAGAACTAATGGCAACGGACCTCGTAATTTTGAATCTTGGCCAAGTTATAACGTGTCTATCTAGGATTCTTCCATTCATCCTCATGGGTAAAATTAATCTTTTTAACTGTGAATTCAGCTGAAAACCTTTCTCGGTGAAGAAGAGATTTATGCAAATGAGAACTTCTATTTAAGTGTTTGAATTAGAGTACGCGATGATGGTTGATGGTTGAAAGCGGAGATTGAAGCGTGAATAAGATTACGACCGGAGCTCGTACAGTTAAGCAAGTTATCTAAAGAGAATACCAGTAATGGAGTCAAGAGCGCTCCAGTTTTGAGATAAGTGAGTTTATTTATATGATACTTAAATTAATCCTATGTGATTGCTCTCCCGGGTTTAAAGTTTTAGTGCATTCTCTCCCTTAAATTGTTAGTGTGATTAAGGGAGTTTAATAATAAAGTTGTGATTAAATTACTATGGCTGATATTTGCTCGAACCCCCAAACACCGACATCGTCTGAGACGTTACTAAGTGACGAGGACCCCCTTTTTCAAACTTCCACTCCATGCCAATGGGAGGACTTTAAGCCTCGACAGATTTAATGTGTATCAGTCCCTATACACGGAGATCTTCAGTAGCACTAGAACTCGAACTCATGACACACTGGTTACGAGTCTGTGTCCATAACTACAACGCTACCATGCCCATAAACTGGCTGCAAGAATATTTAAATATATAACTAAGCAATATGAATATATAAATATATAACTAAGCAATATGAATATTTAAATATATAACTAAGCAGTATGAATATGTAAATACGTAACTAAGCAATATGAATTTTTAGAATGTATAACTAAGCAATATGAATATTTAAATATATAACTAAGCAAGATGAATATTTAAATATATAATTAAGCAATATGAATATTTAAATATATAACTAATCAACATGATCCTTTGATTGAACTGGGTCTACAGACTTCAAGTTCTTTAATGTCTTGTGTCTTACTCATGCATTTCTATGAGTTCATCAATTGTCAGTTCCTGATTGCGGGAGAGAATACAGCAGTTCTTGAAAATCATCACTATCCATTTCTGAGTTTATTTGCCTGGCAAGATCGACAATTTCTTCAATCAAATTACCAATTTCATCAGACTCTGGCTATGATTCTGTCTGAGTTTTAATGATAGACAAAAAAGACAAATTGAAGAGATTTGAAAATAGCGTAACTCCGAATTCCCATAAGCCGAGTTATTACTGTATACATATATTTTTCTCAAATTCATCAAATTAATTCTGGCCCTCATTATAGTAAATGAAGAGCTTATTTAAAGATAAATAAAACCACTATCGCAATAACTTCCCATCAGATATTTCTATTTATAATTCATCTAAGGCAAGAACTTTGCAATGATACTAAAGTTACCCTGCAGATAATCCTACTTCTCCAGCATTTACTTGTTTAAAATCCTGAATAAAGATAGAACATCAAGTCGAATAAATTTTATCTCCAACAATCGGCAAAACGAGACTAAACATCCTTTCGAATGCAATCCAAAATCGCGAATCCATTTCCGTTATTGTTGCATTTACGAAACAGGAGTCACTCAGTTGGAAAAATTCCTAACAAGTTTATTGGCAGCTAGAAACAGATTCGATCGTTAATTTTCCAGATCACATCTCAAAAACAGAAGTGGCTGACAGAGTCCAACCGAATTGTTTCATCACTCGCGAATTTATCGCGTTCAATTATATCTCATAAACAGGCATTTACGAAATGAACCACATCCGCTGCCCTATCACTATTTAACAATAAAGACTCAACGGCCTTCCGTAACCTTAGGCAACGCAAAAGAAGTAAAAATATCCTTTGACCTTTTGCAACAAGAGCTTCCCTGTTGATAAAGTTCGTCATTTTAAACGTTTCGACCCCAGAGACCCTGTCCATTAACACCTTCCGATCAATAATCACGTGATTGGATAGTAAAAAGCGTGCAATCAAGGCTAATCTGCTTTTGGATTTATTAAACACTCTTCATACAACTTATATGAAGTGTCGATTGATGGCTCTGAGAAACAGCAAGTCATTTTTTGCCTGTGTATAGCGCACTATCTTTAAATGCTACTTTGTCCTTCAAGTGAAAAGTCTGTGAAGGATTGGTTGGAGTGGTAATAAAGCCTTTTTGGGACGATGTTTCTTCAGTTTTGTAGGACATGAGATTATTGGCTGTTACACGGATTCGAAATCCGATGAGAGTTGGTGAAAGAAGGACGCTACTGTTAAATGTAATACAGGGAAGAAACACGAAAGTTTATGCGTTTTGCTCATGCTTGTTTTAAACAGATGGTGTTCACCAGGAGTGCACAAATAGCGGCATATGGACCACATACAGTCCACAAAGAATGTTTTCTGGCAGGATGAGACAGTTAGAAAACCAAATATAGATAAAAAGTTTTCTATATCGACATATATTTGAGAGCAAACCTTTCCCTGCATGAAGGTCATAAAACAGTGTTCCCCAACCTTTTCATCTCCGTGGACCGGTTAATAGTTGATAATTTTACCGTAGCCCGCTGAAAAGGGGCGGGGGGGAGGAACATATTGATTGTTTAAATTTTAAATTGCTTTGATTCAATAATTTTAAATTGATTGTATTCAAATACGACTTCAGAATAAAATACAGTTACACCAAAAAATTAACATAAAATGATTTAACATGGAATACAATGTGATTTCCATGGAATGTCACACAAACTCTAAGGAAATGCAACACAGTAAAACAAAATAGAAGTAATTTAATGGTCCTTGGATGGCTCGGTATAATTTGATCCATGGACCGTTACCAGTCTGCGGCACGGGGGTTGGGGACCACTGTTATAAAGAGTTAATACGGATGGAATATTAAAAAATATACATCTGCTACATATTTAAAAAATCCATAAGCTTAAAAAAATTATCGTTAATAGCGTTCAAATTACTTGCAAAAAAAGAACTATTTCATAAAACAAAAGTACAAATCACACATTTGTACATACAATGAACATGCACATTTTTAAGGGCTCTCTCGTGAGGTTTCTTTTTTGAAACTAACATGGGGTTTTCTTTTATGTGTTTTTAAAATCTTTAAAAGCCACTTTCTTGCAGAACAAACATGATATGGTGATAAGATTGATTATCAAGGGAATTGAAGTGATAAGTGAGGATTGTTGACATTGGAAAGGCGGTCACAGTTAACAATGCATGAGTTTCTTACAACAGCCAAGACCATATTCAGAGGAAGAAGGATTTTAGCGGTCCACTTCATTAAAGGTTTAGAATATAAATACTGGAAGATCAACTACTACCTATTTTGTATGCATCCATGTTTGTTTCCGAGAAATAAGTATCTTTAATGACTATAGTTTAATCAAACGGGGAAGCATTTCCCCTATTAATTAAGTTCTTTAATTAATTCCAAAATTCATTCAATTGAGCTTAGTTTAATGTGGTGTTTGTGATTTGATATAGCTATGACACATACAAGCATGTCGGGTTTGAAAGTAGACATGGAAGTAGTTAATTATAATTTAAGTAATAAAATTATAACTAGATGTAAAAAAAATAAGCATTTATAAAGAAGATTAAGCAAAATAAGCAACAAGTCACATTTAGCACACTTAAAAGTAAATAATACAATGATATTGTGATAAAATTGTCCAGATTGAAAATTCGAAAAAAAGAAAGAATGAAAAGTCGCTTAAGCACAATATTCACGTGAAAACTTATCAAATTAGATATGATGATAGCAAAGTAAGTTGATTAATATTACCAGGAAATATAATCTCATTTTAACTTTTAATTTTTGACTGGTAGTACTGAAGAATGTTGAAACCAGATTTCATTTTATATAAAACTCGAAGGGACACAACTGGTGGCCTACAACTGACCTCTCTGATGGGGGTTACATTCTAAAAAACACGTTAACGCCGAGGTGTAATTTCTGTTGTAAAATTTAAAATTTAGAGGCCTATGGGGTTGCCCCTCTCTTGTCTACACCACTGAGAACAGACGAATATTCTAAATCTTATACACCTATGCTTACGATAAATGATACTTAACAAGAAATATAAATTTTTTTAATGTCTATTCCTACTTTGTTAGAAAAACGTACTAACGCTATCTGTTGCAGCTAGTTGAAACTATCACAGAAATGACGCATAATAAATTTAAAATTTAATCAATGGATTAATATTTGAAAAAACTGTATCAACATCAAGTGTCGTCCACTACAGGTTTAAAAAAATGTATTTGAACTTGAATGGATGAATAGAAAGTACTTTATTAAAGATTGAAAATTTGAACAAGGTGTATATATATATATATATATATATATATATATATATATATATGGAGAGAGTGAACTAATAGTAGGAATTGAAAAAGAGCTTTAAAACTACGATTATTTCGTGTTAAAACGACATCATTTTTTTACATCACATACACCAGATTTCTACCAAACACACAATCAAACCAAACTACAAAAGTACAACACACTACAAAAACACGTATAACAGTGTCTACTCTTCCTCTTGAAAAGGGGAAATGGAATTACGGTAAATTTTGAAGAGAAAAAGAAAGGAAACAAAACAAAAAAAGTAAAAAAAAAAAGTACAGAAAGGTTGAACGAAAAAAAAAATAGTGACAAGAAAAATCCTAGAAGATAAATAGAAACAAGCGCAAGAACCAAGGGACAACTAAGATTGATATCTTCAGCTAAGACCTTCCTTTACATCTCAAGAAAGTACAAACACATGAAAAAAAAATTCCATACCCTTTCTCCGAATATAATGATGACTTTTTTTGGGTGTAACATCATCACTTTGCCCTTTTTTCCACCCCGTATGAGTCTTTTTGTAGGAGTGGAAAAAATAAATAAAAGATAGGTAAAAAAAAAAGGGTTCTGTTTCCAGAGTATTATAGATATTACTTCTTGTATTCTGCTGGAAACGTGAATGTATGTATCATCCGTTCACATTAATCATAATTAATTTAAATACTCGGCTTAGGAGGGAAGAATACAAAGTAGTAAGGACATAAAAATTCAACAGATTCATATGCAGCTCAATAACTTGATCTAAAAACGACTGGAAAGGATATGTTCCTAAAAGGATTAAGCATTATTTAGTTTTTCCCCCGCTTCAGTTATAAGAAAGGAATCTTGTTAGTTATTGTGAATGATTTAAAGATGCCATGTTTTATTTGAAAAAAATATTCAGAGAAAAAATATATTTACGATTTGTGTTTCATTTTATGTGTGTACCAGTTATAATCATACTTAGGGAGATTTTAAACTCATTTTTATGTGTGGAATGTTAAGAAAAAAATTGCTTTAAGCTTTAGTGTAAGAAGTGAGAAGATAATAACTATGTATTATTTTTAAACAGGAACGTAACTACCGACATATCAATGATACGGGACCCCCAATATTTAAGGGACACAAAGTATGTAAGCAAAAACAGTAAAATGTGAAGGGCCCTAGAAAAGGGGTCCTCAGCTTATTTTCATTCATGGCCCACTCAACAGTTACGTCACAGTTTTGAGATTACATGTAGAAAAATATTTTTTAAAAATATCTTGTATTAGTTATAGTAGTTGCGTCATTGTAACTATCTAATTTATTGATACGGTGGTTTATTTTTTAATAAAAATTTTGCTCAGAAACTTTACAAAAAAATTAAGTTTTAATTATTCTTCAAAAAGAATAACGTAAACAGAAGGGGAAAAAGAAAGAAAAATGAATATAATTTATAAGCTTCGACGATTTGCATGTGCTTTTTATGAGTAAAATTATTTTCTTAAGCAATGCAAAATTAAAAATACATTAAATAAATGTGTGTAATACTATGCTTAGACTTAAGTTATAAATAAATTTAAAACACACATTTCATTTTGTGAGTGATTGCTTATTAATGTCGCACTATAAAGCGACACGAATGCTATTGGCAACGGACCTCGTAATTGTAAGAGTGATGAGGACGTCACCTGTGTGAGCTGGCACCCCTCTCTCCGAACTTCCATAATACGTCAACGGGAGGATTTGGAACCTCGACTGATTTAACGCCTCTGCATGGCGAGTCTTTAGTAGTACTGGGGCTCGAGCTCATGACACGCCGACTACGAGTTCGTGAGCATACTAAGCTATTTTGACCACTTTTTAATTGGGAGAACATTCAGAGTTATTCGTTTGGTCTATAGCTCAGTAATGTATAAATCCAGCATATCTTAGCAGATTATTTATTTGAGAAAAAATGACCGTTACTGCGGCTATAATTTTCATTTCAGCTATAGTATTAAAATCCATTTTAGAAAACTAAATGCCTTATATTAATTCCAAGATGCAATAGAAAGTTTATTAGCTTATTCGTCCAATATTAATTCAAGGGGATCGTAACCTGAATTCGATTCTTAATTCTAACCGTAAAAGTTTAAAGCAGGGGTAGGCATTAAGTAGATCGCGATCGATTTGGGGTGACCACCTGAAGAGCAGCTGTCAGTAATTATATACCGAAATATTCAAAACTGGTAGACAGACTAAGTCTTTTGCTGACTATAACTACGAGAACTAACTTTAGATGAAAATATTTTGTTTTTTAATTACTTTGAATTGTTTGATTATAAATGCATCATTTGATATTAATTTATTTGTGGCCATTATTATTATCTTTGTATTCCGCATTTTGCTTCAAATGCGAGGGCTTAAAAGTAAGTTTATTTTATTGTTATTATGTAGGTAAGTGTATATTCCATATTTATTATTAAGTTACAATTAAAATTGTACACCTTTTTCTTAGATCAACACACCTACGCAAGTGAGTGGACCGCAACACCTTGAAAAAATTAGAAGTAGACTTTACCCTGGAAAAGTTTACTCACCCCTAGTTTAAAGCAAAGTTTAAAATTTCTAAATTAAATAAAAGAAAAGAAAAAAATTCGATATAGATGAAATAGAAAATATTTTCTTTTCACACAGGGGCAAACAATACTGGAACAGTACATAAAAGTTATTGTTTACCTTGACGAAAACTCTGCCTCTATTAAAAATAGCTAAAGTAGAATTTGATTTTAGTGTTGAAACGACAGAGTGTTGACGTAAATAGTCTTCCCAAACAGCAATGATAAAACAACCGCGCAAAATAGCTTTCTTGGTAGAACGAAAGAAAAAAAAAATGGCGGCTCCTGGAAGATTCAGCACATTTTTAACAAGTTTCAGAACGTTCAACTGGAAATTCCTTCCGCAGAATGTGACGCATCATTACGCGGCCCAACCGTAATTAGCCTCGGTAAATAAATAACAGTTTGGTGTCAATTTGGCGAACATTTGGAACTTTTTAGAAAGATTCTCCACGCCAAAAAGAATTAAAAAAAAATGTTCCAACAACAAAGACGAAAGGCGGGAAAAAAAAGGGGCAAAGCTTACATCCACTGTCCGTTTGAGCGGCGAAAATTTTCAATAATAGAATTCCAGATACCCGAAAAGAACATTAAGAAAATGGCGGAAAATTATTATTTTTAAAAATAACAGTTCGTCGCAAAGTAGTAGCATTCACACAAAAGTAGTGTTACTGTTCTGCAGTAATTCATTTTTAATTAAGGCCCCAAGAAGTGGGAGTTTGAAAAATAGAAAAGTTTCAATTATCGATTCTTACTTACGATGGGAGAGAATAATTCATTTGTTTGTGCCTCCAATTTGTAAAGATGTCATTTTCTATTTACGCTAAAAGAAATCAAACGTCGTCCCGGTGTGTTGTGGAGGCTGGAGTAAGCCTTTCGCACTAGATAAATCATTTTTAGGCGGTAATTTTTAATGCTTTACGGTTATTACGCGCACTAAATTAATTGAGAACACTGAAAGATATTTATTCGAATTTTGAAGACTGATATTTCTCATATTTTTCCCCATGAAAAGGACGCTAAGTGCTCAGTAATAAAAAATATGAGATTCTATTTTGTTATTATTCGTAATTTATAAAAACTTTTAATAAACTATGTTTCAAATTAAGGTTGTTTAATGTTTTAGACTGTTTAATAATTTTGTAATAGTTGCTTCAATAATTTTTTATGTATAAAATAATTAATATTTGACAAGAAAAACAGTGGCGTAACGTACACCCCCGCATTGCGGGAAGGGGGCAGGATTCTAGGGTGCCCGAAGCCTGCTTGATGACAAATGCGTATTTAACGAATTTATAAAATATTAAAGACATAATCGGACTTTGCAGGGTGGCCCTTAGATTTTCATAACGCCACCTCTCACCATTACGCTACCGTGTGCATACACATCAAGGTAGATTGTGATTTTATGCAGAAAAGAATTATTATCAATTGGAAAATACCAAGAAGACGCCTGTCGTTGGCCTTGAGCACCATACAGGTGATAGTACGAATTAGCTCGGCGGAATTCCCTGAAGGGACGATAGATGGCGACACCACCTATCTCCACCTCCACAATTTAGGCATGGAACTGAAGGGGAGGGAAATATTCTCCAGTCCCATGCGCTCGTGATTCAGCCCACAAGACTTCGGACCCACTGATTTAACGAGCACGTACTCCGTGTGTACTCGGAGATATTTGGTGGCATCGGGCATCGAACCCATGCCTTCCGGTCTGGAGTCGGATGCTCTAACCACTAGGCTACCCACGGCCCTGGATCAGAAGATAAATAATTTTAAAAAATAATTTCAA
This sequence comes from Trichonephila inaurata madagascariensis, assembly GCA_019973955.1. Taxonomy (NCBI): domain Eukaryota; kingdom Metazoa; phylum Arthropoda; class Arachnida; order Araneae; family Nephilidae; genus Trichonephila; species Trichonephila inaurata. The sequence goes on from BMAV01016922.1 coordinate 647,179, forward strand.
AATTTAATATTGCCACGAAAGGGCTGAATATTCGGAAAAAATGGAAAAATACAGAATGATTATAGACTCAAAATAAGTGTTTTTCTACGTTAAAAATAACCATAAGTGATAACTGATTAGAGAGTACTGTGTAGTGAATAGTAGGTGCATTGCAACGTTTCACGTACTTAAAACAGTTACAAAGTACGTACACGTACAACGTTCACCGTACTTAAAAAAATTTTAATTAGAAAATATTAAAAGAGTAATAATATTGATCAATATTAAATTAATTAATATTTAAAGAGAAAGTAGGAATATAAACATTAAATTTTTGAAGTAGAATGTAATGTAAAAATTCACATTTTTTTTTTAAAAAAAATAAATTTCGTTTATTTGTATTAAATAATGAATATTGAGGTAAATATATTTCTTTTTAATGCAATAAAAGCGTAGTTATTCAATGACAACTGAAGAACTATTTAATTTTTGTTACAAGGAAGATAAATAAAATGTGTTGAATATTTCTTTGTGTTTGGATTCTCGCCAACTTGGCATGACGAAATAATTTTATAAACATTTTCAAGAAAAAGCACAATAGGAAATATGTAATCTAAATATAAGCGAAAATTAGATAATATTCTACGTAAATTATTACAGTAGACAAACAAAATAAATCTTATTCATTGAAATAAATATGCCCTTAATAAAAATTTCACAAGACAGACTGAAAATAACACGAAACACTTAATATACCTATGCCGGAGTAACAACATAAGTATAAAATAAAGACTGATTATAAAAAGGCGCCAGAATGGGCATGTCGTGCCATATAACTAAATTAATCACTCTGAAAAAAGGCTCTATTCTTCTGTGAATAAGGGTGGATTTAAGTAACCTTTCACTGGCACGGTAGAACCTCACTTATTACCCACAACAACAAGGCAGGTCGACAGGATCATTATGAACACAAAAAACAGCCGTTCCAACAAAAATGAACGAGCCACTAACGAACTTGGATAAGAAAGAAGAAAAAGAAGGAAAAAAAAGGCCTGGGCTCATGAAAGAAAAGAAGAAAAATAACCATGTTTGCTCAAGAACGGACGCACACGCGACTATGAGTTAAATGTTCCTCCAGCAGTGGTAAAAAGTAACCGACAATGGCTTTATCAGATTAGCTTTTCAGCGGGCAGGGTCTTTTCGTTCATCGGTTCACCCTGGTCACGTGAACACCCTTTCCCACGTGACCAGTCACACTCAATCTCCACCCCTGTTTGTGGAAAAAGTTAAGGGAACCGAAGAAAATTGTCCCTCTTCAGCAAAGGGTGAGAAGAAGAACGAACAAGAAGGAAGGGAAAAAAAAAGAGAACTTTCCCCTTTTTGCTTTCCATCAAGACAAACTTTTGCTTCATCAGGAGTGCTGTTGGTAGACGGTAAATAACAGAAGGGAAGAAAATTCCCTGGTTTCAGCCATCGATGGGGATATTTTCTTGTTTTTAGTTAGGGGTATTTAGTTGCCTTTACCATTGAGGAAGGTAACTAGGGTTAGAGGTACTCGATTGAGGTGCTGGATGGGTGGCCAAAAGAGAATAAATAGGACTAATTGGGTACCATATTGTAAAAAGGAAATTATATTCCAAATATCTTAAATAAATCCTAATACTGACAGGGCATTAATTATTATATTCTAAGGCAACAATTGTTGAGATATCACTAGCTTTTAGACGCAAATGTTCAAAGTTCAACATAAAAGAAAAGCCAAAAATTAAGGTCCCTAAAGTGTAATTAGTTTACTTAAGTAATTACTTTAAAGTAATTAGTTCACTAGTTATTGTTACTTAATTTCTCAAAAATTTAAGAACCTGACATAGAATGTTTTTTATGCTTTTAATACCGAAAATGCCACGGTTCAGTATATGACATGTTGCACCATAGCTATCCTTTTTGATAAAGAGGAGAACGTAACTAAAAAAAAGAGCCTACTGTAGAATTTCTAGGGTAATATTAGTAAAAATTAAAATAATCATTTGGAAAAATTAAGTTAAAATTCATATACTTGCTTTAAAATGGCGCTTACAAAGCAAACAGAATGGTCAATTTTATCACTATTTTTAAGAAATTTTATTTTAATGCAAAAGAAGAAAAAGAGGTTATTCTCATAACTTATTGTATTAGACACAATAAGAAAGATATTTATAATTGCACCATTTTTAATTTGACTTATTAGTACTGAAGCTTTAGATGCTAAATACAAAAGGAATTAATAAAATGAATGCTTTTAACACACAAATATTTAATACATTTAAATCGATTCCATTTTTTTTTATTACAAAAGAACGATAATTTTTAAGACATCATTGTGTTCTCTTATTTATATTCAATTAATTCAAAATGTGATCTGTCCCTTGCTTTAAACCTTTATTAAATTTACTTTAAACCGGTGTATGTTATTTTCATTAATTATAGCTATTTCCATTAGTTGCACAAATTTGAAAGTTTGTATTTTTATCATAATAGTAATGAGAGTTATTAAGTAGCATACAGTATTGATTTTTCTTACATATAATTACTAAATCACTAGTTATCATTTCTTTAAATCTTCATAGATCTATGTAATTATTGATCCATAAATAAATTCCACATTCATGTTAATAAATCTAAGTACAGAAAAAACATTCAGGTTTTAAAAAAATGTTATAAGAAATTTTAAAAATGCTTAAGAATGTTAAAAAAAAAAAAAAAAAAAAAAAAAAATATTTTTGTTCATAATGATAAAAATTAACGTTTTCATTTATTAAGCTTTACATAAAAGTGAGAAGAAAATTTCATAAATGTTATAAAAATCTTTATATATCGCAAGTTATAACAAATATCTTATGGATAACTATAAAAAAAAAAGCAGTCTGCTTTCCCAAACCTCTTATGTTAACTGACTGAATAAAAATATTTTATTCAGATAAGTCACATCTTAACATTATGTACATATATAGGAGCTAAAGAATATACATGAACAGCAAATTTCTATAATGCAAACATGTAAAAACACATAATAATGCTCTGAGCATAACAATGTACTAAAAGTACTCTTTACGCTGTGAAGAAATAGACTGGAGAAACGTGTTGAAAATATTTCGAAGATAATATCATAGTCTGTAAATGTTGTTTCCTGGCGTTTACTTAAGTTCGACTGTAGAGCCCACAGAGTAACAAATAAGTTTATCTGAAAAAAGCATGTAAATGATGCGAGACAAACGTGTTAGCAAAGAATGCGTTGGAAAAATGTCATTGCATAAAGAATTGGAATTGAAAGAGAAATCCAAAACATGTTAGAATATTTTGCGTTATCGATGGTGAGTTTTTTTGATGCAATAAACAAGGAAGTATATTTCGATTATTTGTTAAAGTAACAAAGTTTCTTTGTTTTAAATTTCGAATTCAAATTCTTAGTTTATTCGTAAATGTCCATTTTTTAAAAAGAATTCTGCATTAAAATGTTTATTATTCGAAGCAATAAACTAAGTATATTTTGAATTTTTATTTTATTAAGGTACCCGACTACGTTCGGAACCGTGATTTTGCGAAAGCGTATAAATGGATAATATTTATGATATTTAGTGTCAGATTAGAAAATGTATATAAAATTGTTTTACGAATAGTATTACAATAAAAATTATTTAAGTGCAATATTTTGACAAAAAATGAACATAGAATGAACAATTTTCAAAATATTTCCCTTTTGTGAAAAATGCTTCTATTATAATATTATTTTGCCTGTATATAGCTTAGACCTCTATACAGAGGCTCAACTAGAATTTTTCAAATATATAACTTAGAAGTGGGGTTATCCATGTTTTACGACAACATAGGGAAGAAATTTTAAGAAAAAAAACTCCGATAATTATTTGAATGGGTTGTAACTCTGAAAATTATGGGAATTTTTCAAAAATCATAGTTGAGCCTCTGTACAGAGGTCTGAGCTATACACAGGCAAAATATTATTATAATAGAAGCATTTTTCACAAAAGGAGAACATTTTGAAAAAAAGGTTATTCTAAGTTATTTTTTTGCCGAAATATTGTATTTAAATAATTTCTTTTGTCAAACTGTCCTTAAAACATTTTTATACATGTATTCTAATCTAAGTGACACAAAATATCCATGAATATTATCCATTTAAGTGCTTTTTTAAAATCACGTTTTCCGAACGTAGTCGGATACCTTAAAGTGGTTGAGAATATTTTTCAAGACTTTTCGAATCATGCTGCCAATTCATAAAATAGCATTGTTTTCTCAAAGGACATAATTTTGTAATTTAGTTCACAGTTAAATATTTCAATGACAACGAAACTAGAAAAAGAAGTATTATGAATTCTAAAACTAAACGAAGAATAAAATTTATATTTTAAGACTTACTTGACACAGGAAGTCAGGTCTACAGGTGTGACAACTTCATTATGATCGAGTACTGAAAAATAAAAATGAGAAACATATTAATAATACAACTATATACCACAAAAAATAATTTTATTTTCATTCTTAAGGCTTTCATGCAAGATTAAAATAAGTATGACATGATGTATTATATTTAAAATTTTAATGTTTTTTTTTCTGGAATGAAACATGCATGTAATTGTAAGAAGGGATTATTTAATTTCCTCAAATTTTTATTAAATTACCAACAAATGTATATAAGATACATACTATTATTCATTTTTATTCAAATTATTTAAAATCATGTAAATAATGAAAAAGTTTAAAAAATCCTACTTTATTTTTTTAAAAATTTTTTTATACGAGAATTACATTAAAAAATATAAAATCTGTATCAATATAGTAATAAATAAATTCGATTAAAAAAACACTATAATATTTCATGGAATTTACTTACATAATTTTATAATTGATATTCGTTAGCATTACATTATATACGATAAAATAAACTATTACAATTTAATACTTAAGAAAATACAAGATTTTCGTTAAAATTAAAACAAAATTTGTTATTAATTTATTTGATTTCACTCAGACTTATAATGGAGCTTGAAAATGGATCACTAGCTTCTTAAACTCAAGAAAATGTGCAAAATTCATCACAATACAAATTGAAAAAAAAAAAAAAAAAAGATTTAATATATCTATAATATTTTAAGTAAAGCAAGTAAAATGAGGATGAATTCAAACAACAATTTTAAGAAGTATTTAGATAGAAGCCCATTATCTCTAATGGGAAGTAATTCCAGGACATCTATTTGTCACAAATAATTACTAAATAGTACCTAAAAATGCTTTTAAATTTATCCAATCAGTACAAATAGTTGTCAGCCACAGACACTATCATTCAATGTTTTTTTTCTAAGCACACGCAACGCAACAATGATGCTAAAAGAGTATACCCACAAACCTCTTTAACGATGTTAACTTTCACTAGCCATTCCCAAACAAAAGCCTCCAGAAACTAACCACTCTTAAGGGTTAACTCATATCCGAGCGAATCAATCAAGTCCTGGAGGGCTGATTTTGACATTTCACGAAGGGTCTTCAGCAATTTACTCGTTACCGATGGGTCTGGCCCATTAGGACACATTTCTCTTCTTGTTGCAGCATATGCAAAAGAGACAACCCAAAGAATTCGGAAAAGTACTTTTAAGGAAGATAAAAATAAAAGCGAGAAAGAATATAAAAAAAGAAAAAAAAGTTCTATGAAGAGGAACTGGAACAATCCAAATGAGAACCGTTAATTGAATCTGAGAGTTCAGAAGACATTAAGCGTTTTGCTTGTTAAGTGCTGTGCAACTGAAAATGGATGAAGCATTGCTCGCGATAGCATCTGCAATTTTCCCCCTTTTGCTAGAAAACCCGTCTTCGGCAAAGTTTCAGATGCGATAATTAATTATTGTCCCGGGTTGAGAGGGGCTTGGATTAATCGCTGGAAAAATCTTTCAAGAAATGTGCGCGTTATCTTTTCATAAAAGTTCTGGTACGTATTAAGTTTATGTTTCAGCCATGGAGCAGCGTCATTTTGCACTGAATATGAATTTTCTTTTCAGACAGATTAGTTCCGAAAAGGTGCCTTTTGGAATGGTTATGACTTTCCGGAACTTAAACATGGAACTTTTAAAATTGATTTAATTGTTATGTGTGATCAATTTAATCAATGTCTTTGAAGTTGGATCTCTGCAGTCTATAGCTGAATTAATCGATTCAGGTCCAAAGGGGTAGTCCATAAAACTTAACACGGAAGATTCTAAATCAAATATTTACTTAAATAAGTTTCTTTGTATGCAATGAAATATAATTAAACAACATTCTTTAGGAGATAAAGCTATAAAAGCGCTTGAAAAACTAATAAACTTAACATTACGAATCATTAAGATCGAACGAATACGATAAACTGCATTTTATACAATGAGGCATATTATTGATGATGGATTCTTAAGTACTTGGAAATGAATCCAAATGTTATGAAATCATCCTAAAATTAAAAATAACTGTAGAAAGATTGTAATTATTATTTTTACTTATGCTTCACTTATAATCTAATTTCCGATCTTTACATCTGTGCTAGGTTATTTGAAGCAGTTGAGTTGGAGCAAAATTGTGCAATTGATGTTGGAATTTATTGTAACGTATATCTGGAAAACTCATTTAAGACATTATATATTTACTAAAGATCATTGATAAACTCTATTTGAGAGAACTGAAATGACTTGAATACAAAAGGTAAAAATATAACTGAGATCTTGGAAAATTAAAAAGATGGATGCTACATTATTATACATAATTCTGACTGAGGACAGCTTTTAAATATACATTAGAGTGGGGTTTAACCAGTTTTAAGTTTAGACAACCTTTCCCGTTTCTGACTACAACACTAAGTAAAATCCTACGGAATACAACGGGGAGAAGTTCTAACATTCATTTTGGATTAAAAAAAAAAAGGTAACATATCCAAAGACACATTTGAAAATGCTTAGACCATGATGAATAAAAGAACAATAAACAAGTTATTGCCAGATTCTATTATCGAAAAACTAGAAAAATAAATGCCAAATTCAAAACTAGAAAAATAAATGCCAAATTGTGTGTGTGTCGGTGTATGTATATATCATTTCTTTTGGTAAGCAATAAAATACATCGCCAAAGACGCCAATTTAGCAGTATGAGCTAAATTTATAACATAAATGCAATCACGGGATCTCCACTGAATCCAAACTGACAATAGACCTTTGCTAGTTTTAACTGCAAAATTTCGATAATTTTAAAATTCATATAATTTCAAATTGGGTAAATATGTTTAGGTATTAAAATTCTTTAAAATGTTTTTCAAATTTTAGAAAAAAAAATTCTTACATTATGTGTCTATTTTTAAATCATGTATATTTTGTTTACCTATGCGCGTCACTATTATTGACAATTATGCAAGTTTTATTAGAAAGTTTCTGCTAAAAGCAAAAATTGGCAACAGCGAAATGCACGAAAAAATTGACTAGATACACGTGATTGCATTTATCATGGGAAGTCACGTGAATTTATGAACTGATTGGTTCGAAGCACGCGATTGCAGTTATCACATGACTATGACGTCACATGAATATAGATTATTAAATAAGGTGCCAAAATGTTCCACACAACGTCGAAGAACCATATCACCAAAAACTTCATAATTCACAGTTTTAAGAAGTAGAATCCAACTTCTTTTTAAAAAAAAACATAATCCCAAGTAGAAAAACACTTTTCCCAAAACAAGATTGGAGGGGGAAAAAAAAACTTTATTTATTGTACTTCACGTATGCTTTGGATTATAATCCACTAAGTTATCGTTGAGGTTAGACTACTGAAAACATTCCACTATTTTTCCTTTCATTTTATTAGTACTTTATTTTTCTTTGATTCTTAATATGACTAAATAATGCGCCGTCACCCTAAAAATACCCCATTTCTTTGGGACATTTTCCAGATTACAGACATCATTTACGCTTTTAACTCGCCTGACAAATGATAAAACCCCTCCAGAAGGCAATAATTTCACATTCTCCTTGAAGCCAAACCCTTATGACCCCCAAATACATTTTTTGGTGCTTCCTAAAGAAGTACAAACGCTGGGGAGCAACGGAGTTCATAAAATATGGACTTAATAAGTCGCTACAAGGAGTTTCCACGAGGCAAAATGAATTCCCACCGTTCATGCAGACACAAAAATAGAAACCGAAGCCAACTAGGAAAATAGATTTGATACAATGATATATGGCGCATATGTGGGTTAAAGTGATAAATAGAAAAATAACCTAAAAAAGGGGAAGAGAAAAGGAAGAAAAGTTCTATTGGAGTGGGAAGAAAGGGATGCTTTCCTCTTACTTGATAACTGACATTGCTTCAACTGTAAGTGGAAGATGCTCTTGGAAGAGGAAGAGCAGAAAAGGGATGTTAAGAGGATGGTGGGAAGATGAAGAGTGGTTCGGGAGGCCAACATTGGAAACTTATTGACTTATGTGAAATCTTAATGCTACTACTCCTTACAAGAGTTGGGAAAGAGGAAAAAGTTTTATAAAAATAACGTTTAGAAGCGGAAAGTTTTCCGAAGAATACATTGTTACCATTTATTAGGGGGGTTATTAGAAGCGTAAAAAGACTTCGTTCGATTATTGCTTACGATTTAATTTAAATATTTCATGTATATTGATATTCTGAGTGTTAAATTTATCATAGATTCAAAAATCTTTTTTAGAATTATAATGAATTCAGGTAGAATTTTTAAGGATTCCTATTAAGATTAAAAAAAATATTTTTTACAGCCCTATATGTGTTACTATATTTTTAGTAAAAGTTTTAGTTCCGTGTATTTTTAGATTAAATGAAAAGTATTCAAAGTAATATATTTCAATTTTTTTAAAAAAAAATTCTATTATAAAATAAGCAGCGCATACTTAATGCTAAGGATCTCTACGAAGTATAAAAATTAAAAACACTACATGGGATAAGAAAAATCGTATTTAAAAACAAAATTTATATTAGTTAAAATATATATATAAGAGTAATTTGTTATGTTATTCGCATTTTGTTTTCTTGTGATAAATACAAAAAAGTATTAAATTTTAAGGGTACTTTTTATTTATTACAGAAAAATTAACTAAAATTATTTAACAAATTTCTTAAAATGCTGCTAATTTTCTGAATTATTAACAGTCAATACGTTTAAATTAGAATGTTTTAAATTTCCAATAGCTTAATATAAGAATTAAAAGTGACATTGAATAAAAAAAAAAATTTTTAAAAAAGCTTACTTTTTATTTTTTTGAGTATAAAAATTTTCTTTTACATTTTTATTGTTTGCATGAGAAATGTGTTTTTTATGCATTTAAGAGAGTAAATTTAAGAATGTTAAGAAATAATTAGATCTAATTATTCCTTAAATATGTAAACGTATAATAGATTCCAACTAAGCAATATATGTTTCATATGCATCTGTTATAAATATATAATTAAAAAAAAATATTCACAAAAGGTCTTCTACGAATCACATAGAATATATGTTAAGCATAAGTGTTAAATATTTTATAAATTAAATGGAAATAATATTTTTAAATGATTACCATACGTCAAAGAACATTATTTCGAACACAGAATAAAATAATGTTGAAAACTGGCTTTTATATAATTCGTGTGTTTACTCTGAGAATATGAAGAAGAAAAAAAAATAAAATCTTGTGAAATGAACAATAATATATTAATTGAATATTAATCCATGCACATGAAAAGGTGTTTACAAAACAAGAAATCCACAAACACTGCGTCTTGAAAAGAAAAGGATAACAAACAGAAGAAAAAAAAGTAAATAAAAATTGAAACAAGCAAGACCAACCAAAATTTAGTGTACACCTAAATCTTCCCCAAAGTGAGTGGAAAAAAATAAATGGGAAGGAAAAAACGGACAGGAAGGAAAGTGGCGCACAATGGAGTGTGGTTCCCTTCAGTGTCTGCCCTCTGTTATTACTCCCATCAAGAAGCAACGCCACTGGCAAAGTGGCGGAAATAAAGAGGGACACTTCTTCAATTGCGACACAATCATGCGCCTTGCTTCCTCTGGGCTTTTGCTCGGATCACTTTTTTTATTATCATTCCTGGCTTTTTTCTCACCCTTCTGATATCCTCCTGGCCTTCAAGGTTATACCGATTGCTTGTTGAGAAAAAATAGAGTAGTAATATTTTGAATGGGAACAGAAAATGAAACGGCGGTGTTTGTATTTATGCTATGTGATAGATACTTTGTAATAAATCTTGTAGTTTTGGGATACATTGTAACTTTTCTCACAAAATATTTTCGTTAAATAATATATTTAACTGTAAATTCTGCTACACTGATAGCATCGGTTTTTATCAGTTATTTATGAAACGTACCTTTTGGCGTTTAAAACAGAAATTATTTTCATCTTTTATTTATTTATTTTCAAATTGGGTTGCGGATTGATATTCTTACCATTGCAGAACTAGTACACTTCCCGAGAGCTGGTATCCCTTTTAAGTGCGGCACATTTTTGGTGTATACCAATTACCACAATGTACTTTTGTCACCCAGTTTTCTATAGAGAGGGAGGCACCTGAGCTCAGGCGATGTGAAATCATACTAGGACTTTCATTTTACCGAGAGTACCCAAGCCAAACAAGCACTTAAGGGATCTTTAACATTTCGCGCATTCATACGACATAGACGATGTCGATTTTTTGCATCATGAAAACGCATCGACTTCGGCCGGGGTTGAACTCGTAAACTTGGACTTGCAAGGCCAGCGCCATATCAACTTCGCCACCCAGTCGACGTTTTCATTTTTTATAGTTGTAAGATTTAAAAATGAAATTTATTCTAGGTTAAGTTTGATAAGGGAGGCTGGATTTGATTTTGAAGCACCAAGAGGGCTATTGGTGACGGACCTCGTAATTATGCCCCAGTGAAGTAATAAGAACAACACCTGAGCTTGCACGCCCCACTCTTAAATTCCACCATCACGCCAAAGGAAGGACTTAGAGCCTGTACAGATTACACGGCGGATCTTCAACGATCATAAATTTCGAGCCTGCGATTGGACAACGCTGGCTACGAGCACGTGCCTATCATCCCCACTAGGCTACTACGATTTGATAGAAGACAGATGTGCAGTGAAAATAATAAAGCAGAAAATGTAAGAACGTTTGAATTTTCTAAGAATTCGTCAATTCCTTTTTATTTAAGTTAAATATTAATTGTATCGAGATTTCACGGTAAAATTTCTTGATAGTATTGTTAATTTAAAAAATAGAATAGAAAATAGATAATATATAATTTGGATAAAATGTTTTATTCAAATAACTATTCACTTTGATTCTAATATTGCATCTGTTAGGAGTAAAGAAACAATGAATTTGATTTTTAAATCAATCGAAGTAACGAAAAATTTGAATCAAATTTTAATAATTTGATGTTTAACACTCAAAAAAATTTATATTTATGAAATTTAAATTAATGACTAGACAAAATAAAACTTTCAAGCTCTAATGCAAATTAAATAAAGAAAAATTGCAAAGGGTGAAATTAATTGAAGGAATAAAAGCAATATCAAGCGTTCAACAAGCACATTAAGAACACACAGTACAGCTCTCTCTCCTAAAAAAAAGTAATGAATTATTTATTGTGAATGCATAATAAACATTTAAAAGATCAAAACATTCATACTTGTTCGTAATTTTGTTTGATACATTCACACATCATCGTTCTAAAAGGTTTTTTAAAAACCCTCTCTCACATTTAAAAAACAAAATTCCAAACCTTCTTGCGACGAAAACGACATTATAAAAACTAACAACTAAATCTCCTTACCGGCATAAAATTACATTACAAATAAGGGTTACAGGTAAATTCTAATTCATCTTAACTCCTTTTCCCTTTAAAAATTAAATTTGTTTTCTCCTCTGTACCCTCCAGCACAAAACGAAAATCCACTTTAAAAGGTTTTCCATTAAAACTTAAAACCCAACCCCCCACATCTAAGGTAAGACCTGAGGCTCTTTTTGTTTCAAATCTGGCAATAGTGAATAAAACGGCGATTCTGAACCAATGGGGGTGCAGTACAGGAGAAAATGATAATCTGCCCATTAAGTGCCATTAACGTTCTATTGAACAGAATGGCATGTACAAATCTTGGCATGCAAATGTCCTCTGTAACCTGCATCATTAGCAGACGGATAATTTCCTCCCAGTGATTTTACCCTGCCATGTTTATTCAAAAATTTTCCCGAATTCGTCCCGATTCTTTAGTGGGTGGGAGAGGGAGTGAGAGAAAATCAACCACAAAATGTAAAAGGCCGGATCTGCTATTACCTATAGCCATAGCCACACCCCCTATGGTTTGAGAGTGAAGGTTCGTTTGGAATGATGGCAACTAACCCCAGAATGGGTGGGGAATAGAAGGGACTGACCACATATTGCAGCAGAGGAGGTAGAGACGTAGGGGGATTCTGGAAGTTTAATGCACCTTTAATGATCATAATAAATTATTCTTGCCGTTTTAAGGATTGGTCGATATTTTCAAAGTGGAATGGGAGAATAATTGTGTTTGGAAATATTTAAGTACTGATGTGTATCAAGAAGAGGAAATACAAGACTAAATATGTTCGTAATTAAATGGACAAGTTGATTTGAAAGTTTTGTTGATATCAGTTAAAAAATAGATAGATTAAAAAAAAAAGTAGTAATGTCCATTTGGAAGTACAGTGCAAATCGTTTAACACGTAACTGAGAGGAAAATGAAATATTTTTCGCGTTAAAAGAATTTCGTGTTAAAAGATATTGCAAAAAAAAATATCATATATTCAACAAAATTAAGTTTATTAGAGTACTTAGATATGTATATATGCAGGTATTTAATAAAAATCAATAAAACAAAAGCATTCACAATTAAAATTTAATACAAAATTTTTAAGGTTTTGAAAACAAAAAAATTATTGAATTTTTGGAAAATAATCTGATTTTTTTCTTTGCATTGCCTTTTTTGGCATCAAATTGCCAACAAATAATTCGATGTCGTCCATTTTGTTATTCATTTCAACATTGGAATGGGCATCTAAATAACTGTGAATACTTTTCACGATGTTCCTAATTTCGGATACCGTGGGATCAGGAGCTGCATTATTTATTTCATTTTCGTCGAAATCTACATCAATGATATTTTTTGAGCTTAAAACCACCTCCAAAATGTCTTTGTGGACCCTAATTGGATCTGTACACACATTGTCCTTATCTGCTGAAACAAATTCTTCTGATAATGAGCCGGCGTGGCTGGTGTTTTCCGTATTTTGTTTATTCCCAGAAGAGAAATTTTTTCGTGTGAAGTGATTTTTGTTTGGTGTTAAAAGAAAAAAAAATGCAGGAAAATACATAGTGGTTTTTCGGGACCTTTGTATTATTTCGTGTATAGCAATAGCGACTCTGCTAGTTGAATAGAAGCTAATTGTAGCTAGTTCAATAAAAGTTCGAAATTTAAGTACCGTTTTTAAAATTATACACAATTATACAATTAAAACTACACAGTTTTAAAAAAGGCACTGATGTTTTATTTGATTAGAATAAATTATTTCAAAACTGTCTTTGGAAGCATTTAGAATTCAGTTCTTCCGGAAAAATTCATTAACATTGTGAAATGGAACCCGAGCCTAAAATTCAAATTTAAAAAAAGAATCAAATGAATATTAAAAATAACAGTAACAACATTCGTGCCACCAAAAACAGATACTTTAATAATAATAATAATTACAAAATACTTTTTAAAAAATGTTAACTACCCCTCCACTTATTTAACACGACCCCAGCCCCGACTTCTTAACCAACACATAATCGAACGTTTTAAAAATATGTTCCTTCAATTAACAAAATATCCCTAATGAGGGGAAAAGGGGTGAAAATACCTTTTGAATATGCATGAAGCATCACTTGGGACAAAGAAGGAGGTGCATCATTGTCACGTGACATGTTATCCTAATGGAAGGATCCCCCTCTTATCCTTCTTTTATTTCCTCCTCCCCCACCTCATTCAATAACCCACCCTTAGCAGACTGCGAGAGAAAGTGCCTTGGCTATTAAAAGAAATGTAAATGTTACATCCAAAGACTCGTCAAGCCTTCGGGGCGATAGAAGATTGCTTTAGTTCGTGCACCCTCCAAAGTCCTCTTGGGCGACAATATGGTTTTTACGAGCTAATTAAGTAACGCATTCGTTTTTATTGATTCTGAAAAGCCGTGCCCGTCTTGATATGGTTTCCTTCCACCAGCGTGTGGGGAGTTCTGTTGGAATCTTTTGTCTTTGCAGGTTGTGAGTTGTGGGTGGCAAGAGGGAAGGGAGGCTTTGTGGAATGGTAACAAATGGAAAGAATTTGTGTTCTGTTTCGTTTGTTTTGAAGAAATTGTTTTGGAATGTTAAACTATGACTGGTTGGTTATTTGTACGTGTTAAGTGAGATACTAAGATATTGATAGAACCATTTTGTTCCAAAATATATATTTTTCAATTGGTTTACTTTTGCTGATCGTAATTGTTATACATAATCAAATATTTTGAGAAATTCTTAGAATTAGAATATAGTTCAAAATATTGTCACAGGTTTAATGGATTAGTAGTAGGCATACCAGACGAATATTATCGTATCTAATCAGAACTCGGGGGAATGAGTATTTGTTAATGTTACATAACCACGAGGGCTACTGGCATCGGACTTCGTAGTTTTGAGCCCCGGCCAAGTGGCCAGGACAATACCTAAGCTGGTACCTCATGTCCAAACTACCATATTATGATAACTGAAGGATTTTGAGCTTCGACAGATTTAATGTGCACCAGCCCCTCTACACCTTGACCATGTTTGTTGATGTTACATAATAAGGCAACACGAGGGTTACTGGCAATGGACTTCACGGTTTTGAACCACGGCCAAGTGGCCAGGACGATACCTGAGCTGGTACCTCATGTCCAAACCACCATATTATGATTTCTGGAAGACTTTGAGCTTCGACAGATTTAATGTGCATCAGCCCCTCTACACGGCGGGTCATCAGTGGTACTGGGGCTCGAACTCATGGCACTCTGACCACAAGTTAGTGACAATATCCACTAGGCTACAGTGGCCACGTCAGAATGGGGGACTTTAACTGAGGGGTGTATGCATACCCCTTTTATTGGAGAATATTTCATTCATAAAACACTAAGACGGAAAGGCCTAGGGGCTAATTTTTATGCCCAAAATTGAAAATATCTTGGTGTATTGGTGCTAGGGAGGCATTTGTACTCTCAAATCCCACCCTAGTGTCCGCCATTGCTTTTACTGATTAGAAATGTACCTTTTACAAGAACTTATATAGATACTAAAAACGTCCTGGAAAGTTCTAATAATTAAACAGTAAAAAGCAAAACAATATTCTGGAAAAAGAAACAAGAACAATATGAAAAACAAACAAACCATTTTTAATTGCCTTTACTCTGATTTAATCTGCTTTCTTTCTGTTCAACAGGCAAACGCTTTACCACTAAGCTATCGCAGTCAAGTTGGAGAAAACAAACTTCACAATAATATTTCGAAATTAATTTAAATAACATTCAAAATTTGCTTATAAAGTCTGTAATAAAAATCTACAAGATTAAAATATATTTTATATTATCAATTACACTTTTCGCGTACTATGTTAAAAATTTTAGAGGTTTTACACCATCATTTTAATTTTATAGGGAGAGAGGAAGAAAATCTATAAAAAGAATTATGGATTCCCTAAACATAAAGTATATTTATTGTTGTTAATAATATTTATATATATTGTGCAACAAAATTCCCAGTTTTCCCCCCAACTTTCAATTGGGTATTGTATACCTATAAATATATTTTTTACCCAGATGTATTCCATGACAAGTAAGCTTATCTGGGTAATATAAAATAAAAGTAAAATATTTCTGTTTGTTAATAATAACTTCTGATAATTGTTTTGAGGCTTGTGCATTGGAGAGGGTAAATCGGCAATATTGGTTCCCTTATCATTTATAATGATGTCAAGTGATCTTATTTGGCATTAGAGTTTTATACATTAATGTCTTATTGGGCTATGATATCGGAATTTGTAATAAGGTACAGGAATATATCCGGTCATCTCTTGCTTGTGTATTTGTACTCAGCATAATGTTTTCTTGTTTTTGGTAAAGAGAATTCTAGACGAATTAATTGGGAATTCTTAAATATGGTCATTATTTATTAGCTTCAGTATAATTTTTTCACTCCAACTAAATTTATAATAAAATATTACAAAAGACGCTGGGAATATATAGTATTACTTTATGAAGTTACATGGCACATTAAAATTCTTCTCTCAAGACATAAAATATAATATTAAAGAGACTTAAGTAATGATATAAACTTATTTTAATCGATATCCTTTACCAGACCACTTAAAATAAATATTTAAACGCAATGAAAATGAAACGATTACGATAGAAGCTATCGCACAACTCAATCGACACTAATATGGATATTCTACTACAACTTAAAATTACGATACAGATTTGAGAATCGGCCCTGCTTTCCTTCTAAAACATTTCAAAACCTCTTCTCCAAACACGTATCCTCAAAATAAAACAACATATCCACCGAAACCAAACTCGAATGTATTACTGCGCAACCTTATCACTCCAGAGAAAAGAGTCCAACAATATTAAACTTAATGGCTGGCAAACCGCGAAATAAAGGCCGAGAGACCCTACCTGGTAGCTACCAGTCCGTTGGTGAATAATTTACCCAACTAAGCCCCCTCACTAATTCCGGTTCTCTCTTCAAAACCCAGAGTATGCAGCAATTAAAGCTTTTGACGAGAATATCTAGAAAATGGCTGGAGGAATTTTCCGGTTTTCGTTCAGACTTTAGCTCTTAAAATCCCGATACTGGACATTGGGGTTTCGCGGGGTATTGCTCGGAGGAATTAAATTTCTCTCTCCCTGCGACCCAGCATTATGAAGACAGAGTAAAGATTAAATTTACAGTATTTCGATGTATCTGCAAGCAGGGATGAATTTAAAGGAAGGATCATAAGAACGTATTGAAATGCTCGGGCGTGCTTTCCCAACGATGCTGATTGCTGTTTCAAGTGGATGGGTAAACGTGGAAACATATGAGGCGAACATTGCAGATCATTTAATGGTTCACGCAACACCAGGTCTGAAGACGATAAGAGGCATGTTATGGATATAGGGATGTGATTAAATTTTAAT
>BMAV01016922.1:669419-682317 GCA_019973955.1 Trichonephila inaurata madagascariensis
ATATATTTTTTTAGAATTCATAAAAAAATTCCTCTTTCAAAGGAATGAGCTTTGTAGATAAATTTTTAAGCCAACTTCATTTATACTTTATATTTCCCCATTTCGTTTTATGAAGAAAAAAAAATATTCGCAGGCTATATATTCCTCAAGTTATAACAACAAAGAAATCAATAGCTTAAAGCAAGAAAGATTTTATTTAGGAAAAACTAAAACTAAATTCCATATATGTTTAACAAAAAAGAAATGTATTTTCGCCTCTAAATCTGAAGAAACCAATTTTAAAGTGAGACCACACATTTTATTCTCGACCAAGTATAGAATAAATCTACGTTCCACATCTTTCAATTACGCTCGAAATTATTAAAGCAAGATATTTCTCAAAAAACTACTTCATTAAAATATGTTACTTTGTGCTATGCATAACTAAGTGGAGAAACTTCATTTTACAAAGTATACTTGAAGCAGCAAAAACAACTTGTTTCATAATATGCATAAAAATATCCCATGAATATTTCTAATCATAAACATATTCTCAGAATCTTGTGTCAACATCATCTCATCTTTTAAAAAAGACTGAACTAGTGTAGCAATTTTTATCAAAACAAGTATTACAAAATCTTAAAAGAAGTACTTGAAATTCGACAAAAATATGTATTATGAGTTCACCTAAAAATATTCCTTTCTCTGGCAAGAATTTTAATCCAATAATCAATAATGTAAATTAATTTTTATATAAGTTACAATAATAATTCTTATAAAGTTTATTTGCAAAACCTTCGTAAAAGAATTATGGAAACATTCATAAAACCTTATCGCTTAAAATTTTTTGAATGATAAAAGATGATTCATAGAATGGGAACTTAAAAATCCAAATTGATAAAAATTCATAAAAAAAAAAAAAAAAAAAAAAGGAATTTATTTTTCGATGGATTAATTTCTGTATAGCGCTTGAAGAAGAAGGAAATGTTTATTTCACTCTTAAGTAAACATTTTACTCGATATTCCAATTTTAACATCCTTAACGATTCAGAGAGGTTTTTACACTTTATTAAAGAGTTTCTTTTTTCTTTTTTGATGTCGAGATCCAATGTCATCGATAAACAACGAGGAAAAATGAATGAAATGAAAAGAGACCGAAAAAGAAATGTTTTGGGTCGACGCTGCTCAAAGAAGAGATTTTCAATGCTTTCCTCATGGCTGAATATTTGAATATGAATTCTCCTCGGCAATGTATGTATGATTTTGAACCTAAATCTTTATCAAATCGATTGAGTGGGAACAAAGTGAATGCTGATGTTTTTGCTTTGTGTTCAGTGCTCTTTTTCGTGTAATAAATCTTTGGCATTTTTGCGGAGAAAAAATTGTAATTGTTTTAATTTATTTCAGTCTCTTTGATAGGTGAAGAATAATCGATGAAGTATGAGAAATATTTATTAAAACTGCAAATAATTATATTTACAGTTTTAATTTAAAATAAAAATTGTAGTCGTGATGGAAAAGATATGAAACGTAACAATATTATTATGAGAACGTTTTTTTTAGTTTTTGTAAATAATGTCAAATTTTAACAAACAATACGTGGGTTTTCTTTTATTTATTCATATTTCTATAAAATAAATATTTCCCAGGAATAAAAAAATGAGTAATTTATTTAGATATTATATTATAAAGTTATTTAAAGTGGTTTTCCATAAAAAATAAATTTATAAAATTAATAGTTGAAAAAATGGTTTCAGTTTTTCAGAAAAATTTCTGCCATTAATGCCCGGAAAAAAAAACTTTTAAGATCAGTATTAACTTATGCATGTGAAACTTGGTCCATGTCTCGAACGGATGAGAACATGGTAAGTATCTAAGAAAGGAAGATTTTAAGATTTAGTTTTGGAGGAATTCAGGAAAATGGAACATGGTGAAGAAGATTAAATTTAGAACTATCGATCATATAAAGAATCTGACATTATAAACTTCATCAGAATACAACGAATTAAATGGGCAGGTCACGTTATCAGAATAAACGAAGACCGCACCACTAAAAAGTCTTCAATGCTCAACCAATTGGCACACAAAGAAAGGGTAGGCCAAGTCTCAGATGGATTGATGGTCTAGAAAAAGATATCTCCTAGTTTTAAGAACTAGGAATTGGAGAACAGTGGCAGGAAGAAGGCTGGCCTGGAAAAGGCTTATTGAGAAGGCGAAGGCCCACCCTGGGCTGTCGTGCCACTGAGGAAGTAAGGATTAATGCCTGGGTTTCGAAGCGCTATAGTAAATAAAAGCAACAGCAAACAGAAGAACGATCGAATACAGCAAAAAAGATCATTTGAAAGAATACAGAAACCAAGTTTTATTTATATACTTTACAGGTATTCTATGAGTGAACCTCGGTTATACTGTGTATATTAATACGATTGTCCACAGTTCCTGTCGCACTCTACTTAACACGTTACTATCAATATTATTGACAACACGTGTCATCCTTTCATCTAGTTCACACGGCAAAGAAAGTATGAAAACTTTGTCTTACGTAAAAGACCAAGTATTCGGAAAACACGGAAAAGATAACACATGCTATCAATAATGTTGATAGCACCATGTTGAAAAGAGTGTGACAGAAACTGGACTACCACATTGACGTATGCCGTGCGACCAAAATTTCACACGCAGAACATTTGTAAAGTATGTATATAAAACTTGAATCGTTTTTGTACGCTTTCAAATGTTCTCTTTTTTTCCCCTGATGTATTCGTCTTATGTTTTTACTATAGTGCTTCGAAACCCGGAGAAGGAATTACGAATAACTCTGTATTTTTGTGCATCCAGAATATCCTACATATTTTTCATGAAGAATTGGCGTTAAATATTATTTAAAATTCATTTTCATATCAGTTGCTGAATTAGAATTCCTCTTCTTTTAAAAAAGAAGGGGAAAGAGAAAAAAAAAGAATCAAAAATATATTTCATTTATTTTTTTCAAGTTATAATCCATTAAAAAATTTACACCTATTAAATGCAGTTAGTTTCTATTTTTGAAGAAAATGCTAGTTGTTTTGAATTATATACATTTATCAGGTCGCCCGAACATCCAATTTTTTTAAAAAAATATATCGCCATTTTGTCAACTTTTCTTATTTTTATCATAATTATTTTACCTTTCATACCGAATTCTACATAATAAAATACAGTACATCAAATGAAAAAAAAATCAATGGTAAACAAAACATAATAATACTAATTTAAAAGAAAACTAATTTGTTAAAACATGCAAAAAAAAAAATTAGCAAGACCAAACTGTTTCATTTATTCCCAGCGAATCCTGCTCTATTAGCATTAAACATTCACACTGCTATTAAAACATGCAGCAACCTTACCCTCTCGGCGCAAAGATAACACAAATTAAGCGACGTTTTACAAAGATAAAACCCTTCACTGTCACCGCATAAATACGAAACCGCGATGATAACAAAAAACCCATCGCACCCCTGATTCTTCTGCCAGAACGACTTGCGCATAAAACACGACACTAAAAAGCGAAAGTCATGATTCAAATCACGATGAACCATCCGTCATAATCAGATGTCCTAAATCTCACAACACCCCCGACTCATTGCATGATCACTTTTAACATTTTTTTTTTGGCCAACCCTACAACACCCCGCTTTTTTTATTATTAATCTAGTTCTTTTATCTTTACGTTTGGAGTTAACACAATGACTGCGGACTCTTCACCGGTTTTGGCTTTTGTGGAAGGGTAGGGAGTATTTCGGAAATGAGGTTGCAGTGACACCACCGTTAATCTACACTTTTAGATCTCTGCACGCACATCGGGATTTAGATACGCGATATGAACTCGCGGGGGTCGAGAGGGGGGGGTTGGTTGAATAGGAATGAGGTTACGAATCACTTTTTGAAACGCTTGAAAACGCTTGGCAACAAACGATTGCGGGACTTTACGGTTTTATGAGTATCGAATTTGTACCGCATTTTGCACAGTCGGGTTGACGTTCTGAATTGGTGTTTTGCCAGCCGTGATTATTTTAGGGGCCCATGTTAAAGGGTAGTTCTAATTGAAAAAACCACTCTAGTTTTTAAAATATATCAAGCTATGGTTGTGCTCAAATTGGTATTCAAGGATGTTTCCTGATGGGAACCATGAGCTGGTTTTAAAAGCCACGGCACCTTTGAAGAATGTCTAACTTTGAATAACAAACGATAATGGATCCGTCGTATTTTTATTTCTATGACATGCGTTTATGGGGCACAAGGATTGTTATTGCAGATGAATACTGTTGTGGAGTGTACCGTAAAATTTGGAAATGTTCTCGTTTCGAAACTTAAAAACTTATATTTATGAAAGGGTTATATTACAAATTTCTTTTTGGAAATCGTTGCATTTAAGTCACAGAAATACACCCCTTTTAACTTCATCCAAAATTAGCTTAAGATGAATGAGAAGTTTGAAATCTTTGTACAATAAGAAAATTATTCGCGTGAGTGAGTGTTTATTAACGTCATACTTGACAATAGACCTCGAAATTTTGAACATTGGTTAAGTTGTTGTTCTTGCTAATGCCACCTGTCCGACGGTGTCAGATCGAGGTCCACGAAATTCATCACGGCAAAGGGCTAGATGTACCACCTGTCGCGTTAGCCGTAGTTTTTAGCTCCATATAGGTGATAGTACGAATTGGTTCGGTTGCACCCCAATTTTGAGGGAAGACACCCTGGAGGTGGTTCACGGGGCATCGGTCAAGTACCAACAATGACACCTAAATTAGACCCCTCTGTCCAAACGTTCACCCCTACAACATGAGGAGGATATAGAGCTTCGACAGATTTAACGTGCATCAGCCTCTCTACATGGTGAATCTTCGGTGACCCCTGGAAATCGAACCTGTGACACGCCAGCCACGAGTTTGTTTCAAACGACTAGGCTGCCGTGACGACGGAAATTATTCGAAATAAACATTAAAAATGTAGAAAATTGAGATTTTTCCTATTCCAAAAACTAGTCAAGATTCCTGGAAGCTTCGCTTATGCTCCAGATATTCATTCTTAGCACAGTGACAATACGGCATGATATACGTATTAAAAAACATATGTATCATATAATACTCATGCTTTTAAATGCAATTTGAAATATACGGGATATACCAAATTATATGAAAATCAGTGATATCTTTTATTCTCTTTTGCAACGTAATAATGCATTAATATACTAATTATTAAAAATAAAATACGATGAAGGCATATTATTAAATATCCGACGCTTTTTTGAAAAGCATAGAATTACAATACGATCATGGAAGTCTTAAGGCATGGGCAAACTGGGCCCGGGCACATGGCTTCGTCCTAAGTGGGGGCCTCGTTTCGTTCTCGACTTTGCCTTAATAAAATCATGAACCAAATAATTTTAATTATCGAATATTATTCTCGCACGTATTCTCCGGCATAAAGGGAATTTCAAACTGCATGTCAACTGGCAAAGTAGCAAGACTTCTATTATGTGATGACCGTTGGCCGTGTTTAGGTCTAGGCCTGATACCGTAAACAATCAATCAACTTATTTAATCAAAATGTGGCCATCGGTCAAGTTGGTTTGTACCAAAGTTTGTGAGATTGTGAGTCCTGCACATTTATTTGTAATTAATTACCGTTTGCGCAACGAGTATTTAACAATGCATGCTATATACTGTTTACTTTTAAAGATGTTAGGTAGAGCCTACTTTTGTGCATAGGAACGTAAGGTCTCAAAAAGTTTTAATACATCTCTAAATACGATATATCTTCTCAAATTTCTTTTCCTATTATATCAGTAAAATTCAAGTTATATTTTATTTTTTCGAACTTATTCATTAAATATACTCCGTCAAACACATACAAATCTCAAATTACACCACTAAACAATAACTCGATCCACTATTTTAAAATAAGAAGGAAGAAATATATTTATTCGAACATACCAATGATGTTTAAACCTTCTGAGTATATTTAAAAAAAAAAAAACTCGATTACCTGCAACAAAAGAGTCAAAAGACCCTGAAACAAATTAATTCGCCCGATTCTTTAAGCGATATTTAAAAAAAAATCCAATAAAGCACTTCAAAGATCATTAATACTCTGTTCACGCATCAAAAACTTAAATCATTCGATAATTAAGATATTCAAACAGGTGGAACTCGAATCCTAATTTCATCAATCGTTTGGAAACACGGTTAAGACGTCCAAGGAAGGAATTACAATCGTCTTTTCTGCCAATGAAAATTCCATTCTTCCAATAAACCGCTAGAGGAGATAAGTCAGCACACACTAACTCCACAATCTTTCTCCTGGGTTCATCTTTCAAGTTCAAAAGAGGATAGCTTCCGAAACCTCCCGACATCGAAGAAATTAACCCCTTAAACGAGGGCGATATTAAGTCGTCTGCTCATCACCTTGCTACCCCCACCTCTCACCCCCACACTCTTCGAACAAAATCGAATTCCAGGAGTCAGGGAAAACCATTATTAACTGCTATTTAAAGGAATAGGAAAAAGAATCGATTTCTGGTTGGGGGTAGAGGAAAAAAAAAAAGAAAAGTAAAAAAGAAAAATGAAAGAAAGATGTGGCAGAAAAATCGAAAGCTACGTAAACAGGGAAGGGAAAGATTAAGAGATGTTTAAACGCTGGACGCGGAAAATAAATAAACAAAGAAAAATATAACAGTAAGGGGGTGCAGGAAATGGGAAAAATAGTAATAATAATAATAATGAAAGAACAATAAAAAAAGGTAGAGGAGGGGGAGTGTTGAAGAATTGTTTTCTGACTTTTGATCCTTAATGGACTCAACAATCTAATCCTGAGTTACTCTTTTGTTTATAGATGTGAAGTGTATATATAGTTTTTGTTATCTCAATCACTTCATTCTGATGGCTTTTGTTACAAAGTCGAGTTGATGATATAAAGTAACTGGAGAAAAAAATTAATAAAAAACGATTGCGACTTTGTTTTTTGTGATGTATTTCAGAAATTCAATCAGTAAATTAAGAAAAAAAGTAAACTTTGATTGAAGACTTTTTGTTTCAGGAAGATCCAATTTGTAGCATGCCACCAAATTGAAAATAATCATAATTATTTAAGATCAATTCTGCCTTTTAATCTACGTATAAGAAGATTGTAAATTCTGTGAGAATGTTACGTTTAATCCGTTATTAATTTGCATCGATTCAAATCGATACTTTAATCGTTATCTCTATCAGGATGTTGATATAAAAAATTAACTATGGATTTTTGTAAAAGGTTTATTGAAATAATTAATAATTTACTGATGATGGTAATAATAATTTTTATAAGGAATTGAGTGGATAATTTATCAATAATAAGATGAAATTTTTTTTTGGTATTTAAGGTATCCGAACAAGTTAAAATGATTTATTTTGATCAACTCAAAAATTTTTGGTATTTTTATTTCATCGGAAGGAGCACAAAAAATCCTTTAGTTTTACAAAACATATATTTTGTTTTTACGTCTCACAGAGATTGAGGTACAATAAATTACGTAAAATTAGAAAAAAAAAGGGAAGCGGGTCTTAAATCTACCAGAAGAGGACATTTAAATGGTTCAAAATCTATCATGGTGTGTTTGATATAACTCAAAATAATATAATTATATTTCTATGAAACTTTTTGAACCTGATATTTATATTGTTTCCTGGGAAATATACTAAAATAATTCGTAGAGTATGAATATTTTTTGAATTATGGTCTGTTCTTTCAATAATATCCTCATAAATATATATATATGCAACACTTATATAATATTTATTCCATTAATTCTAATATTCCTAAATTTCAATAAACTACTAAATTTTAAGTACATTCCCTAGCTAAATTTATGCAGTTTATTTTAGTAATACTTTTGTTGATATCAGTTTATTGCCTTTAATCTTAATCTAAAGAATTTTTAAAACTATAAAATTTCACTTATAATTGAAAGTTTTGTACAATTTATACAATTTATTTTAAATATTGCAGGTTAAAAGTTTATAAATAGGAATCATTCCTAAAAAGGACTAAAAATGTTTTAGTACGCTATTTTTTAAAAAAAGAACTCTGGACGTATTTGGACATCTTAAATAATTTGTTAATATCATTTTGTTTTAATATTAGGCGCACTTGTTATAGAATAAAGGTTATTCAATTCACTCGAAAGCAATAAAATATAAACGCAAGCTTAAATTAGAGAGTTCACTTCTTAGAAGATGTACTTTTCTTTTTAAATAGCCCCTTGCGTATGAGGGGGAAAAAATCCATAACTAGTCTGTAATTATTACAGTAAAATGATTATACAGACATAGTGAAGTATTGTTAGACATAATTTTATATCTTATCATCTGCAAATATTATCTTAAAAATAATTTATTACGAAATGCTAAAAGAGCTTTCCAATTCAAAAGGCCTTTTTTTTTCTAAGAAGCAAGGGTTTATACAATAAGATTTACAATTACCGTAAATTCTGGTGTATAACGCGCACTTATACTTTCAAGCTGCACTTTTTTAATTTTTATATATATTTACAGTGTTTATCGAGCAGCCTTTTTTTTTTACAAAGAAACCTGAAATGCATGTATGTAATGCTCTTATGTTTTAAAGTCATTTATTCATGGTACTATCCGATCCTTTTTAAAATAGTACACTTCAAGAACTCTGTATGTTCATAAAGCATGCCATTTCTTTTAAATAAACAGTATTTAGATTTATGTAAAAGTCTAAACTTTTTTTTTACACTCATATCTTTTTTATTCTTAAACCTATAATTTTTTATACCCGACTTAAAACGTGCATCCAGTAATTTCGATCTTCCTTTTTGTGTTAAAAGTGTGCATTTTATGCCGGATTTTACAGTATAACAGATTAAATAAATATTTTAGCTTTCCTATTTCAAGAGATCATTGCGATCTTATTATATTACTCTGAGAAATAGAAGTATTTTATTTTTTTGAATCTTGTAACTATGAATATTATCATATTCAACATCAAATTTTTTGGAAAATCATTTAAAAAAACTTCACTTTTTTTAAAAATGTTGCATTTCAAGCGATTATTAAAAATGGCGAGAGGACAGCCTCACACATGTTTGCGTTTAAAAACTGCGAAAAATATATTCGTTAAAAAAAAGAAGGGGTTTACGGGGTGCAATTTCGCATAACGATCTTTCAGAAGCCTTCTCCTTCGGATAAACCTTATTCATTTATTTACTTTTATACTTCCCAAAGATCCAAGATACTCCATCTTCGCTACCAAACAAATGAAATTTACTTCGAGTTTTACTATATAAACAAAGTTTCTTTAAATCTCTTCCGCTGCACAACGCGCACGGGAAACCGAGGATTACAAAAAAAAATTCTGATTGAATAAATAAAGAAGAAAAAAAAATTGTAAGAAAAGACCAAGACTGGCATGAATATTTGATCAAGGCAGTGGACTGCTTTTCATTAAAAACGTTCTCTTTACGGGAGGTTTTCGCCTTTTTGTGAGTCAAAGTTCCTCAGTGACATAACATGGGGAAGGGGAAATTCAGTCTAGATGAAGATGGAAAAGATAGTTCAACGAAAACGAAGAAGGAAGAGCGAGAAAAAAAAAAGAAAAGAAAGAGAGCAAAGATAGTCAGAAGAAATAATAAATAAAATGAGAAGAGCAAATGATCAAGATTTCCTCCCGATTTCCTGTTCTCCGGACTTTAATTAATTAGGATTCTAATTAATATTTCTCCTTATTTAACGGAGTTCGGGAAAA
The DNA here is from genome assembly GCA_019973955.1 of Trichonephila inaurata madagascariensis. Classification (NCBI taxonomy): domain Eukaryota; kingdom Metazoa; phylum Arthropoda; class Arachnida; order Araneae; family Nephilidae; genus Trichonephila; species Trichonephila inaurata. The sequence goes on from BMAV01016922.1 coordinate 679,188, forward strand.
GATAGGAAATAAAGAAGAAAAAAAAAAAGTCCAAATTTTCTCGCAGGCTTGTTTGATGTCTGGAAAAGTACTGATTTTCCCGATAAAATTTTGGGAAACATCACTGGAGTGTGAAGGTTTTCGGCTTTTTTTTTTAATTGCCTCCCTGTCCTTTTGCTCTCTTCGGCATACCCTTTAATTCCCTAAAAAGTTCCGACACACACAAAAGGGCCTGACTTTTCTCAGGTTTAAACAGGCACTAAAGAGACTTGTGAGCGAATTTTGCTTTTTCCAAAACGTAGAATAGTTATAACCCCAAATATATATTTATTTCATGTCTCCGAAATGTGCTTACGGTATGATTTGTAGCGTTTATTTACAACAAAATATTATTTCTTATACAATAATTAAGTACACAAATTTATTTTTCTCTTTGATATTTCGTTGTACATCCTGTTCTCTTATCCTAATGTAAAACTTAACTCGATGGAGAACTAATTCGTTTAGGGAAGCTGTTATAATTAGTTTCAAGTTGTATTGGCAACAAAAGACAGTTTCTCCAATAACTCATAATCGTTACGTTAAAAGAATATGAATTATGACAGAAAATTTATCTAGTTAAAACTTTTTACTAACTCAAATATAAATCTAAGATAATATTGTCGTATTTATTTAAAATTTGAGGACAGGCCGTTTAAATAATAAGTAAATACAGGGTTATTAATGATTCTCTCCAGTATTTCGAAACGTTTTAGTAAGTAGGCTAAGATAAAACGAACATTTGAAAGAATACAGGAACAATGCAAGTTTTATTTACATACTTTTCAAGTGTTCTATGTGTGAAACCTTGGATACACGGACTACATCAATGCGATAATCCAGTTCCTGGACACGCTCTATTCTACGTGGTACTATCAACGTTATTGACATACTGTGTTATCCAAAAACTTGGTCTTCAACACAAGATCAAGTTTACGTACCCCTTTTGCCATCTTATATAACAGAACTGCATGAAAGAATAACACATGTTGTCAATAACATTGATGTAGTAGCGTCCATGCTGAGTAGAGTGTGGTAGGAACTGGACAATCACATTAATGTGTGCCATGTGACCAAAGTTTCATAGATAGAACACCTGTAAGGTATGGAAATAAAACTTGGATGGTTTCTGTGTTCCTTGAAATGTTCTTATTTTTGCTGTATTCGTCTTAGTTGTTTTACTATAGCGTTTCGAAATCCTGTAGGGAATTATGAATAACCCTGTACTTATCACTTGTTTAGTTATATGTATAAATATTTATCACTAATTAAGTTATGTGTACGTACATATTTAGTATTAGTTTAGTTATATGCGAGTCCCAGTGGCCGAGTGGTAGCGTATCGCGCTTCCACACCAAAGGACCGGGTTCTACCCTCGGCTTATGCAACACCTCAGGAAATAGTTGGCTGGGCAAGGTCGACTCAGCCTTTCATACCTTCAGTGGATCGATAAATGAGTATCAGGCTTGCTTGGGGACTAAACACTGGGGGTTTTGCTTCAGAATGACCACCTGATCGGGACATTAGCTCAAGCACCTCAGCGCCCCATGGTCACGTATACTGAGATGGGCACAGTAGGACTTGGCCCTCATTGACCGTTGCGCCACTGAGTTTAGATTAGTTATATGCATGTAAATATTTATCATTACTTTAGCTATATGTATGCAATAGTTTGTGATTAGTTAGAGAAGCACAAGTGTTATAGGAAACAAACTTTGTAATTCTGAGCCGCAATCGGATACGTACGATAGATACCCAAGTTGATATCATACATTTTCACACTTTTCATAGCACAACCCGCAAGGACTTTTGAGACTCATTTCCATGTGCCTTCAGCCCCTATTTCAGAATATAGATTTTTAGGGAAGTGATTTGAGATGTTAACCACTAAGTTAAAACGGTGCGAGCGATTTACTGTTTATTTGCAGTGCACACAAAATCAACACGATTACAACTGGTGACGATTCTTGGTCAGGCGAAGACGACGGCAGCAGAACTGCACCACATTTCGAATATTTCTATTATATCTAATGCTATAAAAATACTTTTAAGATTAAATAACGAATTTACAAACATTTCCCGAATATTTTCGAATACAAGTAATTAAACATGTTATTTTAAGAGCACCTTAAAAAAAAAAGTTGAGTGCGTGTTCCAAAGTCTAGACAGTATTTTTGTATTCAATTTTCAACATAGAAATTATTCGTTTAAATATTTAACTTACAGGAAAGATAAGATAAAAACAAATTGTGTACTTTAGCTTGTAAACAGAACATATTCCATAAATTCAAAATTCTAATTTGCATATAAATATTCAATCATTCATACAAAATGCACGTATTTTCCCTGAAATGAATACATTGCAAAATAAAAACGTACTTTGATACTGTTTCTAAAAAAATATGCACAAAAGACTTGCGAACATATGTGAATAAAATTTTACAACATATATTTATATATACTTTATATATAAAAACAAGAAATGTTTCTCTTTCTGACTATGAATCATGCATTGAAATTTCTTTTACATTTTCAGGGTTTGACAGGATTTGAAGTGAAATAAATCTAAAGGGAAATATAAATTCAATACAAAGACAAATGGCATCTTCAATTGAATACAGCAATAATTTTGGTTTTTGATGAAGTAAAGTTCAAGCAATAAAAACGAACGCATTGGTACCAAATTCCTGAATTATACTGCAATAGGAATAATCTATGGAAAAGGATTTCAATACAGTCTGGAATGCCAATCTTTAAGGGGATATGGAGCAATATTTGGGTGTAGGGTGTAAAACGTCAGAAGAATTCAGAAGATACTGAGATGAAAATTATTTATGTCAAAAGTCACTAAATAAAGTCATCAAATTGACAAGACTGTAGCTGATAAGATTTTTATTTTTGCAGAAACACAATGTAAAAAGCTATAATAAATGTTTATATCATATTAACTTAGTTGATCGTCTTCCAAATATAGGAAATATCAACCCATTCATCAAGCATGTTTTTTCCAATTCCTACTATTAGCTCACACTCTCTATTTATTTATTTATCTTGGTGGAATTTTAAATCGTTAATAAAATACATTTTAAAGCGCTCAATTGAGCTGAAATTT
>BMAV01016922.1:682327-712251 GCA_019973955.1 Trichonephila inaurata madagascariensis
AATCGTTAATAAAATACATTTTAAAGCGCTCAATTGAGCTGAAATTTTATATACAAGATTATTTTGGATGACAATACAATAATTTAACTATAATTAATAAAAATTAATTGATTAAAACTAATTATTCAAAAGAATTACAAATACAGCCACGTTGGCATCATTTTTGGCGACTTAGCGACCATTATGGCGACTTGTGTCAAAACTTGAAAATGTTTTTTTCTTACATTTTAAAGCATCCAGTTGAGCTGAAATTTTATATACACGATTGTTTTGGATGACAATACGATACATTAATGATAATAAATAAAAATTAATTACCACTTAATTTTGTGAATTTATATATACTATTTAATAAAAAGTAGTTAAAATAAAAAATTTCTTTGTCGATCTAAGTAGGAATTGACTTCAATTTTTTTTTATATCACTTGTTTTTATCAACATATTTGTCCTTCGAGAGAGATAAATTAGTGAGAGTAAAGGCTGCAGAAATCGATGAATAATAGTATTTGGTAACAAGAATCGAATTTGAATTTTAGCGTAATGTCAACTAAAGCATAAAGTATTGTTCATCTATCTTTGAACGCATTTAGTGCATCAATAAAACCCTCGATTGAAATTATTGATGAAAAAATGAAGCTCTTATTCATGAGGTTAATATAAAATCTAATTAACCCATACAAAGAATGTCTGATGCATTTTATTTTTTTCTGATTGAAGCATTTGGTGAAAAGTACTTTAGTACTGCTTCATTAATTATAATTTAATTTTAGAGAACATAACTTAAAACTGTTATATTAAATTCATGAACAATTATACTTGAGGAATTACAAGTTTGTTACAAGATTTGCCAATTATTGAATAGATAATTAGTGTGCTTCCAATTGTAATAAACTGTAAAATATCTGGCAAAAAGAAATAATTCTCTAAACAATACTTCATTTTTAAATGAATGGTTATCTTTTAACAGACCTCATAATTGAATGGATTTGACGGAATGCATGCCTATTTTACCATTGTCACATTTGTATTAATTTTTTATTAAATTTGTCACTGCATTATAGCTAAAAACAACTAATTTTTCCATAAAGAATAATATGATACATCACATGTAACATACATTAATATCTTTAAAAAAATATGTAATGTCATTTTAAGGTATCCGACTACGTTCGGAACCGTGGTTTCAAAAAAGCGCGTAAGTGGATAATTATCGTGATATTTAGTGTCACTTAGATTAGAATACATGTATAAAATTGTTTTAAGGACATTTTGACAAAAAAAATTTATTTAAATGCAATATTTTGGAAAAAAATTCACTTAGAATAACCTTTTTTCAAAATATTGTCCTTTTCTGAAAAATGCTTCTATTATAATAATATTTTACCTGTGTATAGCTCAAACCTCTATACAGAGGCTCAACTATGATTTTTGAAAAATTCACATTATTTTTAGTTACAACCAATTAAAATAAATTATCGGCGTTTTTTTTCTTGAAATTTCTCCCCTCTGTTGTATAGTAAGACATGGATAAACCCACTTCTAAGTTATATATTTCAAAAATTCTAGTTGAGCCTCTGTAAAGAGGTCTCAGCTATATACAGGCAAAATATTATTATAATAGAATCATTTTTCGCAAAAGGAGAATATTTTGAAAACTGGGCATTCTATGTTAATTTTTTGTCAAAATATTGTACTTAAATTATTTTTTATTGTAATACTATTCTTAAAACAATTTTATATACATTTTCTAATCTAAGTGACAGTAAATATTATAATTATTATCCATTTATACGCTTTTGCAAAATCACGGTTCCGAACGTAGTCGTATACCTTAAATGATGTTATTTGATTGTGATATATGTAAAAAATAAGCTAGTGTGTGCGTAACTATTTATAAAAAAATCCCACATTACATCATTTAATTTCATGTTAAAGGCAATTCCTTTTAAAAAAAGAGCTTCAAGCCCAATTAAGCATTAACTACCGGGACACCTTACCATGGTGTGAGGTCCACCTTTGAGAACTTTGTCGCTTTTATATAAAAGGTCTGTTGAATCCAGTGTAATTCCTGTTTCAATGCTTAATTAATTTAAACATGGTTCAAGGACTGCGGAAGAGCTTCAGAAAGTATGCCAAATATTTGGCGAAAAAAATGAAGAAATGATATAAGCCAAGTAAAGGAAGTATATATAAAAAAATACATTCTGTTGATAAATTGCTTGGTGTATTACTTTGAAAAAATAATTTCCGCTACTTAAACTACTAGAAATAAAGGTTATGATAGAGGAATTTTTTTGTTGTTCTTCTCCTGACTAGAAAAGTCATAGACCTGTTATGACCAAAATTCACATAGATTTTCTTTGACTTGTTGGAAGGCAGCCAAAATAACATGAAAGTATCTATCAAATATTTTTACTCTATTTATACTTATTGGTGTAGGTTACAAAGTCACATAAAAATGTCATTTCAATATTGCTTTGTAAAAAGTAAAAAAAGAAAAGAAAAAAGAAAAAAAAAATAGTTCCCAAAAGAAACATTGCATCAATTGAATAAATGTATAAGGCTGCTTTTTGCAACAATCAGGTTGGTATTTAAATTTTATATACCAATTTAGCCAAACATCTCCTCCTACTTTTTTTTATTACCAAGAAGATAAAAAATTTTAATATATGCATGTTAACTTATTTAGGTGTTGTTTTTTTTCAATATATAGCAATTATTTACTGTTTTAGTTTGCTTGCTTGATTTACTAAAAAAAAATTGGCATTACAAAGCTACAAGACAGCCAATCAAACACAACGCGCAGGTGAAAATTTAAAAATTTTCTTCAAAACATGTATTGGGAATTCTCAAAAAAGGTACGTTTGATAATATTTAAATAATAAAAACGTAAAAGTTTCTTAAAATAATAACTTCGTATTATACTGTCGACCAATTTCTTTTTATCAAAAAACTTCACCAAATGTCTCGGATATGCAGTCAACAGTGGAAAAATCTTCCCATGCATGTTCAGTTACAACAATAATAACGATGATAAAACATTTCGCGACATTTTTTGAATTGGTGACATCTTTTAATTTGGCGAAATTTTTCGGTGATATAATACTTAAGTACCCTAAGAAATTATATTACATTAACAGTAATTGAAATGCCTAAAGTTTCGAAACTTCCATTAAATTAATCTAGAACTTTCTCTGTAACTAGGAAACAAAGACCCTAATCCTCTGACTTTCAGTATTTTTGAAATAAAATGAAACTTAGACTAAAGAAATAAAACTATTGACATAAGTAAGGAAACAGTAGACGATGCGGGTGTTGGTTCGAGCATTCTGTAATATAAATGTATCAATGTTTCAGTTGTTGAGTTTAACTGACATCGTAACCCAATTTAATATTTCTATTCACAGAAAATTCTACAAGTTTTGTGCTTGAAACTTCTGTACCTGTTGACTAAAATATTCCTACACTGTAAAGATATAGGTTAAAAGTATTATATTTGTTTTTCATAATTCTCTATGAGAGAAAATTAATCTAAAAATAGTATGGACAACTTATTGCTTTAAGTTTATTTACGAAGTTACATGTTTTTAAATGGGGATTACTTTTAGCATTTTTTATATAAAACTGAAAGAAATGCGATTGAAAAGACTTTTATTCATAAAAATGTATTTAAAAATTTTCGAATGAAGAGATAAAAAAAGAGAGAGATCCTTATAGATTTGAACAGTGTAGTACTATTTTAAATATCCGAGTTCATTAATTTTTAAAAACGTTTGGGTTTATTTACTTTTTTTTACACTAATCCGTACTTGCGTATTATGCCGGCGACCAATTTCGCCAAATCAAAAGACGTCGCACAATGACGCGATACACAGCCAATAGTGGAAACCGTTTCCACGCACGTTCGGACTCAGTAATAATAAAGATGATAGCATTTGGAGACATTTTTTGAATTGGCAATGTCTTTTCGTTTGGCGAATTTAGTCGAGGGTATAATACGTATAAGTACCTTAAATTTTTACATAAAGAACGAAGTAGAGATTGTTGGCATAGGAATGTCACCAAAATCTAATCTATATTACATAGAAAACTTAAATAAAATCTTTTAAGGACTCCTTCCTTGTTTAGCCATTATTATTTTTTCTTTCTTTCAAAAAGTTTCAGGTGGAAGACAACAAATTCTAATGCAATATAGAGGTTAAAATCAACCTCATCCAATTTCCGTAAACTTAGAGGAAACTTTTATTGAAAGTTACCCCAGTGTTTAACATTCATCATTAAAATAAAATCCCAATATTTTAACGGTGAAAGATTAAAAAAATTTCCTGAAAAACAAAACAAGATTCAACTCCAAGACGAGTGATACCAAATCAATTCGCACACAAAACGACTTCATCAAATTTCTCTACAATCTAAGGGAATGGTAAAACTTGCGCATAATACCGAATCGATATTTTTACAAGAACACTTCTCGTTTCCGACCGTCCTTAGTTGCGTTGACAATAAAAATCGTCCCTTAGTTAAAAGGTGCCAATGCAAGTGCGCATAAATGTTAGGTGCTGGTGTCTCTGAGCAGCTGTTTTTGACAGAAAGAGTAATGGGTCTTTAGCACCTTTCTGGCAGATTCGGTTTTCTCTTTTCTATTGCAATGGATGTACAAATTTTTTTTCTCTTTTATATTTTCACTCACGCATTAGGATCAACCGACAACAAACTGGACTGAATTTCATTTCGGGTACCTTTTTTTTCTTTTACACCCCGTCACGGAATAAAACTTGATCCTTTTTTTTCCCTTCTTTTCTTCGTGTTCTGTGGTAGAGCTTACGGTTTCGGCAACTTCATTTTGTGAATGGTGTAAAGAATACGGGAAAAAATGGATTGATTGATTGTGTTTTTCCCTTTAAAAAAAAGAAAGTTCTAAAGTTATATCAACCAATTTTTCTTGGTTTCGAATGATTCGAGAGTTTTAAAACTTAAGTCGAAGAATAATGAAAAGAATGTGATTAGGAACTAATCTATTTTTGTTAATACAATGAGAAAGCTGAGTAACACTCTTAATAGAAAATTCAACAATAAGTTATGTAAATCTTCAGAATCTCTGTTATAATTCAATTCCTACAATTAGTTTACAATCTCCCTATATATATATATCTTGTTCAAATTTTCAATCGTTAATAAAATACACTTTAAAGCGCTCAATTGAGCTCAAATTTTATATACACCATAATTTTGAATGGCAATACGGTAATTTAATTATAATTAATAAAAATGAATTGATTAAAACTAATTATTCAAAGAATTACAGATACAGCCGCTTTGACATCATTTTTGGCGACTTGAGTCATAACTTGAAAAGGTTTTTTTCTCACTTTTTGAAGAACTCGTTTGAGCTGAAATTTTCTATACATGATTGTTTTGAGTAACAATGCTACAGTTTAATTAATTAAGTAGGAATTGATTTAATTTTTCTTTTACATATTTGTTTTATTTATCATCATAAAAGCATATAATTTTATTTCTTTAAAAAACAATTATAATTCTTACTCATATGACTGTCAAAATGATGTATTCATTCTTCGAACTCTCTCTCACGTATTTGAAAAAGAAATATTTTTTTCATTTCACTAACCATATAAAATCCGAGTATAACGCGCACTTTCAACACAAAAAATAAGATCGAAATTTACAGATGCGCAGAGTTATAATGCGCTGGGTATAAAAATGATAGCTTTAAAAATAAAAAATAGTGATAAACATAAGAAAATTAGACTTATACATAAACGAAAAAGATTTAATATTTTAAAAAATGACATCCGTTATGAACTTAAATGGTCGTAGTTCTAAACATATACTAATTTTTCAAAAGTTTGGGATAATACCTCGAATAAATGACATCAAAAGATAAGAGCATTGCGTACATACATTTCAGGCTATTTCGTAAAAAGGGGTGATCGTTATGTGGTGAATATAACTAAAAATTATATATATATAAAAAATGCAGTTTGAAAGCATAGGTGTATGTTTTACACAGGTGCACAGGATTTTACGGTAAAAAAACTCATAATTTAATTGAACAAGTAAAAGAACTTTTTTTAAAGGCAATTCTTACTTCGTTAGAAAAACGTATTGGCGCCATCTGTTTCAGCTAATTGTAACTTCGACAGAAATAACGCAGAATAAATTTAAAATTAAAAAATAGAATTTGATTAATGAATTAATAATTGAAAAAAACTGTATTAACATCAAGTGTTATTCACTACAAATTTAAAAAAAAATGTATTTGAACTTCAATGGATGAATAGAAAGCATTTTATAAACGATTAAAAATCTACTTGCTTATAATATAAAGTACATACTAATATACATTTTTAAGTTGCACATTTTATTTTCATCTCAAAACTTAATGAAATTAAATCAGCTAATAATTAATGAGCTTTCTGAAAGATATGTAGCAGAATTTTAACAGAATATATCTTATTTAAATTAAGGTGCAATGTTTTTTACTTTTATTAAAGAAGTCTTATTACTCGCATTCTTCATTTGGTATTGAAGGTAGATATTATAAAAATAGGCAGAATAAAAACATCGAATTTAAATTAAACAGTAAGTCTGGAATAAAAATTTCTAACCGAATTTTATTTATGACTCAAAATAAATACGAAATTTAGTAACACTTCAAAGTTTTTGATACGAGCTATTAAGTTAAGCCAGACAAAATGGATTTTTTTCCCCTACTAAGTTTTATCTTTTAAAAAAAAGTCAAGTATAAAGAGAGAGAAAAAAGTTTAAAAAGGAAGAGGGAGACAAAAAAATGAGATCCTAGAAAACCTAAAAAACGGTAAGGGGTTGACAGGAAAGACAAAAATACCGTTTGTAAAAAAGAAAAATGTGACATTTCAACCCACACTAAAGACATATCCATAACAAAGAAAGGTTCGGAAGCGGTATACAAAGAAATCGGAACCAAAGATCCAAATGTTCTTTGGGAGGTCGAGTTCTTTTTTGTGTGTGTGTGTGTGAAATCTCTGTCACAGCCCCGAAATGGTTTCTTGGGAGGCTTGTGCTCAGGTACGCAAAAGAACTTGAAGGGGAAGCTACTTTTACAGGGGGAGGCCAAACGATTGTGGTCGGTACTTTTATCTCTAGAGATGGAAAAGAATACAAGAGGTAAACATTTTTGTACCTGTGAGGAAGTAGGTTTATTTTATCTTTGATACGTTTTGTTGAGGAACATGGGAGTTGTTGTGACGCCAGTTTAGAAAGACCGTATTTTATGTGATATTGGACGAAAGAAAAGACGTTAAAAGCTGTGGTATAGAATTTAATGCATATATATATATATATGCGATCTATTTGTATTTTTTCTATAAGTTTTGTATTACATAAAATATTCTAAACAATGTTTACACATTAAGGTATATGATCATAAGTCTATGGAATATTTTTTAAAGTATTACATACCTAAAATTTTATTTTTAAGATAGCAGTCAACTGTAATAAAACTGTACGACTTAAGTAAACATTAAATTCATTATTAATGCATTTTAAATTAATTAAATTAGTTAGCTTAACAAACACATGAGTTAAATTATTTTTTAATAAAATATTAAATAAAATTTTAATTTGTTCAGAAACTAACTGAAGATAAGTTTAATTCGAGTTAAGATGAAACTAAATATCATCATTAGACATTAAGTATCAACTGATTATGTAATTCAAATGGACTGTAGAGACCTTTATGTGGTTTAGTGTAAGATACATTAGCACAAATGTTATTCTCATTGCCTAGTACAAGTTCGAAATTACAAATTTAGTGCAGATGATACATTGTATAACTGTAGTGAAGTGTTGATTTAATAATGAAGAAAATGTTTTTTTTGGATCGATATAGTATTATAAATCTATAACGAATTATTGGTTTACTAGGTAATGGGTAATTGAATAGTAAGGAGAGAATTTGAATTACCAACTCGTTTTACAAATTATTAATTGAATGATATGAATCCTTGTTGAATTTGAATATACAGAAAGATTCTAATTAATGCTTCACTTCCAAAATGTTGTAAAAAAAGAACCACTGTTTAGAATGACTCCAAGTTTTGACTGAATATACTTGAAGAAGAGGGAAATAGTATGGAATACGAAAAAAAAATCATTGCCATTTTTAATGTTGATTTAAGGACAATTAAAAACCTGTTTTTCTTATCTAATGTGGTACGACCTTGCCATCGTGTATGGATGGGCTTTATCACAAACAAAACCACAATTGTTGAATGACTTGGAAGTCCTTTTTTCCCCCATCAAAAAACAACCGAAACAATTGTGTACATTGAGCATTACAGTTGGTTAAATATGCAACTCAAGCCAAAGTCATCGTACTTCAATTCAAAATGCCAATTGTAGTAGAATCTACTTTCGTAATGCCGCAGTTATTTCTCTATTCATACACTTCAGAACTTTTTTCTTTTGCCATACCAATTCCCCCTTTTCAAGTACATTCAGTTCAAATTTGAAGTCAGACCTGTGGTTCTTTTTTTACCTCATTTTAAAAGTGGAACGTTAATTATAATTACCTAGTATAATTAGTTTTTTTACAATGAGATAATAAGCACATCTCTTGTGAATTCATTATCGCAAAATTATAAAGATGTAAAAATCTCACAAAACTGGCTAAACATAAAGTTTTCATCTACCAACCTTTCTGTACACAAAAAAAGTTGCTTTATTAAACAAGATGGCGATCTTTCATCGTATTCCATAACCAATGAATCAAAAACTAAAAATTAACACAATGAATTTACACACACCTCTGAATTAAACTAAAAATTCCCCAGAAAGAATTAACCTTTTACAACAGAGCACAGAAGTACTCTTTTAACTGCAAACACTCAAGCAACTATCACCAGCACATTGCATCGCCAAGTGTCCATGGCGAGCATTTATTTATTTAATTCCTTTTCTTTCTCGCTCGCCATTGTGGCGAGAGTCAGCGCGGAACAAATTTAAGTTTGTTTCGCGCTCCGTGAGTGCCTTTGACAAAGATGAGGTTCTAGGGTACTTTATGGATCCGGTTAATGGCCTATAAATCTTCCCCAGCAAGCCCAGATTCCGGGGACGCGGAGATTTCGTTTTATTTGGCTTCTTTTTTTTCCCATTCTTGGCGAGGCTCAATTGACGACACGACTTTGGAATTAACCCTTTTAGGAGAATTCCGTGATCTATTTAATCGCCAAAGCGGTATTTAATTACCTAAATTAAGCTCCCATTTGGAATTCTTTTGGGTAAAAATTGCTTTTGTGTAAAATTTGGAAAAGGAAGGGGGTTTTTGAAGTTTTAGTTCTTGAGGTTGAACAAGTGCAAGAGAAAATAATTAAAGTTTTAATCTTTTTTTTTAATTATTATTTTTAAAAGAAATTGCTCTCTCTTGTAACAGGGTGACCTTTAACTTGGGTGTATGGTAATGGCACATTTAATATTATTCTATTTTATTTATATTCGAAACATTGAACATCAAGCACATTCTTTCCCAAGTTTTGTAAATATTTACATTCAAACATAATTGAAACGAACACATTTTTTAATAGTATTTTGAAACTAGAAATATACTTTTCCTCACGCAGACGCTAAGTATTCACTTACTATTTAATTAATTTGCATCTATTTCAGTCCTTTACACTAAGGAAGCATTTGAAATAGAATTCAATAAAAAAAAATATCGAAATAAACATTGAATTAAACAAATAAAAGATACACTTTTAAGTTATTTTATTTCTAATGGGCTCTGTATTGACAACTAAGCCTCTGCATACATGGCAAATCCCCAAATGTGTGAGCCATTTCATGGTGGTACCATCTAGTGGCGAGTCTCGCAACCAAATTTAGACGCCAGAATTAATTTTAATTTAAGCTCTCGTCGGACGCTAAATATTGCCCTGATTTAATTTTACCAAGAGTACCAGAGTCAAATTGATACTCAATGGATATTTTACATGCCACATAATCATGACATGCGTGCCTACGATTTTCACATCCAGAAACTCTATCGACTGCAGTCGTGATCGAACCCACAAATTTGGGTTCAAGCAGTGGGCACGCTAACTCCAAGCCACTGAGCAGACAATTTTAAGATATTTTAATTAAGAAAATGCAATAATTTAATATTTAGGTTTTCGGTATAAAGTGTTCATGTTGCTAACAGCTTTAAATTAAAATAAAATATATCACACAAACATACAGTATTAAAAATGTTGCTCAAGATTTTTAACTTATCGATTTATAAGGCAATATATGTGAAAACATTCAATCAAAACCTAATAAAAATAATCACAGATCAAACTTATGCACTAAATAACGGATTATGGAAGTTTATTGTTTTTTAGGATCATTTTTTAATACTTGAATGAGAAAAAAATTCAAATTAATTATATTTCTAATCAAAAAATTAATTCGACCTTTTATTTCTTATTTTAAGTTTTTCTAGTAAAGTTTGATTCAGAACATGATGCTTATATCTCTCATTAAAGCATAATATAATACTTAAATATTCTTATATAACTTTGAAAAAATAAAAATCTTGTTTCAAAAATATCATATATGAACATATACATTTTTGGTTTTATTATAAATGCATAAAGTACTATAAATGAATTTTTATTTAATGCATACATATATGTCACATTTACTTAATTAATGTGATAAAAATAGCTCAATTTTTAAGTTTTACTGCAGAAATATGGAAAAAATGTATGGGTTTTATCCTACTGGCATTGGAATCCACGAAGTAAAAAAAAAATTCCGAAAAAAGTTGAAGGAAGGTTACAGTTTTTCTTACCACATATCCTTTTTTTTTTTATACAAAAAAAAATCCTTTTTAGTAATTACATTCTATTTTTGTTTCCCCCTTTTATCTTAGACAAAACTTTTCCTCATTCTCCTCCCAAGCACTCAACAAACCCACTTTATTTCAATAACAACACCCATTCTATTTGCCGAGCAAGCCTCTCCAGAAACTACAAAACCTAAATTAAACGCACCTAAAAAAAAGCAGCATCTTCCTCCCCAATCTGCAAAACCCCCTTCGTCCCGAATGACAACCTTTAAATCCGCACGTTATGCCAGGCCATGCAATAATTGCATTCGTCACTAAGGTGGCATTTAGTCCATGCCATAATAGGGCGGCTCCTGATTTCCTGAAGCCTCATCAGGAGCACCCATCAGACGGAATCCCAAAGGGAAATGGGCCGGATCTTCCGGATTTTCCGGCTCAACAGTAAGGAAAGAAGGCTTGATCCCAGGCTCTAAGTGTCCGGCACCACGGCCCGATTGCAGCTTTATTACAGCAGGGTCCAGTCATCAGTGATAAGACGTTTTCTGGACCTTCAATTCGTTAACCCGGATTCCGAGAGGTGCTCCTCTTTTCCCTCTTTTCTCCCGTTTGGGCCTTTATTTTCAACATCTCCTTTTGATAAATGAGACTTAAGGGATTTCCTGTAATGGGGTATGGGCCCACGCCAATGTGCGCAATGGGTAAAACGTAATAGTTATTTCACGTACCAATCGGCCATGGAGAAAGTAATGCATTTCAAGTCTTTAGGCCTGTCGACGTTGTTTTCTTTTTTGTGGAAAGTTTGCCTCTTTTGGTAAAGGAGAGTTAAGTTGTACAAATGAACGGCGAGGGAGTTGTTCCGTGAATTGTTGAAATTCAATTGTTTATGGTGAAATTTCATTTGATGTAATGCATGTACATTTCTGTTTTCATCCAGTAAAAATGAAATTCCAAACAATACAAATGCGTAATACCGTTAAACTAAAGTTGAATTTTCAGTAATGTGGTTTACTGACTACTAGCTTTAAAAAATTTTACTGTATTGATGTGGTAAGTTTGATATTTAAATAGTTATTGATGATGGTATGTACGGGAACAGTTAGAAGCCACATTTAAAAATATGTTTATACCGCACTTGTGGCTCATCAGTAATTTTAAACAATAACTAATAATAATCAATTTAGAAATAGCCATAAAATGCATGCGTTTATAAGTCGAATCAATGAAATAAAGTTATTTTTTATTCCATCTCTATAACAAATATAAATCAAAATAATATCTTTAAAGAAAAAACTGAAAAAGTTATAAGCATCAACGTGCATTCTCATGATGCTTCCCTTTGAAATTATATAACTTAGGGTTTCTTTGATGTTATTGCAAATCTTCATTGCCACCTTCTTGCAGAAGAAACGTGATACATTAATAAAATTGATTGAAAAATGAATTGATGTAATGTGCGAGGGTTGTTGAAAATGGAAGGCTTACTGCAACCAAAACAGTATACAGAGTTATGAAGTATGTACGATTCACACAGAGTTTACGTTCCCGTATTCTTCTGAGTGATAAAAAATCTTTAATAGTTTATACGAATGAAGAAGCATTTCTAACATTGGTTAATTTATTTAACTAAGCACAGAAATTAATAAATTGAAATTAGTTTTATAGTTACGTTTGTGATTTGTTATGGCTACGACATCTACAAACGCGTTGGATTTGACAGGAGATTTTTCGACAACGAACTTACAGAGTTATCAACATAGGCTTCCGTTTATCTTGACAATATTAAACTCCAAATAACATCAATCTGAATTACTTATAAAACCGAATTCGATTGAATATAGGGTTTTTGGAATAGCACCTAAAATGTAGAACATAATTCAAAATTGTATTATAAAAATTGGTCTGCAAAGGTATAAACATACGGTACATGTTTTATTTTTCATTAAATAATAATTTAAAAGAAAAAAAATTATTTTCACAAACAAATGTTGGAAATAAACCTTTTTAGCAGTGTTTTAATAAAAGATTGAATTTCCCCAAAGAGTAAAATTATTTACAATTTTTTAATTTACAAATTCAATACATATAAATCATCAAAAAATTAAATTGTTTTTCAAACTTAATCTAAATTATGTTAATGTATGACGGAACTCTGGATCAATAAATAAATTTTAAGAGTATTTAAACAATTTAAAACCAAACTTCCGCATTGCATTACGAATACTTTAAACATAAGTGAAATTGCAAACTAAATATTGACGTGATAAAAAAAAATTTTTTAATTCAAAAAGAGCGGGTCAATAGAGTCAAATACCATATAAATATGTTATTAGTAAAAAGGAAAAAAAAGTCAGAGAGAATTAATCAGAAGTAAAAATGAATATAATTTTGACGTTAAACAATGTTGATGGTAGCTAAGATCAATGTTTATTTTTTTTATTATTTATCTAATGTTAGCCTTATAACATATTCAATTATGTAATGGACAATAGGTTACCGAAATAATTCCCCACAAATGACGTGGGACGTATCATTAATGTTGGGGAAAAATCCAATTTAATGATTCTTCTACTAATGTTAAAGAGTTTGTCACATATCTCTTTAATCATTACTTCCTTGCAAATACATGTAAACTGGCTGTGACAAAAAAAAAGTTTGGGAAATTAATGAATAAAATGCTTTTACTCCAAAGGCTGCAGAACACCAAATGAGAAGGATATAAAAAAATAAATTGTAAAAGTAGCATCCGAAGCAAATCATTTTTGGTAATTAGCCAAAATCTGTGCTATAGATTTTTTTTTGGCGCTTTGTTTGAAATCGTGTTTTATTATCATTAGACGGCTAACAAAAGCGTAAATTAAAGCATTTTTAGAGATTCCTTTTTCATTTTTGTTTGTATGTGTCTTTTTTTATTGCTGTAAATAACAATAGGGGTAAAAAGATAACGATTAATGAAAAATGTAAACAATGATTCACCACAATAGAAGAAAATGTTTCCATGTTGAAGCCTTTTGTGTGAGTCTTGTGGGTTTGGAATGTCTCTAAATTGAATCATAAGGGAACAAGTATGCTTTAGAAACTTAATGTGAAAATTATTATCGCAGAGCAACAAATATGTTTTCATTTCCCTCGTCCCCCCCCCCCCCCCAAACACAACCCATATGCTTGCAGTGTTTGAATGCAATATACTTGATCAAAATTTTTGCTTATATTAACTTAAATTATAAACTTATTTACGAAAACAATTTAGAATGTTGGAAATTGTCAACAATTCTCTAAAAAATTTACACAGCAAATAAGAATTTTAAACAAGTATCTATTATTTAGTTCTCTTATAGTAGTATATGTTAAAAGTCATACAAACTCACCAAGGGTGACATCGCAAGCGCACAAGAGCTTGATGTAATATGTTCATGCTAAAAATAGGTAAAGTCCTCGGTATCCCTTAATGAAAAGATGTAACTCCATTTATTAAATGAGCAAACCCACTCAACACAATTTCCCCACATAAATAACAGAACTTTTCATGAAGATAAGAAATCTTCGATGTAGAGTTAAATGAAATTTGCATTCGGAAACATTTAAAGCAGCTATTAAAGACGGATGCATTACTTAATAAATAAAACCTTGAAATCTCCAAGTCTTTTGCGAAGTTTGGAAAGTATCCTAATGCTGATATTTATTTTTTAGTAAATAAATACACATGCAAGGCGACACTATCACTTATTAGTAACAAAATAAAATGGAGGACAACACACAGGAAAAAGTATTATTCTCTACCAGTCTGTGTTTTACAAATGTATTCTTATCTAAAATTGTCTATTGTAAGAATAATACTAGACGGAGTTTGTGATATCAAATAAGAAAAAACATATCTGTATAAATTTTAATATAAATATATTGTGCATTGGTTTTATCAAAGTATATATAAAGTAAGCTTTCCATTGTTCAAGTAAATTTTCTTGGAAATACGTCTCAGTAGCATTTCTTTTGTAATAAATTCAAATACTGTGTGATACAATCGATAAGGTATGAAATGCTCATTTTCAGGATAGAACACGAACGTTTCAAAAAGATTCTGATTTCTATGACAATAATTATATATTTTTAATAAAGATGTATTAAATAATGATGTGCACGATGCATTTTTTTAAGTCACTAATTTAAAAATTTTCAACAAGAAAGAACATTTCTTGAAATGTTAGTAAAATTTTACTTAAGTCTACATTTTTGACAATAGAGATAAGAAAATAGAGCCAAAACACGCCAACAACACGAACGTCTGCGTTTCACTTCTGTCAGATATGACTATAATTCACTAATTTAGCGATAAATAAAGGCATGAAGGGCCTGTAATATTTAGCATATTCTCACAAATAATGGTGCCATAAGTGAGTATTTTTTATATTATTAACATTTAAAAATATTAATTAATAATTTTGCGAAGCGCTAATGCTATACTTAAAAGGATAAAAATAGAGAAAAGTATGGTATAAGTTAAATTTACTGATATATTTAAATGCACTTTTGTACTTGTTTTGTTTTTTCACTAAATTGCAATTAACGCAAAAATGAAGGTATGCTGATGAAATAAATTTTATTAAAATACTAACTTTTATTGGTAAAGATATTTTCTATGATGAGAAATATATTTCGAGGTATGTAATTGCCTCAAAAATTATTAAATTGCGTTATTTAATAAGGTTTACAGTCACAATATACACCGTAGCAGATAAAGATTAGAGTCTATAAAAAAACACTAAAAATCATTATTATTATGTAATATCACAATTTTATATATAGACTCAAATTCCACATAACATCATAAAAACTATTGTAGTCTTTATTTCCGTAACTAATTAATGCAGATTTTCTCTGCTCCTTTAAAAAAAAAATCTTATTAAAAAAAAACCAAAAAAAAAAAAAAAAAAAATCTTATCGCTAAACTATTTCAATATTTGTCTTTAAAAAATTTTAACGTTGTAAAAAGCAACAACTTTTTTTTCTTGTTTCAATCTACGAAAGGAGGGATTTTTTTTATTCCCTTTAACACCCAAATAGCTCGAAATAGAGCCACTACGAGGCAAAAATATGCAAAAAATTTCCCCAAAGCCATCATGGGCACGACCTTGCTATTGGAAAAGAAGGGAAAAAAGTTTACAACCTTAAGAAGAAAAAAAAAACATTATAAAAAAATCACCAATAACTGAGAAGAGCAAAAGTTTAAAAAAAGAAACTTCCGCAAGAAGAGAGTAAGTGCAAGGAATGCTATTTGCAACCGTATCCTGAGATAGGGAGTAAAAAAGGGGGAAGGGTGCTATTTTTAAAATTTTCTCCAGGTTTTAACATGTGTATACACGATCATATACGCCAGACAGCTTTGTCTGGTCTTGAATGAAAAGCGTTCCTGTGTGCCAAGAGTTAGAGGTTGCAGTCGCGAAGAAACACATCTGACTTCTGTCCAAAATTCGACTCAAATCACGAAATGTCAAATGAAATTGGGAGTAAAGACATGCTTAACGTGTCTATTACGGCAGCGTTTTGCAAAAAGATTTCTCTTCGAAAAAGTTAAGTGATGAATTAAGGTTTACTTAATATTCGAATAAGTAAATATGCTGATCTATTTTGGATTCACAAAGGAATTTAAGACAATTCTCTTAAATTTGTTTAACCATGGAACTCTGTATAATGTTTTAAAAAAATATTTGCTTTTCAAATAGTAATTGCAAAAAAATTAAATTACTATACTTATCGTATGTTTAGAATTAAGTACCCGGTGAAATTACATTAGGTTGATTTCCCCATATATTTGACAAATTATATAGATAGAATACTAAGAATTCTATAGCAGATTGCACATGGTTTGTGTTTAATGCATATTGAATAGTTAAAAATTTTATTAACTAAATTTCGGATTAAATTTTCCAAGAAATTGTCAAAAATTCTGAGACTTCATTTCACTTAATTTGTTAGTCAGTTTTTATAGTTGATTTCTATAATAGTGTGAATTTCAGAAACTTCATTATGTTAAGACTATTAAAAATGTTAACAATTAATCTAAATTTTAAAAGAAATCTAAGTTTTCTTTATTTAAATTAATATGATGTACACTTGATGTACGTTCATGTTATTGTTAAAAAAGTGATACAAATATTAAAGTATTCAAAATATTCAACAAGAAGTGTTCAGTTTATAAGTTGCATCTTGATTCAATTTAAATGGAATAAGGTACTTGAAATTAAATTTAGCGTTTAATAATAGTTTGCATTTATGATGGTCATATATCGTTTTTTCTAGTTAAACGTTCGAAACCATGATTTTGTAAAAGGGTTTAAATGAATAAAGTTTTTAATATTTAGTGTCACTTAAATTAGAATATACACAAAAATTGTTTTAAGAATGTTTTTAAAAACATTAATTGAATGTAATTTTTTAGCAAAAAATGTATAAGAAAATAACATATATTCAAAACATTCTCCTTTTATGAAAATTGCTTGAATAAAAATAATATTTTATCTACATATAGCTTAAACTTTCGCATTAATCGCAAATTTCGCTTAAACATCTGAACTAGGATTTCTGAAATACGTACTTTAGAGGTGAATTTATTCATATTTTAATAAATGAAAGTAGAAAAAATTTAAATAAAAAACACCAGTTATTATTTCAAATTATCCTAAATCTGAAAACAATGATAATTTTGCTAAAATCTTAGCTTAGCCCCTGTAAAGAAATACTAGCTATATACAAGCAAAATATTTTAGTCATCAAAGACAAAAAAAAAAAAAAAAAAAAAAAAAAAAAAAAAAAAAAAAAAAAAAAATTGCACATAAACACTTTATCTTGCAATGATATTCTTAAAACAATTTTATATGTATAATCTAATTCAACTGGTACTAAATATCAAAAAGTTAATCAATTATATGCTATTACAAAATCATTATTTTGAACATAATCACATTAAATGCGAAACAACATTTGGATACGTTAGTAACTGTTTTAGATATCTACACAATGTAGCATTTGATATCTTTGTTAACGTATGTTTTTTCCTTTCACACTTATAATAATATTTCTCGGTCATTTTACTGTTCAAACTCGTTTGATGAAAAAATCAAAAAATTTAAAAACACATTAAATATAAAAGTAGATACAATAATAAATTTTTACAAGAGACATTGATTGTAAACCAGTTCTAGAAATGAATATTTTACCTCAAACATATAAATATTTTCTAACAAACATCTAGTTGTTTATATATACACATACGACCCAACCCAGAATCAAAACTATGAATGCGCTTTTATGCATGGTCACATAATTGCTCACACACAAGCACCATTTGCATATTCCTTAAAAAGCCATACTTAAATCCTTTCCAGAATTTTAACACAAAGGACATGCATTTAAGGGCCTTCAACTTCGTCTAAGATTTAAAACCCTCTTTTTCTAAAAGTGCTTATTTACATTAAAAGCTGAGCGCCTCACTGCCACCAAGGAAGGAAGTAAGAAATGTTCTAATCTATTCCCACTTAATTTTTACGCAAATGAAGCAGAGAAGAAAGTTTTGTTCTTTCCCTGGAACACGTTTTCATTCATCCCTGGGGAGCGTTCAACTGCGATCGAAAATGAATAAAAACTTGCGCCTTCGGGCCATCCTAACAAGAACCCTGAGAAGAATCAATTCTTTTTCCATTCTTTCCACCCTCCATAGGTTCTTTTTTTCTTCTCTCTTTTCCAGCTTTTTTCTTTCGGTAACACAACAGGGAGGGAATGGGGGTGGACGAAAGGAAAAGAAGAATTACAAGGTAGTTCCACACGATCAGGAGGTTACGTCCCTCGAGATACTGCTGTTCGAAGTCCGAGGGTAGGAACAAACGATAGTGGGAGGTACTGGAACACCTATTTTCCTCTCATCTTTGATGGAACTTTGGGAAGCTTCAAGAGTGGTTGGGAGATCTTTGGTGTGTCCAGTTGGTCAGTGTGATTTCGGATAGTAATGACCAGCTTCCGGTTTTCATGACATAATTCGTCTCTTAAGTCAGGCATCGCAAACGCTACTATATGAATTTTAATCCTGATTTTCAAGTTACGTAAGTAAATAAATATACCTTTAGGTGAATACGTTCGGAACAAAGTTTTTGAAAAAAGCGTATAAATGAATATATATATATTTATATATATATATATTTAGTGCTGGTTGAATTAGAAGATACATATAAAATTGTTTTAAAAATATTCCTAAAGTAAAAACTACTTAAATTCAATTTTTTGGCAAAATAAAGAGCATAAAATGACAATTTTAAAACGTTCTCTGTATATGAAAAAAAATGTACAGTCGGATCTCTATATAACGAAGTCGCTAAATCCCGAAAAAATGCTCGTTATATGGAAAATTCGCTATACAGAGGTTCATCTTTCAATTTTCTTTATAAACCACATAAGAAATATTTTAAATTCATAAACACATTACATTAAAAAAGTAATTATTCTCACTTTTTGTAAATTAATATATGCCTAATTTATGTATCTTACCTATCGGGAAAAAAAAAGGTAGAAAGAAAGAAAAACTGCAAGGAAAGTTTCTTGACGCCTTCCTGTAGAATTAAATTTTTTTTTCATTGATGCTCAAGTACTTACGTTTTGACATTTTGGAGCTACTAGAAACGAAGTTACCAGTACGACTGATCAACACTACAAATAAACGGAGACTAGTTAAAGGACATGGGGATACCAGACAACTCTACTGAGGGTATCGCATACGTTTCCAGTGAACTGGACAGTAGCGAATTAAAGGTTGTACTCCTTGGACGAAATACCCAGAATTCTATTGCCCTCAACGAGTTAGGCACTTAATAAAACCAGTTCAAGATATATGACCACCAGAAAATGTGTTAAGAGAGAGAATAATTTGAAATGTCGAGAAACAATTCAAAAATAGAGAGAAAAAGTTCGTTATATAGAAAATGCACTTCGCTATTGGGAGGTTTTTTTACGAAGAAAATCGTGAAATGTTCTTCGTTCCAGGACAAAGTTTGTTGTATAGAAAAATTCGCAATATAGAGGTTCGACTGTATAATAATAATAATATTTTCCCAATATATAATTAAGATATCTTTACAAAGACTGAACAAAGCGTTTTGAAATATTCCCATTATTTTCAAAGTTACGATCAACTGAATTAGTAACGGATGTTTTTTGATAAAATTTGTTTACTTTATGTATCTTTGATAAAATTTATCCACTATGAACAAACTGTATCCTATATTATATATCTAAAAAATCTTAGGTATGTCCGGTTGGTCAGTGTGATTTCAGATACTAATGATCAGCTTCCGGTTTTCGATGACATAATTCGTCTTTTAATTAAAACATCCCAAACGCTTCAAAACGAATTTTAATCCTAATTTTCAAGTTATATAAATGAATATACCTTAAGGTGAATACATTCGGAACAGTGTTTTTGAAAAAAGCGTATGAATGGATGATTTTTTTTTATATTTAGGGCTAGTTGAATTTTAGAGCATACATATAAACATTTTTTCTGGAATATTATTAAAATAAAAAATTATTCAAATTCAGTTTTTTTTTAAATAAATGAAGAAATAATGACATATTCCTTAAAACATTCTTCTTTTATGGAAAGTGCTGCTTTAATAATAATATTTTACTACACATATACGTTACCTACATTACCTACACATACCTACATATGGCGACCAAGTTGGTGGCCAATTTGGTGACTTTGACGACCATTTTGGTGTCATTGGCGACCATGTTGGCGAGTTCGGAACCCTCTGGAATCTTCTAGAAAGTAGTGGATCTCTCCACTAATGTCACGAGCGGCTATATTTCTGGAAGTTTCGGTCGCGCCTATAAATAAGATGCTCGCCGGGACGGCGGGGAGTCTGGATTAAACCAGCGAGTAGTGAGGATTGTTTTGACTAGCGATTAACTCTCCTGTGCTTGTGAATAATCTTTACTTAAGTGTATTTTTAAACACTGGTTATTGTGTTTGATTGCTGTTGAAGGTGTGAAGAGCTTCGGATATTTACTCTGTGAATATTGCTGCTAAATCCTGTATTTAAAGGATTGGATTTTTGTTAATAAATTCGCATCGCTCTTGAAGAACTGTTTATTTTCTTTGTGATTGTTCTGCATAAAATCCACGAACCCTCGGATCTACGTAACAATATTATTCTATACGCTTGAACAAAACCACGGGGCTGGGCGTAGTCTATCACCTTAAATCACTCTTTTTGCCATTTATTGTCATTTTCATTCAAAAGTTATGCAATATTTAGTATTTTTTTAAAGCTTTTAGATTATATTAAGGAAAACTTATGCATTTTTTTTTTTTTTAAAAATTACAAAAATTAGCATTGTAATTCATATTTCCACAAGGAAAATTTAGCGTTTCATAATCGTTGCAAAAATATCAATTGCAACATTCGAAAATGATTTTACGAAGTTTTTAATATTAATTTATGATTTGCTTAATAATAACATTGGATTTAAGTTATTCTGAAGTTACATGAATCATTTCTTTAAAGTTCTCTTCGAAATCTCATAACTTACTTATTATTTAAAAGTTTATATACTTACTCAACTTTTGGGGCTTTAAAAGTGAAAACACATATGTAGCAGAGGTGTCTCTATGCTTATAAATAACAACAATCTAAACTTTAATGACATCCAATCTACAATAATTGGAATGAATTTTAAATTTCGTAAATATTAAGATCTATCGTTGTTAATTTTATGTAATTCAAACCACATCACCAAACATATCAGAATGTTTTTATAGAATTTTTTCACAAAGATTGAATATATATGAAAATAATGCTATTGAAATGAGATGATATTTCCCGATACTCATTTTAAAATCTTTTATTCCTCTTTTTATTACAGATACAGAACTGCACTGAAGAAAAAACAAATTTAATTTTATTCTCATTTTTTCCTCTTATCTACATTTTTCTCATGGATTGAAAGGTAAATATATATATATAGTACTACATGTTTAAAGTATAGGATATAATTTAAACTACTTTAGGAACAGATAATATAAACCTACTTCCCATTACATTTAAAGAGGATTCATCCATTCATTATACGGGAACTGAAGTTCGAAATGGATTCCTTACAACAGCAAAAATTGTTCTTTCTATTACATTTATATGAAAAGCCCTATGTCTGATTCAAGTTTTAAAAAAACAGGCTCTTTTCAGTTACCCAAGCCGTTGTGAAGACCGAAATATTAGATATGCATTGCTAGAGATATATATCGGACCCAAAAAAAATATAAAATAGGCAATGAACAAATGTAAACCGATTGAATGCGAATGTGAACTGGCGAAACTCACAAAGAAATATGTTTTTCCCTAATGTAAAAACGATGATGGTCGTATGTCTTTCATGTGAATTGAAAGAAACGCATATTCCTGAAAGTTATACATGGAATAAAAAACGTTCTAGATATTAAAAGTAAAATATTTATAAAATATATATTAAGTTATACATATATTGAGATATGTTATTTGATAGTTAGATGGGATATGTAGAATATTGTTTGCATAATGTACGGGAAAGTATGATGAATTTTTGAGTCATAACCGAACTAGAATTATATTTTCGAAGTACATTTAGAATGGTTTTTTTGCTACATTAAGCTGCATGATAAGTATTCTATAAGTTTATAGTGATCTCAAAATAAGGCATCAATATTTTATATTTTTATTGTACTGAGAAAGTATACATTGGTTTGAAAATTCACAATAAGTTTGCAATTGTTAGGGAACTACAGTCAAACGTTCAATGGTGTAATATTTTGGTAAGAATTTTATCTTTGTCTTTATGTAATAAAGCCTAATATGTATCAATGGATCATCCACAAGGGCTATCCTTTTTAAATCAGGTTTTCTTCCGTCCAGCCAAACGGGCTCAATTCATGAATGTCACATGATAAAGACAAACACGTGTTCTCCATTAAATTCAAAACAGACATTTAACTAATAGTACTAGCTGCTCTATTTGCAAAACTTAGATAAAATTTCAAATTTCATAACTGAGTAAAGATGTTTAAATGTTATAAAAAAATTATTCACAAAGAATTTTTAAAATTAAAAAAATCTTATTTTATGCACATATTTTTTAATAAAATGTGTATTTTGTATACATATGTACTTTTTAAGAAAAAGTTTCTACGAAGAGTAAGGCAATAACATAGCGCGTGAACTGATTAGCTGGAAACACAAAATAGCTCTTATCGTGTTACTATGACGTCACATCAGTTTTTGAACTGGTTAGATAGAATCACGTGGTTATCACTATCATGTGACTATGACGTCACATGAATTGAGACCATTGGCACATTCAGCTAAAACAACGTCGCACCATAAGAAAACTCCACTACCGAAAAACGTATAAATAGTCAACGAAGTAGGCGATTATATGTAATAGTAGTTGATTATAGATAATAATAGATGCTTGTGATTGATGTTGCCAGATTAGTTCGTGCCAGAACCACATTGTCACAGAAACTGTTACTGTAAAGAATAAGGAGTATTTACATTTTTTCCGAGTCCGAGAGGTTGCATCTCATTCAGATAAGTACTAATTGATTATTATCCTTTACATTGTCTTGTCTGCATATCGTCACGTCATTTTTAGATTTTAACTAAACAAAAGTTAGCTGTTCGCATTTCTTAAGTGTCATTATTTCGAGTTTGAATCAATGATTTCTATAGTCAGGCTGCGTTTGGGTCCTTCGGAATCTCAATGATTAACAAGACTTTCACCTCAACCAACAAGAGGAGATATATGTGTGTTTGATAGATATAAAGATGTATGTATATTTTACCATATCGTCTAATAAGATTAGAAACAGATAGTCATTAACATTTTTTGCAGAATTGACCTTTAAATAATTTTTAAAAAATCAAGACCTTTTCTTTAAATTACTAACCCTAAATAAAACTTAAGCAATTTTTTTAAAAAATTTACTCAACTTTACACAACATATACTTGCCACAATTGACTATACGGCAACCTTCATAGTCTTAAGTGATTTTATTTTAAAAGATGAAACGTGTTTTTAAAATTCCATGAACCCGATCCCATTTCATCTTTTGAAGCAAGACAGACATCCAAAAGACAAAAATTAGAGCATGAAACTGAAACGCTTCTTCGAATGTTTTTTGAGTTCAAGCAAAGTGTTAGGAGAAACAGTCATCGAAACTGATATTCTTTTCAGTTCAAGTCATAACTTGATGAAATGACAAGCAAAAAGATAGATAGACAGGAAAAACAAATGTAACCCGAACCTAACAGCTATTTTTTGTCAAGAAACGCGGCCTTTTTGATGTTTTTAAAAGCATTCCAATTTGTTTGACAAAACAAAATGGCGTCCTGCCATAAGACTTCTTGGCGTGACTCATTGCATTTGGCGTTAAAAAAAGATGCCAAATGAATGACGAAATCTAATTCAATTTTACGCTAAGAAGTTTGCAGTTGAAAAAACATGAGACTAAATACGAGTCTTTTAATCCAACAATTGAATAAATAAATAAGTGAATTTCATTATTATATAACACCTTTGAAAAAAAAAATAAATATAAATAATTGAATATTTGCGTCAATTTATCGATCACTGCACCAGCGCATATTCGCATTGTTTTCTTGTATTAAATAAAATTATTTGATGTTGTATTCAATGTCTAGGTTAGTTTTTTGAAATAAATTAATATCAGAAGGAAGGAATATATCTAAACTACCCAAAAGGGATGTCAGGCGTGATATATATTTTGATTTAACTAAACTTTAAAGTAAAATCTATATTTAAAATTAAAAAAATAAATCTTCGCTTTTTATTTACACACGCTTTATCACTATTCCAATAAGATTTAATCTAACAATCGCTGGATATACATGACGAATAAGGCTTCACAAAAGAATAAAACTTTTTATTTTTATTTAACTAAGGCGATTACACTAATAAGATTAGTTAGAGTGCTGACATTTTTCTTACAGACGCAAACAACGCAACGAAGCATCCAAAGATAACCTAAAACATATCTGCAATCTTGTCGAATACGAAGACTTTAATCCTAAAGTATTTTCTCAAACAAGTTAATAATTATTGCATCTTCAGTTTTTTCAGCGGAGCCTAATTTGTACAGATTTTTGAGATATATCTATTTGTTCTTTCCGTCGATTCCTCAAATAATGAGAAACTAAAAATAGGAGGCTATGATGCTGTTTCAATTAACTATGAGTAATAATCGATATGTTGCTTATAATAAGAAAACGAAAAATTTTAAGGCCCCAGGTATTGAAATAATTAGCCAATGTATTTAATTAGCCCAGTTAAATATAGTGGAAAACAAATTTTTAGTTCTTAATCTCTTCGTTTAAAGGAAAATTATACACCCTTATTCATCTCAGAGAGTATGAATTGATTTTTGGTCCAATGGTTTTAAATGGAGTTTAAAATGTTTCGTTTATTTTTTTAAGAATGATTGGATAAATGAGCTACTGATTGCCAGATACAAAACGAAAAAAGAAAAAAAATAATAATACCCCAAGAAACTTTAACAGTGATTCAATATATTAATTGAGCCGACACAAATAGATATTAATAAAAAATGGGAAAAAAACCACTTTAAAAACAAATAGCATTTTTAAAAATCAGAAAATAATATCCTCTTTTATTAAAAAAAACTATTTAAAAAGACAAACAGAAATATTGATCAGAAAAAACAAAAATGAAGTACTATTAGTAAAATTAAATTCACCAGAACAGTAATAATCGTTAACGTTTAAGCGAATAATTTTACACAGGTAAGAGAAAAAAAATATGCCAAAAAATATTTATTTTTTGTTTGAATTTTGACAAAGTAAAGATAAAAAAAAGTGAAGTATTCGAAAGTAATTAGAATTGTGTGTGTGTGTGTACAATCTTTCGTAGGAAAAAAAATGTTTAAAAACATTCCAACATTTAGAAAGAAGTTAAAAATTCGATTTAAATAAAAAACCAAAAAAAATATATATATACAAATACTTTGCTCTATTTCATGTTTTTTCTTAATGTAAAAAATTTGTAAATTGTACTAATCATAAAACTATCTGTATTTTCCCCCTTACAAAACCTACATATGCCATTTTTTTAACTAGTTGCCAAACTGGAAAGAAATATGGCTATCATTTCAGGAAAGTAAGATGAAAAAAAAAATCGTCTGGCTTGAATAACAACAAAATATAAATTTTCTCCGTAACAATAAAACAAGACCATTGCAGATACATTGCCAATTTTTTTTTATAAATAGCCATGTTTATTTATTTTATTTTTTGAAACAAAAAAGCATATTAGTTTAAAAGTTCCTTTCCCCCAACTCCAACTTTTTATAGATCTTTTACGTTAAATCAGTTTTTTAAAGCTCTGTAAATTACACGTGTGATAAAATAAACACACAGCCGATGTTTTAAAGACAATAAATTCTAAAGAACAATGTAGAATAGATATGTCTACTCTCATTAGAGGATATGCCTGTTTGATGAGACTATGACTAAACTTAACAGAGGAAGTTTAAACACAAGTTACAAAGCAGCTGTTTATACTCGAATAAAAGACCGCGTATAATTTTCTCTCTTTGCTGATAGTACAAAGCCTATTACCTCAACTTAGGTTGTTTTCTACAGTCACCGAACTGTAAACCACGTGAATATTTTTTTTGAAGTATGTTTTTGCTTTTTTTTCGGGACATTTGCCAAAATGGCTTTGCATGAACGGAAATCGGACTGTACCAGTTTTGAAGTAGAGGGGTGTTCTGCTTGTAAGAATGTTTTTTTATGTACAATTTATTTATGTGTTTTTCTTTTTCACTTTGAAGAAAAGGTTAGAATAATATTTACTGTTTAAAAGAAAAAAACAACTCAAATAAAACTGACGAATAAGTAATTTTTAAACATAAAATAATGATGGGTTGTATTATTTCTTAATGAATAAACAATTCTTTTAATGGTAATCACTACAGAAATTTGTAAATGATTATAATTATAACTCACAATGATGGATTTTTGAATTGAAGAACAGTGATTAAATAATTCTAAAGCTTAAACAAATAATTCTAGAATTAATTTAATCATTTCTATATTTAAAGAATGTATAGAAGAAATATTTTATTTCTTCCATTGACAATTATAAATCTTGGAAAAATTGTTTTCTCTAAAAGAAATACTGGAATTCGAAAAAGATTACCAAAAATTTATTTTTGTTAAAAAAAATTACTAACTATATAATATTTTTGCTATTTGTGATATCCTTACTATTTTCTTTTAAAAAATAGATAGTTAAGTTGAAGCTAACTAATGGAGTCATATAAAACGTCCAAATGTGTGTGAGTATTTTAAGTTCTTCCTTTGAAAATACATTAAAAATACTATTAGACATTTTATGATAAAAAATTGCAATATTTGGAATTGAAAATGGTATTAATTTTATCTTTTAATGTGTAATACTGTTTACAAAATGCTAGGCGTTTGAGATTTTTAAAAGCTTGGATTGTTTGAAAAAACTTCATTTCGTTGACTAAAACATAAAAAATTTATTATAAAGAAAGTGTGATCCGAACTTACGTAATTTAAAGCATACTGTATATTTAAATAATGCTAAAAATCCTTTTACTTAGAACAGATTTGAGTAACATTAATTCAGATTGTACTACTGAATAACCTGCAGCGGATTGGCAGATAGATTTTAAGCAAATAGCAACAAAAATTAAAAGATGATAGTTTTGCCACAATTTGGGATATTTCACGGCAATAAATGTCTCTTTAGTATCAAACCATTTAAACAAACTGATATTTTTAAAACTTTTAATAAATTAAATAATATAAGCGCGTCACTTAAACGTCATTCTGAATATAATTTGAAATATTTAAAATTTAGCAAAATTACTGATAATATATCAGGTACATGATCATTTTGACGAATGAGTGTGGCCAATTATAATACAGCCATATTCGAGTACAACATTTTAATATATATAAAAGAATTACCGGCAACTGTGAAATTTAAAAGAATAGAAAATTAATCGAATTATGTTTTCGTTTCATATAAAAGGTACTATATTAAAAGAGTATAAGGAGCATGCTAAATGTAGAATTTTCGTTTCTATATTTATTTTTTCAGAAAAATTTCGTTGGTTAACTTTTACGTCGTTTGTGCTCGGTAAGCCTGAAGATAGTGTGGAGATCTATAATAAAAATTCGCCAAATCTTGCCAAAATATAGCCAACCTCTCTCTCTGCAGTACCCTATACCTCATTTTTACAAAAGTGAAATCTATTCTTAATTTTAATCTTCAAGCAAAAACCCATTCTTAATAATTTTTATTCTTCCAAACATCCAAAAACCAAGCAAGTAAGGGAAATAACTCCATTTCGACCACATATCGTCAAAAAATGGCAGTGAATATGTCAGGTAATGACGCGACTGCGCAAAGACAGGATTTCGGAGGATGTCTTGTCATTCCTAGAGGTCTTTCCATAAATCACAAGACACCCGAGGGTCCTAGGTGTGGTCTTGACAGGTGTGTATGCTCCCAAGTGGGAATAGGACAGTCGCATCATTAGTCAATATTACCGCACTGATATACTAGAAAGACGGGAGAAATACATAATGGGTAATAATGCAATAGAGCCATGGCCCACAGGCAGCCTGCAATTATTGTGTCTACAAAGAATTTGGCTCTGACCATGGAGGAACTAATCGATTTCTGGATTTTATGCACGTTCATGTCGTTTTTTGATGACAACCGAATCTGATAAAAATTATAATTGATAGCTGAGGTATATTATGAAGACGGGGGGACCTCATTTGCTAATTGTTGATTGATTGTACGAATTTGGTTGATGAAGGGCTTGATTTGTTTGACAAATGTATTATTTGTATCAGATTTAATGAGCTAAAAATTTGGAATACGAAACTCACAAAATAGAGGAATCGATTAGGTCTGTATACAATATTCAAAGAGAAATCGAGGAAAATGTAAGTGATTTGTCATTATTAATTATTGCAACGATGCAGAATACTGATAAGGTATTTATAACCGGTTTCTAGATTTCGTAGAAGCCAAAATAAAATTCAAATGAAGTGAAAATCGTTTGGGTAAATAACCAGTCGGTCTGGTTTAAATGTCAGGCTGAAGTGATAATTGCCATGCATAGCGATTTAAATTATACATCTACATTTGTAGTGAAATTGTATAAATAGCTTTTGGATAATTTATATGATTCAGTAAGTTTGAGGGCAATAATTCATTTGACATTAAATTACTAATCCCTGGAGGAAAATATTAAGTGATAGTTAGAATTTATTAAACTTTGTAAATGCGTGAAGGAACGAAGTGGATGTGTTTTTTATTTTATTTGTTAGAAGTACACTGTGCATACACTGAACGAGTATAATTGAGATATTAACATTTCTGATTAAGTACCTGACAGAATTTAAGTTTAATAATGTATTATTTTAAGAATTCGACTCTAAGATATCATGTTAACACTATTCTTATTGCGATGCTATTTAGAAATGAAGTATAACGAGTTAAAAAGAACATTAAATTCCCAGAAATGAAATAACGCAGCTTGGATGAACACCAACGTAATGATTTTAGTAACAGTAAGTATCAATATGATAAAATTAATCACTGACAAATGGTATATGAAATGGAATTAATTTTTTTTCCGTTCTATGCCTGTCTCCAATCTATTTGTCATACGTCAATGAGCAGCCCAATACAATGCAGAACATTCAAAGCAGTCACTACATTCAAAGAAAGACTATTTAGAACAGCAGGATATATATTTTGAGGTGGTACCCAGTTATGGGAGGATCATGGTCACTAAGAGGGCAAGAGTCTGTGTCATTCCTATTCTGTATAGGTAACTCGGTGAATAGTTATGACCAGCAGACCATGATGACAGCTCTAGGAAAGGTACTAGAAAGGGTTATTTTTAAGGTGACAAGCTGTCAGTCATTTGACGAGAACAAGAGCCATCACGTGTTTTTAAAACGTAGATTGAAGTTTAGAACAGCTGGG
>BMAV01016922.1:712261-793702 GCA_019973955.1 Trichonephila inaurata madagascariensis
GTTTTTAAAACGTAGATTGAAGTTTAGAACAGCTGGGCTTATATTGAGGTGATCCCCAGTCACGGGCACGTCATGGTCACAAAGTGGACTGGAATTTAAATCTGTCATTCTCATTCTGTGTAGGTAACTTTTTAAATAGTCATAATCAGTGGCAAGTCTTAAGCAGGCCACACACTTACTGTTCTAAACTTAGAAGGAACGCTTTCAAGAAGACAAGTTTTCAGTCGTTGGCAAGAACTGGGTATTTTTACACGGGGGAACACGGTATTCTAAAAAAATGTTGAATAAATTACTTAAAAAAATATTTTTAAAAGAAGTAAGTTGCAAAACTACCTCCCCTCACAGAAATTTGCTTAAATGAATGCAGATTTGAAGCTGGCGTTAGAGCACTTTTTTAAAGCAATTTAAAATATTTAACAATAAAATTTTTAACTTATTTTTGAAAATTTCGAATCGTTAAATAGAATCATGATATATATCACTGAATAATTCACTCGCCAACTAAGACTTCAGTACAAAAACAACACCCTGTGCAACCCCTTTCATTCTCAACCCAACTCACGAACAATATAATCATGACACACAACAAATATTCTTCTTCCACAGGACACACAATATCAAAATAATAATAACCACCACCCCAGAAGATCCAGAAGAAAGAATCTGCAGTAGAGTCCCAATTTACACATTCGTTCAGATGGTGGACCGTGGAAATAAATTTTCCGCGGACAGACTCGAAGAAGGACAAATCCTATCAAAGTAAATGGGGCCAAGATTATCCTTTCATTGCGTTTCTCGCGGGCATCGGCGGGAGACGCCAATTTTCCTTTCGATAATTACATTTGGATGCTATTCCCGCTTAATCGGTGATTGTTACAAGAAAATCGAAAGGTGGAAGGAGGACAAAAGGAAGGATTTCTTTCGGCCAGAAGGACACTTCTTCTTTTTCCCTTTTTCCAGGGAAGGAATTAATATTTGAGAGACACTGCAAAAAAGTGTGTGGTACAGGTAGGTTAATGTTTTTGGAAGAACTTTTTTCAATGGGGTTGTTCGTTATAAGCGTTATTATTGTAATCTGTGTTTGAAATTGAAATGTTAAATTTGGTAATTTGTATGAAAATATTATTTTAGTTGAATTGCTGATTCATAAAATAGTGAACCAATAAAAAAAATGGTAATTTTTCGGAATAAATTGATTCCTCTAGATGGTTAATTTTTTGATTTCACAAAATTAAGTTCTACTTTTGCAAAGTTTTGAATAATTATTAAAAACCATTTAGGTTTACGATGAGTTTTCACAGTTTCTCAAATTTGGTAAATTTAACGTCGAGTCTAAGTTCGGGTCAAGGTGCCATTTAAGTCCCTTCGCGTAGAGGAGTTGATGCACGTGAAGTCTGTCGAGTTCTGTTTATCTCTCTCTCTCTCGTCTTTCATATGAATCCCAGGATGAAACACACGACAACAACAGTACACTATTAGCAGTTCAATAAAATTATTCTTTTTTGGCTTTAACCCTTTATCTACCGATGGTACTTATAAGTACCACTCACTTTAAAAGTGCATAGAATAACCATTTTTACGAATACTCTGACGATGCTTCGCAGGAATATTCTTTTAAATCCACTCTTCCAAGATATGTGGCAGCACGGGTTCTATGATGAGTATTTTAGCAGGGAAGGCAAATAGTTTTATAGCAGAAATTGCGCTTTTAGCTGACGTCGTTTTCAGCGGATTGCGAAGATTGTCCTTTTTGTTCCGGAAAAGTAGTTAATGTCAAAAGGTAAGTATCTTTTTTTTTGTACGTTGATGAAGACCTTAGAAAACGATTTGACTCTTTATATTAAGTGAACAGTGTATATAATTAATTTTACAGTTGAATATATTTAATTAATTAATTAGCTCTAACTGATTAAATTTCCCAAAATTGAGGGTTTTTTTATGTATATCCCTTAATTTTCAATGTAGTGATTCAACAAAAAATATTGCATGAAAAAAACTACAGTAAATCATAATGCGGTAGAAAAAACGGTTAAAAAACAGAAGATCAGAACCAAATTTCGTCCCCTGAATTCTACCTCACAGATTAAACCCAAAACTATACAATTAATTCCCTACTATCTTCTAAAACTGTTCCTATCTCCAATGTAGTTTTTAAAGATCTTCAAAAACCCATGGAAGGGAAAAAAAGATGGCGGCACACATCCAATTCGGAACATCATTATTACGAGGTTAAATTGTGGTAGACAATGGAAAAGAATATTCCGCTTTCGTGCGTTTCTCTTGTACTCCCCTAAATTAATAGGCTATTTGTCTTTTACCGTCGTTGACGGACGAGGGAGGAAGATGTTATTCCAAAAGAAGCGGATGGCTGCTAAAAGCCGCTTATATCCCTTTCCGGTGTCGTAGTGGAGGAGAAAAAATAATAAAAAACCGTTTGGGTCAGGAAGTAAATAAGGTTAAAGTGATAAAAGCATCCAAATAGATACATTAAGATACGATGGGGAATAATGTATTTCCTTATGTCGGATCGAAAGGTATAAATATTGTTTGGGTAAATTAATAATGAAAGAAATTACTAGGGATTTTGGTATTATAGGTTATTACAGAGTATGAAAATAATCTTACTTCAATTCGTTTGTTAAAAGATGCAATTTATAAATTACCATGATTCTGTGAGTTCTAGCTTTAGTTTTGTGATGGGGCAAAATTGAACTCTGAAGTTTTCACATAATATACTGCAGGGATGGGCATTAAGTCGATCGCGAAAGACCAGTGGACCACCAAGACATTTTGGAGTGACCACTTTTGCTAAGACCTAAGAAGCGCGTACTAAAAGAAGCATTTATGAAACACCGACGCCAGTTAGACAGGAGATTCAGCTTTTCACAATCGATGCGACTGTTTAATTAAACAAATGATTCAATAAATGTGTAGACATGTATACCTTCATTGGAAGTGAACAATGGCGCTTAACACCTTCAATTCCGCATTTTCATCACATGCCGATTGAAGGGCATAATAAACGGTGAAAATCAGCTGTTCCCGCAACAGCCTGGGATTGGCTATTGAGACATTATTCTGCACCTCGCGCTTTGACGTGATTGGGTTCTCGTGTTGATGTCCTGTGCCACGATGGTGCGGGACTCGTCAGTGAACAAATTAAGCCATGCGTCGGTTTCAGATTGATCGGGACACGTATAGTCTCTGCTCGTTACGTTGAATACATCCACAGTCTAGCAGTCACTAACAGTGTGATACCTCCCTACCTGGGGGTACCATCTCTTCATCAACGCGACCTAGATTTGTGGGAGGTAATGATTGATGACCCAAGCTAGCCATTATAAAACCAATTTATTATTATCAATGCAATTATATTGAACAAGGAAAGTCTTACTATAGGAAGGAAATCAGGAGTGATATATCGTAACCTTAATTCTATGTAAATAAGCGCCTGGAATCCTAACCACTTAACTTTCAGTAACGTTATCCCTTGAATCTCAATCTTCCTTAATCTCCTCGATGCGCTAAAGCCCGTTCTATAATTACGTTCTTCTAAGTTTAAATCCTTACCATCAGCTCACGGCGTTCAGCATCTCAGCTTCCTTTCTCCTTCTTCGCTATTACAAAACCTCCACTATATATCTACTAACTAATATGAATATCACGGTTTCTTCTTGAGAGGATTGGCTGTGAAATAACTCAATGCTGGCCCCAAAGATTCCCCAAGAGGATTAGTAGGAAAAACACGGTAAAGCCCTGTCACAACAGTTGTTTAAGCATCCAACTTGACAATGTTGTGTTACTTGTGTTTTATTAATAAAAATAGTAATCTGTCATATTTTAAAAGAGAGGTACACTGTCAAAAAGAAGTGTTAAGAAAAGAAAACACACAACTTTAATACAGAAAGACCCAACCTACGCCACTGGGTGGACTGCAACACCTTAAAAAGATTTGATGAAGCCCCGTACCCAGGAAAAGTTTATCCATCCCTGATATACCCAAAGTTCAAGTGAAACCTATGTTTTGAATATTGCCGTTAAAGAAATGTCAGTATGGCAGTAACAATAAGATTTGTGGTTTACATGAAAGGTAGTAACGAACTGAAAGAAAACTAATGCGAATAAATAAATGAATAAAAATAAAAAAATAAAACTAATGGTCATTGCTTTTACATTAAGAATATAGATACTTAAACAGCATTAGACTTTGGAAGAGTATTACCCATTATGTAGATAAGATCAGAAGGGAAAACACCGGTAAAAATTAACTAATGTTTTTTTTACTTACAGCTTAAAACAGTAATTTTTATAGTAAAATGAAGGCATCTTGCCTACTAATCAACGTGTGACTTGCAAAGAAAATGGCATGAGGTTCAAACTTCATCTTCCTATTTATTTTCCATCCTCAGTTACAGTTAACTTGTCCATTCAAGGAATCTAGGTACCTTGGTTGGAAACACCTCAGTAGAAATGTACAAAACGTCAACTTTAACAATTTCGTGTCAGCAGTTTTGTATGATTGTTGATTGTCAGCAGTTAATGTTAGTTTCGTTGACAATGTCCAAGGAGAATCTAGCAATGTCTAGGAGAATTAGTTTACCCAATTCGTCAAGATCGGATGGATGGAAATGGGGGTGTCTGCTAGTGTCTCAATGTGTCTCACAGTGTGGTCAAACGCAGATCAGTTTAAATCTGAATATTCTGGAATATATGGTTCAGGTCGACCCCAAGTTGCAATACGTGCGCGAGGCTGTTTTCTAGTCCTTACGGGCTAAGGAGAAGAATCCCTTTCGTGCTTCAGATCATTGCAAATCTTTTTGACCCATCAAAAACAATAATAACCACTACTACAATGTGGACAATGTGACTTTTCACAATATGTTTGTTCAATTTAATACTCTTTAAAAGAGTAAAGATAGAAATATAACGCAACACTGATAATTTAATTAAATTTTTACTAGAATTGAAGTAAATAAAAAATTTGTTCAATGAAATGTTAT
Source organism: Trichonephila inaurata madagascariensis (assembly GCA_019973955.1). Taxonomy (NCBI): domain Eukaryota; kingdom Metazoa; phylum Arthropoda; class Arachnida; order Araneae; family Nephilidae; genus Trichonephila; species Trichonephila inaurata. The sequence continues at coordinate 717,262 of BMAV01016922.1, forward strand.
TAATGGTTAAATAAAACTTTGAACATACAGCAAGTTTAACGCTTATGCAGTAAAAATTGTTATTAATAGTTGTTTTACCAGAAAATTTATTTTAAAATAACGAATTTATTGGAAGAGGAATCAATAAAAAAAGTAATTCTTTAGTTAATCCTGCTCTTTACTCAAGAGAAATAGTTAGATTCACAAGAATAAAATTAATATTGATAAAATACAAATAAAAAGTAAATAATTGAAATTTTGAAAAATGTTATCCATTTATGAACTTATTTTAAAGAATTTTTGAATATAAATTTGAAATTAAAACGTAAAAAAAAATAAACCATTAATTCAAAGTTAAAAAAGAACGATTAACAATCATTTTACCATAAGCAAAAAAAATCAATGTATTATTTCTGTTTAAAAATTGGCAGAAAATATAATTATTTTTAATTTGTGAAAAAAAAAATATATATTAAATTACATTTTAAGGTAAAAACAAAACAAATTTTTTGAAAGAATTCGAAATAAAAATAGCTTTTAATTTCAAGTTTTTTTTTTTTTTTGCAGTTTGAAAGTAATAAACCTAAAAACATTGTATATACGATTAAAATTAAAAATTAATTTCACGTGACAACTAGTTTATTTACTTTTATGTACCCCCTTCTCAATTATTCCCAGCATTGAAAAATATCCTTAATAATTGATCACTAAAAGACGTTTATAAATAATATACGGCTTTTCAAAAAGCGATAATGAAGCCCCCCTGTGGTTGTTCCAGAAAATTACGGTTTAAGGCTTAATTCCTCCCCTCATGAATCATTCTCAGTTGAGCGACAAGTGAGCTTGTGAACTCAAGTGAACAAAAACGGGCATTAGTGAACGAGACCATCCCCTAATTTGTCAATCGTGACGGCAACCCCCTCCCGTTAAGTTCCTCAGGAAACCTCAGGAATACGCCAAGCGGAGCAGAACTCGTTCGGAAAAAGTTCGGTCCATCCCTTGCATCGTTCGGAAAGATTCAGTTCAGTTCAGTTCATCCGGAGGAGAAGGAAGAAGAAGTTGGATGGATAGAACGAATGTGCCGTCTTAAGGCTCTGGAGGGATGGTTTGGTGGCAACGGTAAACAAGAGAAGGCGGGCTCAGAGAGTTCCAATCCAATTGGCTTGCCGGGCCTCATCGGTAAGAATAGGTTCCAAAGTTTCCTACACCCTCTTCGTAGGGATCAACCCAAGAGGGACAAAGAGAGAAAATTGAGTTGGAGGGTCTCTGGGGTTTGGTAAGGGGCCGTTGCCCCCGATCGCACTCGCTCAATTTTGTTGGGGGAGACGAATGGTTGGTGTCTTGAAATTAGAAGGGTGTGTGTTTACCCTAAGACTAGTGGTGGGTGTTGGATAATTTAGTTCTCTCTTGGAGAAAGATCGGTGGACAGATGGTGGGAGGAAATGGACAGTAGGGATTATGTGTTGCAAAGGGGGTAAATCCAATTGTATATACGGGATTCAGATCGAGCAGACATTCAAAGGAGATGTTTACAGCTGTAGTAGTTAATATTATAACTAACTATCAAGGTGGTTAATTATTCAAATAAGAATACTTCTTATACCCTTTTTAAAATCCATTAACCAATTTTAAAGGTTTTTTAAAGAGTAATCACGAAGTCATACATTTCGAAAAGGAAAAAAGCAACAAAAAAAGTATGTATCATATATCAGGGCATTTAAATAGATGCAATTACAAATGATGCTAAGGAAACTATACTTTTTTTTAACCTTTTGACTGTCGAGGAAAAGTTGCACGATTAGTTAGTTTCCCAGTGCTACCGTTTTTCACATAGGAGTTCATATGCGGAGTATTGGAAAGAGATGGGGGTGGGAGAAAAGCCCAAACAAGCACAGTTTTCTCTGAAATAAGTTATTCCTTCCTAAACTCTGTCAAGGTCATTTTATTAGATCCCAAACCCTTTGGAATAGTTTTTACTGATAGTAGCACAAAGGAAATAATCGTATTTCGGAAAGACGTATATATACGTCCGGGGCATATTGCACTGGTTGAGCGAAATGGATATATACGTCCGGGACATAATGCTTCGGTTGAGCCAGATGGATATATACGCCGGTGGAAATTAAGGGGTTCAGTCTATTTTTATTCTAAGAATCAGGCCATAGTTGTATAAACAATGATATTAATTATTCTTTAATAAGTGCTTTTTTATTACAAATCTGTCTTATTCCAATATTTAATAACAACTCTACCATACCTATTCATGTTCCTACGAAAATTATCATCATCAAAGATATTATTTAATAACATTAAAAAAAGTTACAATAATGCAAAACTATTACTAAATTTTGCTTTGTAAATACATTTTAAAACAAAAAATGCAATAAGGATACCAATACTATACAATGAAACTTATGAAAATCACAAAAAAAAAGGTTACGTTAAACTTTTCAAAAACATATTCGGAACAAAATCCTCATAACATTCATTTAATGCATATTTTTTTTTTCAATGGGTGAATTAATATAAACCTCACTCTAAATGTTGAAACATTGTAAGAAGTATCTTCAAAATATCTGAAATCAAAATAACAACAAGTAACATTTTTCAATTCAGAACTAAACCCAGAAAAATTCCAGTTCCAGTCTATCAATAAAATAATAAATTAAACCACCCAAACCATTTAAATCCATTTCGGACACAAACACAAGTCGGAATTAAAAACCAAACAGAACAAATTGAAACTTCCCATTTCCCCCCATCAAACACGCTCTAACCGAACTTCGAATTCTCGCGTCGTAATCTGCACGAAAAGCCTACCAACAAATCCGCCCGCGAAGATGGTTTGAGGTGCAACAACAAAATACCAAAGCATGAAAAATTCCATCCCAACACTTTTCCAAGGAGGCATCACTTAAGACTTTTCCCCCTTATGACTGCTTGTGATCCTCTCAACTCCGTAATGGTCTAAGTCCCCTCAAATTCCCACACTTTCATTCCGAAAAAAAAATCACTGTATACATACACTCCCCTATACTCTATCCTTATACCATTCCAAACCCTTTCTTGATGAGTCTTCAAAGGATGGTCCAAACCTCGTGATGGTAACATTGCATCTTGGGAAGTCATTTCCTCATGGCGCCACCAAAGATCTTCAATTTTCGACCACGGGGGGACTTAGGCCACTTGAGGTCTGATGAAGATGTTCCAGACGGCAAACAGAACTGACGGGAGGGGGAAGGCAGTTTCTAAAGTAGAAGGGTGTGTGACCCCCAAACGGTCGCGTGCGACCTAACTATCCCGAGCCACGACACGGTCAGGTCACGAGAGTTGTGCAGAGATTGGGTACCAGTTGGAGCCCCTAACGCTCCAGTCACGAAATATCAGGTGGTCCTACCTGACGCCCACTTGCGGGCCTTAAACCAAGAGTATGTGGATGTGTGTGTGTTTCTAGCGCTTCGGTTGTGCTCTATGATTAATGGTGAATGAAATTAAGCAGCGTTCAGGGTTTGCTTCCATCAATATATCGGTGAATCTGATCTCTAAACTTTCCGAACTTTTAATCGAGGGGAGTCAAGAAAAAGGACTTTTTGGCAGAAACTATTGATTTTGGGGAAGTGTGTGTTGGGTGTTCGCGGGGAAATTTCTTTGGAGGGTGGGGAAAAAAATGAAAATGAATATTTTTTGGGGAAAGTAAGGAGTTTTAGGGGCTAAAACTTTCACACCTGCTGTAAAATGTTAAGCAAAAAATTCTTTAATAAACTCTTTTGAGTATGTAAATCTAAGTGAAGTTTTTCATTAAAATGAACAATGCAAAAATAAATTTGGTTTAAATTTTTGAAAAGAAATATTTCATTATCCATTTAAAAAACATTAAAATTTAATAATAAAGCAGTGAAGGTATTTTGAAAGGTAAAATTCATTAAAGCATTCGAATACATTATGAAATTTAAAAAATGATGTCCGTAGCTTTTCATACAGACATTTGAAACATAATTTAAGATAGTAAATTAGGTTTATGCTAGTTTTTTAAATCAGAAATTGCAATTCCAAAGCGGTTTCAGTAATAAATATTAATTATCGTAGATTTGGGGCAAAGAAGCACACTGATTTTATAAGAAAATAGTTTAAGACTCGAAAAACAAATATTAAAAGCCCTAAAATAAATCAGATTTAAATTTATAAGTAATTAAATAAAATAATCCATTTAAAATACTTTATTGAAGTACAAAATCTCATTAAAAAACCGAAACAACTAAACAATTTTTTTTTAAACGGGATTTTATACGGATTCTTCCACAAAATGTTAAAACATATATTCTTGAGTAATTATTTCAAATACATTTAAATTTTCAAAACTAAAAGTCATAGTTTTCAGAAATGTTTTTTTTTCTATTACGATATTTTTAAGCCTATTTAATAAGATAAAATATTTTCTTAGTTAAATATTATAATTTAAGGCAATTTCATTCGTGTATTTTAATATTTTGTTAAAAAAATATTGCGAAAAAATCCCGGTTAAAAACAAGTTGTAGAAATAGAAAATGCCCAAAACAAATTATCAATCAAATAAACTTTTACAATTTTTAAACATTTGTTTTTTCAAAAATTTTCATAAATTATTCTTAAAAAAATTATTACATAAATGGAATTTACTAACTATACTTTTATTGATTATGTACAAGCAAATATACATAATATTATATTTTTGTAATAGCTCCCATACAAAGCAAAATTCCTTATACACGCAAAATACTTTTCAAATACTTCTCTGATATATTCTGCAATTCAGTAGTTTTGATAAATCACTTCAAACAGACAAGGAGCATTATGTCTCAGTTGTGTGTGTGTGTGATAAACATAAACTGATCTATAAACCTACTAAAATAACTTCCTTAAAAGCTTTGAGAGATATAATACCCAAATATAAAATGGAATTGGCGACTATAGGAAAATGGAGGTGATAGCTGGAATATAAAGATGCTATTACAATGAGAGATAAATTTTATGTTCGAAGAATAACTGGAACATTTACATTAGATTTACGTAAGATAACTTATTACATGAAATATACGTTATTCTCATAATAGACAAAAAATTTATATAAAAAAAAATAAATTTACGTTTTACTTAAAATTAATTAACTCCATAAATGTATATCCCATTTATGACATAATATTTAAAAAAAGAATTTATATATAATGATCACCAGCCTCGAATAAAGATTTATATAGGTAAATTAATCCAGTATGTATAACATATTTTGGATAAATTATTTGTACAAAAAAAGAATAATCCTTATATGTTGATTGATTTTAATAGCTCTTAAATTATTAATCTCATTGATTTTTTTGTCTAACATTTTAATATATGGTACAATGTAATTTCTGAGTTTACTATTACTTATTTAAAGTTAAATAAAGGTTTATAAATATTTGAAATGAGAGAATATTCTTTAAATAATGAACAAACTGACATTTTAATATTTCAGAGCTAAGTTAACTCGTTTTACACCCTGATAAATAAAAACAAAATTAACAACTGTTAAAACATTTTTTCTTACAAATATTTTTATTACGCAATTTAGAATTTAAATTTCAGAAATAAGCAATTAAAATTAAAAATTCTATACAAATCTAAATAAAAATTATTTTCCCCAAATATATACTAAACAGCAGAAATTAAATGTATATGAAGAATTTTACCACTTAATTACTGCACACATACAACAAATAATACACAATGTGACATATAATACACCTTGAAAGTAAACATACCATTAAAATTTAATTTGTAAATAATAATAGTATGCTATATATATGTGTCATTCATGAAAAAAAATTATCCCAGGTAAAATTTAAGTTAAATTTATTAGAATATTCCACACTAAATTCTATCTTGTGTCAATTATATATATTTCTTAATAAATATTATAATCGTACAACGATAAACAATTTGTATTATCAATATTTCTATTTCATTGATTAAATACGCTGTTGTATCCTGTCAAACGTTTTTCGTATTTATTTAAAAATAATAATTTTTGTCGTCATATTTAATTTCAGTGATATTTTTCATTATAAAATTAAATTTATCAGTACTTTCAATGTTTTCCCTTCATTTCTCATAAATGGATTCATTTATAAGCAAATGTATTTAAAAAAAGTAGAATGCCTTCATAAAAAAAGGAGAAATTATATTTTAATACATCATTAATAATACCATTTCATCGATAAAATGTGTTAAAAATTAACACTAACAAGCAGAAGGAATCTATAACCACTTCAACACATAATAATTATATTTCACGTGATTACAATTATTATCGAAATAATTTACTTTCATCACCAATTTAATGCAATAAATCACCCGGAGGGAAAAAAAGGTGTATTTAAAAATTAAAATGCACACTCATTATATCATGAATCATCAATTAGACTCAACAACAGCTTTTTAGTTCTGTCTACACGTACTTTCTTTCCAAATAATCTTACCCTTATAGCCTCCACACCACCTCAGCCAATGAAAATCCAAGTTCTTATCACACCATCTCGGAATTCGATTTCATTACGTCATCGCCAAATCTCAGAATCCGAGTTCTCAACAGAACTAACGAAGTATGACTTTTCACTTCGAGTTTTATCCGGCCAAATGGCAGCATCAACTGAAGGCAAAGCATAGCTGTCACAATGTTTACAAAATATCTACATCTTTCGCACGTTATTTGAATGGGTTATACGATGCTTTCACTCAACGACGGAGCTTATCTGAAGAACGTTTTAAACGATGGCTTTCTATGCGTTGACGTACGCCTGATAACTTGGGCAGGGTTACGGTATTTCATGTTTCGAATTGTAATTACAAATAAGAAAAGACGTAACAGGGACAAATGTACTTTTTTTTTTACTTTTGAGTTATTTATGGTTTAGATGAAGGAGTTGCGGTTTAAATTACATTGTTGTCAAAATGATTAATCCTAATGATTTTTTGAAATTTGATAGAATTGATTGATAACTGATTGATCGAATAAAATTACGAAAAAGTCTCGTGTTTTGATGGTCATCCACATTTCTCAGCTTTTTCAGACAGAATTTATACAATTTTTGGCGCTGTGTAGCCAAATTTGGCTCTTTCGCCAGTATACATCATTCTTCTTCCACACCTTTATTGAGAAGATGAAATTTGGGTATAAGAAGTTAATGAAAATAATTTACTAAGAATGCTATGCAACATTTAAATAATAAGATAGGAATACGAATTGAAAATTTCCTGGATTAAATAAATTTAAGGAGAATATTCTTAATCTATTTCATAATCTGCAAAACTTATGATAATTTAAATATAATAGAGGGAATATAACATTAAAGAGAGAGAGAGAGAGTTCAATTATAAACTTTATTATTATTTTTCATAATATTGTTATTAATATACCACACATAATATATTTTATGATTAAAGTATATCTAAAAATTAGAACTTATTAAATAAGACTAATTTAGAAATAAATGTGAAATTTTGAGTTTTTTAAAAATAAACTGATGATATTCGTAATTTGTATAAAAAAATTCAGATGGAACGTGATTGTTTTTTGCGCTTTTACATAAATTTTTACAAATTACAAATTTTTACAAGTTTTACAACAAATGGGGCTAGTAAAGCTTAAATAATTTAAATGATAAAAAAATTCTTTTTTTTTACGTTTTTCCAAAAATTAAGTTTATTATTAATTTAAATAAAAATAACAATGTGAATTATAAATTTTAAGCCGTTTTAAAAGCTTTTATTTTTGTAAAATTGATTTTGTGATACTTTCCACTTATATATTTTCATTTTCAGGACATGCTTATTGTTACTTATGACAATTTTTTTACAATTATCAAACATTAAGTTAAAATTTGATAAAACTTAACATAACTTCCCTACAAGAAAGCTATCTCATTGGAATTCAGATATCACCAATCCAAATCCAAGAAAACACCCCACACTTAAACTACATATAAACAAAGCATTTCAATGCATGCCAGCATATTGTATATATCACAATATCACCCGGAGAAACATAACCGAAAACCATAATGGTAATCTCCAAATCCAAAAACGGTGCTTCGAGAAAACCAAAAATATGGATTGCTTACTACTATCACCAAATCCTTAAGAAAACTGAATAACAGGAAAGTAGAAGCATTTTTTATTATTATTTGAGTTGAAGAGGAGAATGGAGAAGAAAAATCCGTTTTCGCCGTAAAATTTGTGGGCGGAACACAAGATTTCAAGTGTTAGTGATGTTATAACATTAGGATCTTCTCCATGTATATACCACAGTTGATTTATATGTTGAAAGAGCTTTAACCTTAGCGTGAGGGGACTCTTTTATAGTTGTTTCTGTAGCGAAGTATGAAGAATTATAATATTTTTTCTATCATTTTAGGAATGGAAATTTTAGTCTGATGGTGTAAGTCACGGTAAGGAAAAGAAACTATATGTATGTTGTGGATTGGTAATTTTACTATCATTTATCAATCAAATAACGGATTAGTTATTCTAAGATAATTTATCAATCAAATAATGGATTAGTAATTCTACAATCCTTTATCAATCAAACAACAGATTAGTAATTATATCATAATTTATCAATTAAATAATGGATTAGTAATTAGAAGAGAAGTGTGAAGAATTATTATTTTTTTTTTTATCATTTTAGGAATATACCGTAAAATCCGGCGTATAACGCGCACCTATACTTTCAAGTTGCCTTTTTTTAAAATTTTTAGGTATATTCGCCGTATAACGCGTGACCCCTTTTTTACGAAGTCTGAAATGTTAGTATGCAATGCTTTTATGTTTTGAAGTAATTTATTCGAGGTATTATCACAGACTTTTGAAAAAATAGTATACTTCTAGAACTACAACACTTTTAGTTCATAAGGCATGCCATTTCTTTTAAATAAGCAGTATTTCGATGTACGTAGAAGTAAATGTTTTTTTGGAAACCTATTTTGTCATTTTTAAGGCTATCGTTTTTGTATCCGGCGTATAACATGCACCCTTAAATTTGGATCTTATTTTTTGTGTTAAAGTGCACGTTATACGCCAGATTTGACGGTAATTTTTAGTCTGAAGTAAGAAATTTGATGTTATGAATTAGTGATTCTACAATAATTTATCAATCAAATAATGGATTAGTAATTGTGCATTCATTTATCGGTCAAATAATTAATTTGTAATTTTACCATACTTTATGAATCAAATAATTGATTAGTAATTCTAATATAATTTATCGGTCAAGCATTGAATTAGTAATTATGCCATTTGTCAATAAAATAACGAATAAGTAATTATACTATAATTTTTCAATTAAATATATAATGGATTAATAATAATATCTTAATTTTTCAATCAAATACTGGATTTTTTAGTAATTCTACGATTTTTCAATCAAATAATGAATTAATTATTCTACTATAATTTATCAATTAAATCATAAGTAATTCTACATTGATTTATCAATTAAAATATGCATTAGCTATTAAACTAAAGTTAAATTTAAATAATTGTAAAATGTTTTTAATTATTTTGAGTGTGGGCTTGTGAGAGTGACAGAGAAAAAAATGAGAATATTTTTGGTTCATTTTGCATCAACAAAATGATTTTCAAATGTGTGATGTATTGAATGTTATATCTTTATACCTAACTTTGAAAAAAAAGTGGTTAAAATTTTCTGAAAATCTACAGCAACTAAGTATTTAAAGTCTAAAATATTTTTATATAGATTTTTTTTTTTTTAAGTAGCAGTTTTCAAGGGCTACAGTTAGGGATTTAGGAACAAGAATCATAAAGTATAGAGATCTCTATACTTTTTTAAATTTTAATTTTTGTGAAAATTACATTCACAATTTTTTTCCCCATAGTAATTTCTATGGGGAATTCCGAAAATTCTTCCAACAATTCGAAAAATCCTCTTCGATGCAGCAGAAATCGAAGAACACGAATTTAAATATCAAACGATACCTAATATACGAATACTATAATAAATTCCAAATACAGAAGTCAAGTATAAAACGCCGAAAAATATTTAAATAAATAGAAAAAAAATCTCTATATCGTTTCAGGTCATTTCTATTGTAAGTGAAAAAAGGCGGAATGAAGTATCCGTTTACGTGCCGAACACCCTGCTAACAATAAATGCATTTGCTCTATCGAAACACGAGAATTGTAAATGTGATTTGTATGTACGAGAGTTGGAAAATCTTAGAAAAAAAAGTCTACCTAAATCAAAATATTTCTATGGCGGAGTCATCTTCCGCTTCTGCTGATAGAAATACGAGTCTTATTAATCGTATCTTTTGTATGAGAAACGGAGCGAGAAAATATATTCTCGTATTTTGTGTTGGCGTGACGTATTTTCGCCAACGTTGTTAAAGTAGCGAAATATCGATTCGTGAAGCGTTACTGCTTCAGCAAAATAAAAGAGAAATGGCGCTAGGTCATGTGAAAAGTGCTATTCTTCTTCAGTTCAATTGGACTTGCAGCATCTCGACTGGGATTTTATTCAATTTTTTCCCTATTGGGTTTGCTCTTTTTCTTCCCTCTCCCCCCCTTTTTTTGGAACAGATGTCTTTTATTTGAAGCGAAATGTTTGGTTCTAATAGCAAATGTGTTAATTATGACGTAATTAAGGTATCCGACTACGTTCGGAAGCGTGATTTTAAAAAAGCGCATAAATGGATAATTTTCATGATATTTAGTGTCACTTAAATTAGAATAAAAGTATAAAATTGTTTTAAGGACATTTTGACAAAAAAAATTTATTTAAATACAATATTTCGGCAAAAATTAACTTAGAATAACTTTTTTTCAAAATGTTCTCCTTTTGTGAAAAATGCTTCTGTTATAATAATATTTTGCCTGTATATAGCTCAGACCTCTGTTCAGAGGCTCAACTATGATTTTTGAAAAATTCACATTATTTTCAGAGTTACAACTATCTGAAACACACATAATTATCGGCTTTTTTTTCTTAAAATTTCTCCCCTTTGTTGTCGTAAAACATGGATAAACTCACTTCTAAGCTATATATTTAAAAAATTCTAGTTGAGCCTCTGTACAGAGTTTTGAGCTATATACAGGCAAAATATTATTACAATAGAAGCATTTTTCACAAAAAGGAGAACATTTTGAAAAAAGGTTATTCTAAGTTAATTTTTAGCCGAAATATATTGTATTTAAATAAATCTTTTTGTCAAAATATCCTTAAAAAAATTTTATACATGCATTCTAATCTAAGTGTCACTAAATATTATGATAATTATCCATTTATGCGCCTTTTTAAAATCACGGTTCCGAATGTACTCGGATACCTTAAATTTTTGGGTGCTAAAATAATTTAGTTTACGAATTTAGTAATATTTTCGTATTGGGTTCGACTTTTAATTTTTGTTATTTTATTTTTTGTTTTAATAAATAATTAACAATAGCACTAATTCTGACCGAAATTTGAATCCGAGGGAGAGAGATTTTCTCCTGGGGATTTTCTTTCAACTTTTTCCCTGTTGGATGCTTTTATTTTCAGAGAAAGATATCTTTAGAAACAAAATAGTTGCGCTAATAATAAATATACTGACAGTAATAACTATGACGTAACTGTATTTTACAATCAACAATAAGAATGTTAATTCGCTTTTCACATTTTTTCCCTTCCAAGTCAGATTCACTTCTCATCTTCATTAACAAAAAATGTATCATTAAATATGTAACATTAGTGCTAATTATGAATTTTATTTAGAAATTAAGTTTAATAGCAATCAATAAGGATACGTTAATATTTTGGGAGAGACTGACGAATCAATAATGAAAGTTTAAAATCAGCGAGATTTTGAATGGGGATTTTTAATCAATTTTTTCTCTCGGTCTCTGCAGTTTCCCCCCTCTTGTTTAAAGACATTTCTTTTAAAGTAAAAAATATATTGTTTCAGTAAATGAGCATTAATAATGCTTATTACATTTTATAATAATTAATACATATAAATTGATGACTGACTAGCCAATGCAATCCTTTGTTATATAAATGTATTATATTTTTAATTAGTAAGATTTGCAATACACCTAGTTTAAAATTTCCCCTCCATTAGTTTTATTCTTTAAAAGTTTTTTTCTTTTTAAAAAAAATGTATGTGTGCTATAAATATATAGCAATTAAAACAATTTTGATACTTGTTTAATAACGAATTGAAATTCACACTAACATATGAAAAAGGCAAAATATACTGTCTCGGATAAAATTGACTAGACAGCAATGATATCTAGTCTAGTAAGAATTTCGCAAGAAATCTATCTTAGATTTATTATTTAGGTTAAAATTAAGCTTAATTAAAAAAATACTTAAAGTATGATTTTTGTTTCTGAAATCTGTATAATTATGTTAATTATAATATTGAACTAGTAAGTACAGGGCCATTTGTTGTGAACTAAAATGAGTTAATCCCTTGCGTGATTTTAACAAATAAATAAATAATAGTTAACAGTAATTAGCAGAAATCTCGACTCCCATTTTATTTTAAATTTTTTGCTTATCGGCTTTTTGTTTTTTCCCTTTCCTTTTTTTTTTTATACTGGAATCTCCTTTAAAAAAAAATATTTTACTCTTAAAAATCTAAAACAATCGCCAATTACGACATTTATTTATTTAACAATTAAATAAATGTTTTAAATCAAACAGAAACAAAATGAATTAATCTCCTGAGTTTAATCCTCCCACCAAATTAGTAATTCTCTATTGGGACCTTACATTAAAATTTTCCCTACAAGATTCGATGCATTTTTTACGTATTTTTTAATTTCGGAAGGAAAAGAAAATAATTAACATTTTTTTTTCAAAATTACCTTCACTTTTTTAGTATTTTACTTTGGAGTCAAAAAATAACCTAAACAATATGGACCATTCAGCAGTTTGAAAGACATTACCAAAAATACCCTACGTACAAAATTATCATTAAAGCCATACAAGTCATGCTAGTCTATGTAGTGAAAATTATTTCTTTCAATAGTTTGACAGCCTAAGAATTCTATATATTTGAGCGAACGCATTTTTCTGCAAGACAAAACGGGAGCAGGAAATTGTGTTAGAAGAGAGAGAATTAAATTGCCATGCAATAAATCCTTTTTGAATGCTTTTGTTTCTAATGATACGTAACTGTTCATAGTATTTTAATAAATCATCGTAGTGTTCTAAATATGCCTTTTTCTGCCTCCGAGTTCCCTTCAATATACATATACAGGGTGTCCGGGTTAGAAATACCCAAAAGTAATGACTTATTATTACGGAACTACCCATCAGAATGTACTAAACTGTTCATCAGTGAATTAGAAAACCCGCCGAGATTTTTTGGGTCTAGTCCGATCGGCCGCACATGTGCGCATAATTCGGCAATCGCAGACGATAAACTTTTTACACTGCCTTCATTAGTAAAGATGTGGACGTGACTGTAAAATGTGCAGGGCGTACTTTGGTTAATGAAATTTAAATGTCATTCGCGCACAGCGACGTGTTTTAACATAATGGAATGAATGCCGTTACTGACTTGACTAATAGACGTATCAGGACTTCTACAAAATAAATCCAACACGATCAACAGTGTCTCATATCACGAAAATTTAAGGACACTTCCCAGTTTGAGAAACCAAAGTTCCTGTCTCCTTTAAAGTGCTTTCCCATTGGTGGATAAACTTTGATGTCGGAGGGTCGACATCAAATTCTGATTGAACACGTCGTTGTACACGCGTGACTGATTGAAATTCCGTTAACCAAAGTTCACGCTGCACCTTTTACTGTCGGGTCCACATCTTCACTAATGAAGTCAGTGTTAAAAGTTTATCGTCTGCGATTGCCGGATAATGCGCGCACGTGCGGCCGATCGGACTATACCCAATAAATTTCGAAGAGTTTTCCATCAATGGATGGACAGTTTATTACATTCTGATGGGTAGTTCGGTAATAATAAGCCATTACCTTTGGATACTTTTAGCCCGGAAACCCTTTTTCACGAATTTTGTTATTGAATGTTCTAATAAAAATTACCATCCTGGAATCCATATACAAACGTATTCATTTAAGTGCTTTCGAAAGCGAACATTTTTTCAGGAATAAATTATTTTTCTATCGAGCGAATGAATACCATGCAAAAATTTAATTCCTCACCTTCAGAATTCCACAGGGAAAAAAAGGAAGAGCAAAATCGAACTCACCTGGAAAGAAAGAAAAACGAATTAAATAGATATAATACATGTGTTTCAAAAGCAAAACAAGTTTTCAATAAAAATTTTAAAAAATAAATGTACTAATTTAAAATTTTAAATAAGCAAACCAAAATAAAAAAGACAATTTTCTCTCTTAAATTGTCAAAAACTCAATATTGTGTATAATACGTATTTTAAAGAAACACAGGAAAATAATACACGATCATTTTTCTCTTTTTTTTATGTTTTAATATTTAGAACTGTTTCTTAAAATTTAATTTTCTAAATATGTTCTAAGCTAATTCGTCCGCTTTTTGACAGTAACAAAAGTATAACACAGGCACAATGAATAGAGACAACAACAACAAAAACCACATTTAATATTTTGCTTGAAATTCGCAATTAAAAGAAAAAAAATTAGGAAATCCATGGAAAATGAAAAAGCAATTAAATATGTATTTCAAAGATGTTTACATATGCATCAAAACTAATTAAAAAACTTTCAATTAATCTATATTTTTAAAAAAAAATAGTTTTAATTATTGTAATATGCATTTAATACATATCAACATATTAATCTCTCTCATTGTAATACATTTTAATTTAAAACAAAATCAAATAAATTATATATATATAATACTTGTATTTAAAAATCATATAAATATTTTTATTACTTTTTAATTAAAAGATATTTTACTATACCAAGAACTTCTTAAAGCGTCAGTAATAAACAGAACAGATATACAGTATATATTAAAGATATCGTGCAAGATGTATAAAACACTTTTTTAAAAATGTAAATATACATATAACGATTTTTTTTTTCTTTTACAAGATATGTCAAATATATTATTTATGACTAAGATAAAAGAGAAATAGAAGTCATTTTTCGGGATGATTCGAACATTATTAATATTAAATAACTATTCCATTTTATATTTATTTATTCTCTAGATTAGAAAACATTTCATGAATTTCGTTTTGAGAGCTTTATATTTACTCAAAATGAAGGAGAAAAAAATTAAAAATTTATTTTTTTTGATACAGCGCAAATATCCTAAGTTTTTATTTGTATTATAAATTTTATAAAAAAAATCGCTTTTTAGATCAAATTCGTTTGAAAATTGAATTATATATTCAAAGTGGAAAATTTTCTCCTTTTGGATAAAATGTATTTAAAATAACACTTTCTCTGAAAATATATAAATAGTGAAATAAGTTTACAGTTAACTTTTTCTCATTGATCGGATTTATTCTAAATAATTTCTTCAATGCTATGCTCAGAGACTGTGTGTTTGTAGTAAGAAATATTTTGCAAAGCATAAGGAACCGAAGATATAAAATGAATTATAAAAATCAAATGTTTTTCGAAACAAAGTTTTTGAAATAGAATATATTTGTATATATAATAAATTTCTTAGCTGTACAAAAATATTGAAATTATCATCTCTGTTTATTTTATATTTTATTTAATTTATTAAGAGTATTTTGGACTGTGTATATTTTCTGTTAACTATTTCTTTTTTGTTCATTTTATGCTGTGTTATTCAATTAAATTAGATTTGCAATGTCAAACTTAACTAACAGTCAAGATCTTATTAGGATCTGTAAGAGAAATGCTGACTACTGCTCAGTTTTTTTGGGAAGAACTCTTAGCTATTGAAGGGGCTTTGAAATTTTGCTTTACTGAGAGTGTCAATACAGATATTTGGATATTGAGTGATAGCCGAAACTCTATTCAGCATCTACCTGAATGGTGGAGGCATGGTAACGGAATGGCAACGAGTATTGACCAGCTATTAAATAGCTTGAGTGCCAATGTTAAGATCTTTTTTCAGTGTGCATCGTCGCACGTGAATGTCTGCGGGAATGAGATTGCAGATGGTTTGGCTCGTGAGGACAACCATAAATATTCTACCCATGGTGGCCTTTTTCAGAAATTGCTACCCGGGTCAAACAAGATATCAGTTCCCCCTGGAGTCAGAACCCTGTACATGAATAGTATGAAGGAAACCATCCTGGTTTGGCTCGTGAGGACAACCGTAAATATTCTACCCATGGTGGCCTTTTTCAGAAATTGCTACCAGGGTCAAACAAGATATCAGTTCCCCTGGAGTCAGGACCCTGTACATGAATAGTATGAAGAAAACCATCCTGGTGTTGATTTGCTTGATACAAGCAGTAGGCGAGTTGAAACTACTCTTGCTAGGCTTCGCAGTGGACATACTTGAGCTCAACGGCATGTGGCGAATCTTAAAGTTTACCTTCCTTCTCCGAATTGCAATGTTTGACTCAAGCCTCTCCTGTCCACATCTTGGCTTGTATTGATTCCCATAAGAGCCAGCTGCTATCAAGTCCCGCTACAGTTCTTCATTGTTTAAAAACGCACGAGTTCATGGATTTAATCTAGATTTTTCTGTCGATCAAGTGGGATAAGAAACAACAAGAACAGATTTGCACAGTACCTATTGACTGAACCTATGAATGCTCGTACTAGATCCAAACTGGATTAACTGTACCAAAAAAGAGATACAGATAATTTAAGAATCAAGAATTGGAAGACTATGGCTAACAAAAGTTAAGCATGGAGGTAAGAATGAAAGTTTATTAGTTTCGCACTATAAAATGAAACAAGGGTTATTGGTGACAGATCTCGTTAATTTGAACCAACGGTCAAATGTTAAGAGGATCAACTGATCATGGTCACGAACTGATAGCTGGTATCGTGTGTTTTGCTTCCGTTTTCACTAAAATCCCATTGTGTAGAGAAGGTAATGCCCCTAAAAGCTCTCTTAATCTTTTTGGGGAACAAATTCTTCAAGCTAGCGTGGAATGGTAGTCTGTAGAATGGAATACTAGGTCAACACAGGGGACGACTTAAGGCATAGGCAAAAAGGCACAGAACCTTGTCTAGTTCTCCACTCAGCCTTAATAAAATCCTTATTCAAATAATTTCAACGGTAAAATGTTATTTCCGGTTGTATTCTCCAAAAAACTGGCAATTTCGGATGATATGTCAACTCTGGTCCGTCGTCCGTATAACCGTCCGTATAATAACCGTCGTCCATATATAGGTCTAGGCCGACCACCGCGTACACTATCATTACTCATGCAGTCAAAAGGCTGTAGTCGGTCGAGTCGTTTTATACTATTGTAAGTCATGTACATTTATTTGATTTAGGTTATTGTTTGTACGAGTATTTGATAACGTATGGTATATGTACGGTCTACTTTTAAGGGTCATAGGTGGGGTCCACATTTGTGTAGAGGCCTATTTTTGAGGAGGGCCCATGGCCTCAAGAAGTCTTAAGACGTCTCTGGGTCAACTGTCCTCCTCCCCTGAAAATGGTTCAAAATTACGAGGAGTGAGTGACTCCTTATTTACTTGGTACGATAAAGCATCTCAAGAACTGTAGGCGAAGAACCTCGCAATTGTGAGTGAATGAATATTAACGTCGCGCTATTCAGCTACAAGAGACTTATGGCTACAGATTTCGTATTTTTGAACCATGGTCAAAGTGACTAGGACGACAACTGAGCTGGATCCACATTTTCTTAACTCGTACACCACACCAACGTAAGGATTTTGAGTCACGACATATTTAACGTGCATTAGTCCTACATGGTGGGCACTATGTCTCGAGCTCGTGACGTGGTTAATGGGCTACCGAGGCCACAATAAACTCGGAGGAAGAATTTTAAGAAGGTCAAGGCTCATTCTGAGCTGTCGAGCCACAGAAGGAACAATAAAGATATGTTTTTGCTTCAATCATTTGTCACATACTATTTATAAATGTACACCAAATATGTATATTTTTTTTTAAAAAAAAAAAAACGTTTTCTTACCAATATCTCCATGTAAAAAAAATAACTTAATGTTTGGAAAATTATTTACAAAAACAAGAAAAATAAAAACACTAAAAAACTTTTTTTCCCTATTGAAGTAGAAGTAGCTCGCTCTAAAAATTATTTTCATATATTTTTTCTTCCACTAATTCAATATAAATTTTAAATAAAGAAAAAATAAATAGTTTTGGAACTAATGTTATATTTCTGTATTTCTTTTTGCTCTTGAAAAATAAACTAAATTAGCGTCCTTTAATAATATAATACAAACATATGAATAATAAAAATCATAGGGTTCAATAGTTTTACAAAAAATATTTCCCATGACAACTACTTTTAAAAAACTACCAATTCTTTACCCACGTTAACAATCACATTCAAATCGATACCTAGAAAAACTGCGAGACTTAAACTAATCATAAATAATTCTCTACTTAAACAATATTTAATTCATTACAAAGCACTCCAAATCCACCACAAAATCGACAACTTGCGTGCTTCAACAACCAATGCAACCTAAAAACCACTTCACTTCAGTGCGGACAGAACAGCATCGGCTAAAAATTACTCAATGCGTCCAACTTGGTGCTTTCCTAACGATTATAGCAAGCAATTGCTTTACGAGCCAGAGTCACCCAGTAGCTAACACGCTGCTAAGTGTTTAATGCGACATTATCTACTAATTCTGCGGGAGATCCCATTGGATGGTGAGTGTATTTATAGGCAAGGCTCTGAAGCTAAGGGTGCTATGACTTCTAAATCTCAAACGTACCTGCGTAGTTGAATCGTTTTTAGAGAGGTAAAAAAATTGAGGGGGTATTTATTTTTAGTATATTTTGCGACAAGTTTGAGTCATTGCTACATGAGGTAATGCGACAAATTTTTAGGTAATCCTAGGGGCCTTTTTTTTCCAGAGAAGAATGAACAGACAAGAGGGATTTAGAATGACGGTTTCTTCAGAGTGTTTTTTTGTTAAAGTTTTGCTTTCGGTGTAAGAAGAATGCAAGTTTTTTTTTCAAGCTTCAGTTGGGTAAATACGACGTCGGCAATCGGGTGTCGAATGCGCGGAAGATTGAGATTTTGTACGGCTTCTTGAGGAGTAAAAATAGTGCTTTTGTGATGCTAAAATATTGTTAGGTGGTGGAAATAGCAGAGGTAACGGTCTCTGTATGCAGTAACAAGATGAAGAAAACGTCTTTAAGTTTAATAAAACGGAGGTTTATATATTTCCAATGTAAAACACATAGGGATTCCAACTTGAAAGTAAACATCAAAAGAACAAGATGTCTTGTTCAGTTAGTGAGTGAGGGTTGTATTAACGTCACACTTTAAATCAACACGAGGGCTATTGGCAACGGATCTAGTAATTTTGAACTTCAATCAAGTGACGAGGGCGACGCGCGAGCTGGCATTCCATTTCCAAACTACCACATTACGCCATCAGAAGAGACATATGAACCTTGACAGGTTTAACACCCATCGGCCCCTTCATTCTATGCCCCCTCCTATGAACTTGTTCAGATTTGTTTCAAAGTTGTAGTAACTGCAGTCGTTTGGCGAATATATAAGTCATTATTTAATAATAGTTTATTATGCAATTCAGTTCTATAAAAAGGAACAGTTTTATTCTATTGTTGAATTAAAAATATTAAATAATGGAATGCATTTCTTACATAAAAAGTTTACCACAACATTTTAAATAATATTCATTATAGTCGAGTTATATTAAGTTCAGGAGTGAGTGTGTTTATTAACGCAACACCAGGGGTGCTGGCGACGGAGATCTAATTCTGAGCTGTGATCAAGTGGCGAAGACGACACCTGGATAGGTCACCTACTCTGCATCACACCAACGTGAGAACTTTGAGTAACCGATTTAACGTGCATTAGCCCCTCTAGATGGCTTGTCTCCAGGGGCTTTAAGACTCCAACCCAAGACTCGACAACATTGTTCACGAGTTTGTGACCGTGACCACTAGGCTACTGTGACCACAAAGAGTAAGTACATTATAGAAATAGTAGATAAAATTTTAAAAAAGTATTTAGAGTTGAAATAATACTTTGCTATAAATTTTTGGGTTTCTAGAGATAATTTTCAAATTTATAAAAAGTGTAATAAATTGATAAAGGATTCATAAGGGCTATCAGCAATTTACAAACATATTTCTTTATTTATTTTTCATCAATAATAAATATCACAATACTTGTAATTTTTTAAAAAAAAGTCGTGTACTTTAACAACATAAAAGTTAACATGAAACAGATGTAAAAGATGTCAATTAGACCGTTTAAAAATAAAATACCAGTAATAACTCATTGAAGATTTCCAGATAGGTATGTGTACGATAATTTACAAACAAGAATATAGTCAATCATGTTTCGTCTTCTTTTCAATGTAAATAATAATAATTCTCTCATAGTTAAAAACGTCTCATTAATACTTTTAATATCGTAATTTAGTATTTTTAGGATAACACAAAAAATGAAGAGTGCTTCAAAAATACAATGTAGCAAATTCTGAAAAGACTTTCTAAACAATAACTTGATTACTTGTGAATAACAGAGACACCATAAACTATAAAATAAACACGGTGAATCCGATAACAACCAAATTTTCACAAGAGTAACATCGCAATATCGCTCTTAGAAATACGTTTCACCGGAAAAAAACAATTGAAAGATACCCAATACTTCCAAACGCATTATCACCTCAATTTCACCACGCCAAACTACTCCTGACTGAAATAACCCCAAAAGAAAAGAAAAAAAATACACGTGTACATATATATTCTTCGAGGTGGGGAGCTATATATGACACCAGAAAACAATCCCAATTAATCACTGAATTAAAAGCGAAAAATGAGGGAACGTGAAATTAGGTCCTAAACTGTTCTTCAACGACTTCTTGAAGGAAAGGAAACGCAAGAGCATTAGGGATGGTGGAAGAAAGTACTCCGGGAGCACCGGGATCACGTCCTGCATCCCAGAGAAGAGTGCCTGAGGGAGGAAAGGCCGAATTTACGATCTTTTGATCAATTATTCAAGCATGCATCCGTGCGCAGGTTGCACCAACGGACTCTACCACGTGATATGACCGCTGTTTCTGGCTGCATGGCTAGGATATTTCCAACTCGGGATATGTTTCGGAGAAAAGAGATTTCTGTTTCTGTTTCGGAGTGGGAAGGTTTGGGATTTCCCCGATTTTTGCGATGCTTAAGATACATATCGAAGTTAGTTATTTTGCGAGAAAATATTTTTGAACTGAAGAGTGATTACACTCTGTATTCTAATAAGAGGCTTGCATTTTTTATATGTTTTGCCAATGTCTTAGAAATATAATATATATTTCAGTCAGACTATTAGAGAAATATTGATTTAATCGTAGGGGCTGGATTAAATTTGCATTAATGGATGAAGAACCTACAAATTTTGAATTGCCGCAATGAAGAGGGAAACCATTCGTAATCCATTCTAAAGGTACAGAAAGACCAAACAATTGCTTTTATTATCAATGCTGGAGTTTGGTAAGTTTGATTTTGAAGTAGATCTACGCGCATCCTCCAGGTTGATTGATTTCTTAATTTTGAACTAGATTGAATGAGAAAGAACTCTCATAAGGTGATACCTGATTTTTTAACTTCATTACTTTCTGATAACTTCAAGGTTAATTTCTTTTAAGTTAGCCCATTCCCTAATCATTCACCTAAATAGTTTATTAACGGAATCATGTCCACAATTCGAATGGAGAATCATCTAGTACAAATTTCTTGACATGATCCTCACAGCTATATAGCAATCATTTACAGAAACTTTCCATTTTAGTTATAGATATCACAAATCGAACTATTTAAACCCCTAATCAACAAAAAATTAAGAGAGACTCGTCGACATCCTATAATTTTAACTATAGATGTTACAAATCATGTCTTATCCACTTGGCTACCAAGTTACTACATATAGAATCTGCCATATATCTCACCATTTTAGTTATACTAATCACAAATTTCACTTTCTTCACACTACTCGGCTACATTTACACACATATAGTATGCGATACATCCTACAGAACAATACAATGACTAAAAGAAAATGTATAAATTTAAATAACGCTGATTTATAATTCCCTCAACACATATCCTGTTGAGAGTGGGTATCTCAATAAACGTAACATACGAGTGTGACACGTAGCGAAGTAATCTCAGATATGATCGTTCAAGAGGAGTTACAAGATATTTCCCCCCAATAAACAACTATCTAATACGGTATCGATTAAAAATATCACTAATAAAAAACATCGACTAGAATCAAATTTTCAATTCGAAATTCAATCTGATAGTGATTTTATTATCAAATATCTTGAGCTGGAATTGAATCCAAGCTCTATTTTACTTTACTTGTATACCAACACCGCCCATATAATTACAGATTTACCCTCATGTATGCATTATACTAATAAAAGGTACAACGAACTTCTAATTGACCCTTTGAAAACACAATAGACGGCATTGGGAATTAGGAGCTATATGGAACAATTCGGCATTAGATGCAAGTGCAAACAGGCGTACAGTGAAATGTTAAATTATTATAACTAATGCATTTACATTTATATACTGGAATAAAATTAAGCATTATCTTCCACTTTTAAATCACACATTATTACTAGAAATGTATTTTAACAAAATTTTCCATGATAGATACGTCAAGGGATTGAAAATCGTTTCGAATATTTTACATGTAACGCAATACCGTTTTAATTATATTCATCCAATACGTATCCATGAAAATTACATTTTGTTATTACAGAAGAGAGATATATACCGTCTATCTTGGTAAATGGACTAGGAAGCTCATATTTCTTTTTAATATGTTTTTTAAAATTCTAATGTGGCAGTAGACTGGAATTTCACCATAGCAGACCTCGTACATTCCCCGGGAACTGGTATCTCTTTTTAGTACGGCACCATATAGGTGATATACCAATCACTGCAAGTAATTTTGCATTTAGTATCCTCCCCTGACGGAGACACCTCGAGCTCTGATGATGCGAAACTCTATAAGGAATTTTAATTTAGCCGAGGGCAGTCAATCCAAACAGGTACTCAAGAGATATTTACATGCCGCATAACCATATGAAATCGGTTTTATGAACCACGAAAATCCTCTGACTGGGGCGAGGTCGAACCCGAAACCTAACGCGTATAAGGCTAGCGACAAACCAACTACATCACCCAGACAGCTTTATTTTACTAATTACAATGCTAATTTTTCTATTAAAGGTGTAACGTTTCTCGCCACACAGAGGTAAATGGCTTCTTTTTGTGGATATGATCACCACGTTCAATGAACACCTGAACCCTTAAGATATTATGCGGTCTTGTCTTGGACATCACCCCGGCAACTTTTGACAACACGAGAAACCTTTTACTCCACCATGAACCGAATGCAACTCTAGGATAAAGGGGCTGACGGTTATCATCCCGAAGACCCTAGAGAGGGCAGAGAGAGGAGATGGTTGGAAACATTCGCAGAGATGGACGGACCTTCTCCCACACAAACAAAAATTTGGACTCTAATAATCAAAACAATATTATTAATAACTTCATTGTATATACTGTAATTAATAGCTGTTTTATGCAAATAAAATAAATATTTAAATTAATAAATATCATGCTACTTTTATTTATCTCAAACGCCACTAAGGGTATATATTTCAATAATGAACATTTAATTTCAAATAATGTCTGCATAAAAATATGCATGTCGTTATTTCAAACAGCAAAGAAATATAAATAATAAATTTAAAATAAGTTTTTTTAAGTACCGGGATCTTAAGTCTAAGAGCATTCAAAAAATGAAGAGAGAGAGAGAGAGATGTAAAAAATTCTTTATGAAACTACTATTCAAATGTAAATATATATATTTATGGCTTCAAAAATTCCCTTGAAGCCATAAATATATGTTTATACACAAACATTTTGTGATCAAACCGTCTTATATGTAGAGTTCTTTCAGTTTTCTATAGAAAATTTTCGTCTGTTTTATTTTGAATAGAGTTCTACTTTATTCCGGATGGGAAACGCTCAAAACGATTTCGAAAACCAAACTTATTTTCTAAAAAAATATCTGTTAAATAAAGTAAACTCGAAAAAACTGTTCTATTTACATACGCAAACGAGCTATTTACCTTAACTTCCACTAACTATAGAAGGAAAAAGTTCCTTCTAAAGCTTCTTCTTACGAAACTACATAGAAAATTTTTGAACTAGTCAAATCTTTGTAGATAGTAAAAGAATTTTAAGAAAAATATATAAGGTCCATGAAATATTTACTCTTTCATACCACAAAATATACTTGTGCAAATAGCGGTGTTTTTTTTTTCGTTCTCAAATATACATCGGGTTTGGCAAATATGACAAATACTCGTTTAGTAATGACATATCTTGTTTATGTTAAATTTCTTGTGCAAAATCTCTAAATTAATATTTCTCTTTAGAATTAGGTATACTTTTTTTAGAATGAAATATATAATCAATATTGATAATAAATAACTCCGAATAAATAAAGAATTTTGCCTTTACTTTGAAGTAAGATTCACATAAAATAAGATTATAGTGAAAAATTGCACCAAACCTCTAAATCAGAGAAAAAAATAATAAAATTAAAATCACATTCCGATTTAAGTCATGAGGAAAAAAATTTTTCAAAAGATATTCAAAATTTTAGAAAGTTTTAATTATCCAGATGACAAACATTTAAAATTTGCATGATAAAAATTCCAATATGAAAGAAATTTCGAAATATTTTCACTTATGCGCATGACCAATTTGATAATTTGCGTCAATTTTTGCAAGACATGATCCAATTCAAAAATTTCTAAAGTTTTCATGGGGCGCATAGACGATAGCGCTACCGATGTCCCGTTGTCAATGATTGCCAAGCTTGGAGTTGAATTCTGATTCCATTTAGATCCTGACCATCAAATGCTATTCAAGGCTCAATGTCATCATTGCTCATGATGTGGCAAGCTTGGAAAGGTGACGGATTTTGTAACCTTAGCCTTGATCAAGTGACAAAGTGTTGAAATCTGTACCGGCTGTCATTTTCTATAAATCTAGGCACATAATTAACCAAATGGTCAATTGAAAGCGAAGATTTAAACGCACATCAGTTCCTTACCACGGCGGGTCTTCAGTTTCACTAGAATTCGAACTCATGACACGCCATTCGCAAGCCGAGGGACAATGACGGTTTGAACGGTTTCGAGCCATCCAGTTGCAAAATCAGCTTCTTTATGTGACTGCCAATGCTCACGAGCACCACTAAGTATTGTGGGGTCTTTTCATCTGACATCACCCCGGCATCCGATGGCCGTGAGGAAAACACCACTCCATCCTCGAGCCGGAACCCCGACTGAGATAAGGTATAAGAAAAGAGGCTACCTCATCCCAAGAGAGTGAAAAGGCAGTCAGTTTGAAACACCAAGAAAAACGGTTGTGTTTACCTCCTCCCTCACAAATATCTATTCTGCCGTATTAAAGTAATCAATAGTATGAATAACTTCTATTTTAATGTAATTAATGGCCGAGGACGTGAATAAATCAAGTATTTAGTTTCTTAACTCCCACTCTACCATTAATATTCCTAAACGCCACACCGTGGAAGTTTGGAGAATGGGAAACTAAATCAAATGTCATCCTCGTCACTTAACTATGGTTCAAAATTACGAGGTTCATCGGAAATACCCCTCTCGTTGCTTCGATGAGCGATGTCAACACAATAATTGAACAATCAACCGATTACGTGCTTCATCACCAACAGCCTATTTTGACGCTTTGTTGGCGATTCCGTTAAATAAAAACCACCATCATTACGAGTAATTTACCAAACTAACTAAACCTTAAAGTCTTTTTTTTTATTACATTTTAATTAATCACGCAATGGTCGTGTCGTTAAATCTTCACAACATTACTGAAGACTAGTAAAATCTCATCCCCACCCACACATTCTCCAGCACTTTGTTAAGAGAAATAGAATGATCAGAGAGGCAGAGAGAGAGAGGAGGGTGGGAAGAGAGCAAGAGATAGAGAAAAGGCACTGATTTCTCCGCATCCCTATTTCTTTTTTCTCACTTTAGCCCCTGCATGCACGCTTTTTCAAATAGATTTGTTGAGAGGACGAGTGTAGGGAAATAAAACGATGCCGAGAGAGCGAGAGAGAGGAAGATCTTTTTATTCTCCTTTCCATCCTCCTCCATATTCCAGGTTTGTGTTATATTCAAGAAGATAAGACGTCTGTTGGTTAGTTCTTGATGATGGGGATACTTTTTGGCGGAGAGAAGTGTTTTCTCTTGCAGTTTGATGATGGAAGGCGAGGGTGCACACGCGCGTGATAAACAACCAAAGCTGACAGACTTGTAATGCGTTCAGTGCCGGAGAGAGTTTATTAACTTCTCATCTCCAAGAGATTTTCTATTTTTTTTTTTCAGGGGGATGGGAAAAATGTGTGCCTTTTTTTGACTTAAAATGTTTTTTTCTTCTTCATGACAAACATGCATATAGTATTAAGAGCGATTTTTCTTTTGGGGATGAAGTTAGTTGAGGGGTAGATGAAAGAAAATAGAATTTTTTTTTTCAAAAAAAAAAAAAAAAAAAAAAAGGGGGGGGGAAAAGAGTAGGAGAGGGAATTTTCATGATGGGATGGGGATAACATGGGATGAAAGTCAATTTGTTCGATTAAGGAAATGGAAAAGTTGAATGGTTTGGGTTTTAGTAGTTGAAAAAAAAAATGGTTTGTAGAATAAACACTATTACGTTAACAATAGTTTTTGATTCTATTATAAATTCACAATTACATCTTTTAGAATAGTAATACTAAGTCGATGAAGAGCAAAAGTGTCTCATTTCAGAAGAATAATTATGGAATATTTCTTATTCCAATGTCAATTGTTAAATCTAATTGAAAAAAAAAATTATGTTTAATGGGATTTATAAAAATTAAGTGTTGATATAGTATGATTCACAAATATTTTACGTGATTATAGAGTTTAAAATCAGACATTGTAAAGAAATTAATATAAATTAACTCGATAAAATAATTTGAGAAGGCAAACTAATAAAATTTCCAAAGTAATATATAAGTAACTTTTAAAAAAAACGAATGAATGTTAATCCAAATTATTCTATAAATATATTCAGCAAATATTCAAACACCAAGGGGAAAGTTCGTCTTTTATTCAATTCCTACTATTAGTTTCCTACTACTTGTTTAAATTTTCAATCGTTAATAAAATACTTTCTGTTCATCCATTGAAGTTCAAATAAATTTTTTAAACTTGTAGTTGAGGACACTTGATGTTAATAAAGTTTTTTCAAATATTAATTCATTAATTAAATTTTAATTTTAATTTTAAATTTATTCTGCGTTATTTCTGTCGTAGCTACAATTAGCTGCTTCAGATCTCTCCAGGACGTTTTACTAACGAAGTAGGAATTGACTTTTAAAAAAAAAATTATATTACTTATTTATACTTTACCGTACCTTTAACTTATTTAGAGTTCTAAGAAATCCACAACGAACATTGTAGTATTAAGAACGTTATTAGATTCCATTTAAAGTTAACTATAAAATACTTTTAGTAATATAATTCATTTTCTCTAACGTATTTTATTGATTTTAAATTCATAATTAATTTTTAAAACGCAATCAATATGCGGTAAACCATGTCTAAATACTTTTCTGGTTACAGATATTAATTCGATAGTTTGAATAATAAAATTTTGTGACAAAATATAACCTTTGACTGCTACTGTCAGAAGTGATACATTTCATAACAAAACTTAAGTCAAACAAATTTTAAGTTTAAGCAATTTTATATTTCATTTATTAGTATTAATATCATATCTACTTTAAAAATAAATTGTAGCGGTATCGACATAAGCCAGTAACAGCCTCCGGATAAGGGTGATCCCTTTTGTCTAGTGGTCATGTTACAGGGACTTCGATCTATATGTCGCGGATTCTATCCACCCCTTCATTAGTGACCTTGAATAAATAAGTAAAGCCCAAACTTCTGATCTGTCATAGCACTATTTACCCGCAAGAAGAGCAACCAAAATCGTCAGACTCACTCGACACAGCAACCAAAATCGTCAGACTCACTTGATGCAACGCTTCCAATTAACAGCAACAACGTTTACGCTACACACGCTCACCATAACAGCTATATTGTGCGTTCACCTATCCATCGACTCAATGGTGGGGGAGTACTGTAGCGGATATCTACATAAGCCAGTAACAGGACTGAGGTGATCCCATTTGTCTATTTGTCAAGTTACTGGATTACGGATCCATAAAAGGTCATGGGTTCTGTCCTCCGGATAAATAAACGAATAATACTGTTTTTGACATATGTATAAGATTCAATCTGTATTATAATTCCTTTGAATAAGATTCATATCTTTTGTTGATTATATAACTGCTGCTCGCATTCATGTCTATAACTACATTGAAGGTGAAGTGTTTGTTAACTGAAATGAATTGCTTTTAAAGAATATGACCCACACATGTGAACCCTTTTCCGAAGCGAAAAATATTCCACTATTTTCATAGAAAATATGAAGTCATACATTTTCTTATATAACTCCTTTTTGTATGTATAAATCAATTTACACAAATAAAATACGTCATATAAAGAGTCTCCACTAAAGACTAGCAGGTAGTAGTTGAAAATTGGATTTATATTTTCAACGCTATTTTCATTCAAATGAGTCGCAAAAACTGCATACAAAGCGCGAAACTTCAAACTATGTATTATTATTATTGAATTTAATGTGAAAAATGCATAATATGAACATGGTTATAAGTCATTTTGATGTAATTTTTGAAGAGGTAAGGGCGGTTTGTCACTAGTTGCATAAGTTGTATATTTTATCCTTATATACTACGCTGAAATATTCTTCATTTTGAATTTATGTTTCTCAATTTTGTAAAGACACAGTATTAGAAGTGAATATTTGTGTTAGAACGCCATAAATTAAAATTCATTAAATCACATGTTTGGTATTATTAGCTGGGCGAAGGTGATAAATCGCCAAATGCTGTTTCAGCTCCTGGATGAAATATGGCCAACTGCAATCATTTCTCGTTGTTTACTAGGTGTATTTTAGTAATAAACAATTAAAATTAACGCCAAGTAGCTTTTACTTGGGTACATTTCGGTTATATGGACCATAGATTAGCGACTGCTTTTTAAATATCTCGCCAAGGTGAATATTGGCGATATTATTCGATGCCAAAAATTCACTATAGAGACTATGATAAGAATTTAAATTGTGATGAGATATCATTAATTGCATCTATTCATAACATTAGCAACTCTGTAAACTGGAATTTGAAGTATTTTCAATGTGTTTTTGAGTATGGTCTGCTTTTATTTGTACATATTTTGTGTACCGTCGCCAAAAGCATCGGCTTGGCGAGATGAAGAGAAATGTACCACATATTTTCTTAATACTGTGAAAGTGTCCCAAGCAGGGATCATGTTCTTTGAATTTATTTAAAGGCAAACCTTTCAGTCCAGAAAATAAAAGCCTTACACATTGAAAACAAATGAGTTTTGACACGCGTTCAAGTACAATACAACACACTCCAAATCCCAATAGAACAAGAAACACAACCCACTTCGAACCAGATATTTCAAATTTCTCTTTCTGGATCAATCTCAACTTCTCGGTCCGATTCCCCAAACTACTCCATCGACAGAAACTGGTATTCCATTTTAACGCCATTAATTCAAACCAGTATAAATTATTCAGGCAAGAACCCAGATTTCCAAGTATAAATTTATTTTGAGCGGAATGCGAAACTGTTTACACATGCACAAAGTCCATGCAAGTTGCGCATACGTACGCGTGGGAACCTTAAAAGAGAGAGAGAGAGAGAAAAGACAATGTCTTCAAAACCGAAAACAGCGTTTCACAATAAGTTGCTAGGGATGGAAAACCGATATATCACTGAGCAACATTCGAGGTACTTTTCCTTTTTCGGGAAACCCTCCCTTTTGACAGAAACTTATAAATCATCATTTCTCTTTTAAAACCATTCTCTGAATAATGCAAAATAGAAAGAAAAATTCCTGAGCCGAAAAGAGGGGGGACTCGGACGTGGTGGCACATTAGGAAAGTTTGGGTAAATGATTGCTTATTGAACATAACGTTGTTCGCAATAGCCCTGGGTGAATCGAGGGAAAAATGAAACAAAAACTATGCAAAAGTGAAAGAATATTAATAGTGTGAGGATGGTTCTTTTAAGAGAAGAAACTTTTCTAGGGTTTGAATTGCGGAGAAAAAGTCTTAAACACTGAATGGGATTTTTCAGAATTGAATATTTATTTGTGCTGTAGACTTTTTTGAAAGATAGGTTAGAACAGGATTTATTTTTCTTACGAGAGAGATTAATTCATTGAATTTTAATAACGAAACTAAATATTTAAATAAACAAATAATGACACGTTTAAAAATATTCTCATTCTAATTACACCATGATTATTTTTAAATAATTTTTGGAATTTACATAGCTTTTAAGGTGGTCTTCGCTAAATGTATGACAACCTGAACTAAGCGAAGAGCACGTTTTCAGACAGAAAAATGTCTCAATTTCCATGAAAATTTGCTACTTTGTATAATTTGGCCCAGTGGTCGAGTGGTAGCGTATCGCGCTTCCACACCACAGGTCCGGGTTCCATTCCCGGGCTGGGCAAAGTCGACTCAGCCTTTCATTCCTAATGCAGTGGGTTGATAAATGAGTACCAAGATTACTTGGAGACTAAAACACTGGAAATCTCGCTTTAGATTGACCACCTGATCGGGACACCTGCTCATGCACCTCAGCGCCCAATTGTCAGGTATACTGGGATGGGCATAGTAGACCCTGGCCCTCATAGGCTGTTGCGCCACTGAGTTTGAGTTTGAGTATAATTCACACATCTGTTAATAATATACCATTTTTAACATCTCAAAATATTCCATAAATAGTTAATTTTTTTCTTTTTAACCATGTAAAATGATAATCATAACATTATGTTAAAGGAAAAAAAGGCGAAATGCATTTTATGCTAGAAAAAATGGGTCAACTCAGATTAAATTGAGTATTATGATAAAATAAATGATTATATCTATAGGATAGCGAGGCCAGAATATAATATCAATGTTTCAGTTCTATTCTACCTGGAAAATATTCCAAACTTGGGTCCTATTCCTTAATACTGACCGAAGAAAGCCTTAAGGTATGCGAACAAGTTGAGTGCTTTTTTTAAAAAAAAAATAGCAAACTAAAACATTATAAATACTTTTTTTAGAGATCAATATCAAGAAATAATAACACATAACCACACACAGTAATATTTAAAATAAATTATATAAATTTTACAAAAATCACAATTATTAGTAAAATCTTTTACAAATCCTTAAAGCAGTTACACAAAAAGTAATAAAGTTATGTCCAAATAAAAGTATAAATAAAATAAACTTCATACACATTTATCTACAGAATGTACTAAAATTTTAATGTTTTATTTAAGCATAAAAATGTCAGAGCTGATCAAATGAGTATAAGAAGTGTGAAATATATTAGAGGCTATTATGGAAATAACAGGCCATATCTTAAAAATTATCCATATAGTAAGAATTATTTTTGTATATATTCCCTAGGAAATAATAAAAATATCAGTCTCAAAAAGTTTCACAGAAATAAATTTATAATATTTTGAGTTACCAGATTCACCATGAAAGATTTCAAACCATTTAAATGCCCTCTTCTAAAAGATTAAAGACGCACTTCAGGTTTCTTAAATTTTATGTAATTTATTGAAACTTGCCTTCTCTAGATAACGTAGGAACAATATATATATTATATAGCCAAGGAATTGCTGTATTCAATACAAAAAATAGTATTTTAATCAAAATCGGTCATTTCAACGGGTTCGGAACCTTTAATGGATCAAATTTATTTTCATAACTTTACAACCTCCAGAAGAGGTATTAATTTAATTTTAGCAACAAAATGAATAAAAAAAAAGTTAGTTTAATTACGAAATGAATTTGTTTTCAATTAGATGTAGATTCAGAATTATAAAACCACAAAGTTAGTTTTACGTCTGATTTTTTTTTAAAGTTATTTCAAACAATTTCACATGGTAATCGAATATTAACAGATTGTCAATCGCCATTGCATTTAATGGCTAAAATAATTTTCATCATATGCACACCTGAAACTGCAATATTTTAAGCCACTATACAGTTAAATTAACCTCAAAATAAACATTATATATAAACATTTATTTAACTTATGTAAATATTATGTAAACAAACATGGGCTTCATAATAATATTCGTATTATATGAATAATGCATAATTTGTCGAACAGCAGATACATTAATATAATTAGACAACACTCAGAATACATAATGAAAATTTTTGTATTAGATATTACATTTGAAATATTTGTTCTGGTTGGTGTTCTGGGTAGTATGCCCTAAACTGGGTCTAGACAAAAGAGAGAAAAAATATACATTTTCGTAGTTACTTTCGTTTATTTTTAGTTAAGGATAGTCTGTAACAGTGATGAAATAATACTTGTCTGGGTAAGTTTTGCTTTGTTATACAGTATACAGAGATTTATTTCCAGATGTTATAACTATATCACTTATTATTATACTTGCCAAATAGTTTAGAAAGTATGTTTATATAGTTGACAAAGAAACATCTGTCACTGATTGATGTTTATATTAACGTCGCGCTTAGAAGCAATTTTAGGGTTAATATAGACGAACATTGTATTTCTAAACTGCAGTCGAGAGACGAGAACGATACCCGAGATGTCATTTCTCTCTTCGAACATTAACATCACGTAAACTTTAGAACTTTTGCCCCGACAAATACGTCTCAATGACATTCAAGAGATAAAATTATGACTTGTTAAAATGACTGATTCGCGATAATAATCATTCCGCTTCCACGAGCACTGAAATAGCGATGACATTAATTGTTCACAAATTTTTTTATAACTTGCTTAAACATAAAGCAACAGGGTTATATCAGTCTTTAATAATTAAATGTATTCAATATACAAATAATTAAGATTCAATTAAACGATTAATTCAGATATTTCGATAGTGAAATATTTAATGGTAATACTATAATGGTTTTAAAAGTTAGAACCAGGTCATAAAAAGTCTAATTGGAATCCCTAGTATTGCTTTGAAAAGAAAAATATAATGTTTTTCTCAATGATTTCAGGAGGGTTTATATTATACGAGAACAAAACAAAAAAATCAAATAAATTATAAATTGATAAGTAAATTAAGTCTTTTTTTCAATGTCTGGATGATATTATTCGAATCAATCCATTTAAACAACTTCGCATTCGTCCTTTGATATTTTTTATTAACCGATATTAATAATTACTGCACAAATACAAAGAATATATTACATTTATTAAGAGGTACTGTAAGATTAAAATCTAAAAGAAGGAATAATTATTTTGTGGAACAAAACATTGATAGTAATCAGTAATCCAACTGCACTGCCGCAACACAAAATGGGTCAGAGAAGAAATAATTTAAAAAAAAAAAAAAAAAAAAAAAACTAAAAGAATTTAAATAGTGGGAAAATATTTAATAAGTAATAAGCATTACTAAAGAATAACAATAATTATTAACTGTAACTGATACACAACCTATTAGACTGATACCATCATCTTAAAAACGGTTACTGAGGTCACAACTAATGATTATTTCGCATAAAATGCAATTTGTTTCACCAAAAAATTACATTAGACAATAACATTAGATTTGGGTCAACAATTTAAGTGATGATATGATGTAGTTAATAATAATGATTTTTTAAATAGAACAATGAACAATTAAATTTGAACGATTATTTCAAACGCCAATTTTGATCTCGGAGACTTTAAGAATAGACTTAGAGATTTTCTTTCGTTTGAGGATCCAGAAGATTGCAGATAGTATTCAAAGCCAACTTGAATAATTGCCTTGCATATACGTTGAATATGCACTTATGTCTTTTGTCATAAACACATTAATTTTTTTTTCATTTACAGGATTTTTGTTGAATTAAATTAATATCACTTGAAAATAAAATTAGAATTACTAAGATTTCACTATTTTAAACCATAATTAAATGACCTGTAATACACTTAAATTATTATATCTCATTTTTATAAATTTTATGTAATTTCAAAAGAGAATTTTGACACCCAGTTCAATTAAACTGAAGGAACACTCATCATTTTGCATGGATGGTCTTTAGTTGAATCAGAAATCAAACTTGTGATTAAATTTGTAAAGTTCTACCACTAATCATTCCACATTCAGGAGACAAATAACTTGTACGATAGACAATGATAGAGTTTGAATGCACTGAAACTATTTACAACAAAACTTTAACGTTATTTAGAGAATTAGAATGAGAATTTTGAATAAATCTTTGAAACAAGTGTCTTACAATTATCTGAGACATGCAATTCATACCTAAACGTAATCGGAACATGTTATTTTTAAATTAACTTCAACTATTCCATATTCTAAATTATTTTCTTGAATTTATTTTTATAGGAATAATTCAAATAAGTTTACATACAATGCCTTAAATCAGGGGTGTCCAACCCAAATGCCCTTGCAAGCCACTGAAAAACATTATAATCTCGATGGCCGCACATAAAAATATGTGTACCTTTATATAAGATTTGTAAACAAAAAACATTTATTGGAGTGAAAATTTAAAACAGAATGAATTATTATAATTGTTTTCATTATTTTTCATGTATACAGAAATAGGTAATATGATAATGTTTTTATATAATATAATAATGCAATGATCAAATAATGTTTAAAATATTACAGTTGCCAATTTCTTGAAAATTACGGTGTTCCTATTGAATTGATCTTTCGTTACTCATTGTTGAAATTTGATAGTGCTGTCATTCGCAAACGATTAAGTATACATTGTCCTTCATCTTAACCGCCCTGAATACTTTTTTTTAAAACTTTAAAAAAACATCTCTGACTGCCTCTGGCTTTTTGGGCATTTCAAACAGAAAAGGAGGAGGAGAAACGAAAGTCACACACAGAGAATCATGTACTATCCATAGTAAAGGATATGCATAGTGCAATTCGAAATTTATTAAAAAAGTAATTTACTATAGTAGAATCAAATGTAACTGTTTGATAAAATATAAATCTATTTTAATCTAAAGGACATTTATACTATCAAAAAGGATTTATTTTAAAACAAGAGCAGGTAACAGGCAAATACATTGTATATATATAAATTTCCCCTCAAATAAATTTCAAAATGAAAAAAAATTGATATTTAAAATTTTTTTAAAAAGAGTCGGCGGGCCTCAACTTACGTACTGGCGGGCCTCGTGTTGGACAGCCCTGCTTTAGATTTTACTCTTACTACATATTTCTGCAATTCTTCGGCATTTGCATGACGAAACATGAAAAAAAAATCTGATGTACTTTGTTCAAAGCCTTATCATAAGAACTTAAGCCAATAGATAATTACTGTTTTATTATTGTTTAAATTATTACCAATAAGAACTTAAGCACATAGATAATTACTGTTTTACTATTATTTAAATAATTTCCAATATTTCTTCAGATACATTCATATATCTACTAATTATAAGCCTAAAATAGCTTAAAGCAAGACAGAATCTTTTTTCTTCCAGCAAGCAGTTCCAGATGTTAATACTCAATACGCGATGGAACTGATGTTCCCTTTTAGAATTCCTTCACGCACAGAATAAGTTCTTCTTGAGACAGGAATGGATAAGATACGTATGGAAGTTTAACAAGGTCGGAAATCTCATTCGCTACAGTAATAAATGAGAAGGTTTCTATTTTAAACGCCTTCTAACGAAGATATATATAGTTCGCGTGTTAAGTTAGCACCTAATTAGAGCACATCAGAAGCATAAGTTAAGTGTTTAAAATATTTAAGTTGTTTAGACTGAGCAGCTTAAAATAATATTTAAGCGAACGCAATTGATACTTAATTTTAAAATAGTTCAAGCGAATTTTATGAAAGTTTCAGGTAAATCAGTTATGTAATTAACTTGTACCGGAAATTCGAATTCGAATAAACGTAAAATGAAATGAAGAAAAAAGGCCTAAGTAATTATTCGAAACTTTAGTGTTCTTAAGTTTGTGAATTATGAATGATGTCCGTTATTAAAACAAAATTAATAAATATCAGACGATCACGCAACAGTTAATTTAATTAGATAATAAATTATTAAACTAAAGCAGAGAGACAGTGATAAAATACTAATACGTGCGTGAATTAATTGTTATTTGTAAAAAAGTCATTAAACTTCGCGACAACGCATTCCTTAAAATAACAATTAAAGATAGGCAATTCATTGGAAAAATTAAATATATTTTAACGTGGGACACTTTATTAAGGAAATTTACAGTCAAATTATTGAAAAGAATAGAGGAAAACTTTAACAGATTGAAATGCAAAATAATATCCGTCTAAAAATTTTCCATAAAGAATCCTCTGACTACCAATTGCAGGTAACAGGTTTTGTAGGATATGGAGCAACAAAGGCTACTATCCCCTTGTAAAGGAATACATGTTTTTACCTTTTCATTTTATATATATATTCACACTACCAGCATTTTATTTAGTTTCGATATATTTTTTTTAATTAAATAAGCGGATTAAAATTTAAAATCCAAAAGAAAACGAAAAAACAAAAGATTTGTTGAATAACATGTGATAAATAATTACAGTGCTATTTACATCAGAAAACGAGCAAAGAATTTTGTTTTAAAGGAAAAATTTACGTGATCTTAAATTAAAAATAATTTTACCATTAGAATAATCTACATCATTTGTTACATATTAGTGTAACATAGATTTTAAGTCTTAATACTAACATCTCACATAGTAAAAAAAATACTTCTACATGAAATTAAAAAGTGACTGCAAAATATTTCTAAATTGAATTTTAATCTTATATAACCATGCCAGTTTTTTAACTATGTTCTCTCGTAATTTCGGATTTACCAAATTTCACCGAATTTTACTGGTTGGAAATACTGCAGATGATCCGCAGATTCTTTTTTGGAATTTATGAGTCCATATTCAACTTGGTCATTTTTTTTTTTCATTTCATATATTTCGCGTATTTACAACTCTTAACTAGGGACGAATAAAAAAGATGAGCCACAACCTGCAAGTCACAAGATACAAATAAGCATTAATAGGAAAAATATAAGAATGCAAGCACTTCTAAATCTATTTCTCTAACCTCCAAACCACCCATAGACTTGGCGTATCAATTCTAAAGTCAGAGACTAATGTAAGTCTTACAAGAGGTCAGGCATTAATTTTTGCTCTCTTTCTTAGGAAGGTGACTAATGAAAGAAAATTAGACTTTCAAATCACTAGATTTTCCATCGAATTTTCAGAAAAACAACAACAAAAAACGTGGGTTTTCGGAAAATACAATCGATAGAAGAAAATAAAGAAATAAAACATTGTATAACACATAGAGAGAGGATCCAAGCCTAAAGATTTAGTAATTTTCATTGAGTTGTCGTTTGCGGAAGTGCTTCTGAGCGTTTAAAGCTATTTCAGGATATTAACCGCAATGCATTTTCGTTTAAAACGTCTTATTGTACCTCTACAGCAAAAAAACAAGGAAATCCGACCAGACGAGAGAGTACACATCAAATATCTTCAACACCAAGAACTTAATACCCTCAAGAGGTTCCTCACGATTTACTCGAGGGTGGAAAATACCTTCTCTCAAAACAAGGGAATCGTTCTCTTTGAGATCTTCATCCCTAACGAGCATTTTTACACCTCTAAAACCGAAGCTCAAATCTACAGGGAGTTTTCCCCCTACGTGAAAAGGGGAGGTGGAGGAGGAGACCCCCCCCCCCCCCCTCAGAAGAACATTTTATTTTAGAACGGTACCTTCTCCTGTCAGCGCACGAGCACCTTAACGAAGGAATACTGAAACGGCAGCAAAAAAAAAGTTTAAAAACAAAAAGAATTAGAAAAATAAGTCTTTAAAAAAAAAAAGCTAAAACGAAGAGAAAAAAATTCTGCGCACATACACACAGCAAAAAAAAAGGAAAAAAAAATACTCCAGGGATCTTTGCTCTAAATAGATAGAGAGAACACAAGAAATGCTGCTGTGTTTTCTTGTTCTGCAAAAAAAATTCTCGAGTGCCACGCACGTTTGTTATCAAAAGATTATTGTCGATAAATGTTACCCTTGATATGTATGCACAGCAATGGTATTTTGAGGGGTTTATTTTGGTAGCAAATGAAGGAAGTGTGCTGGGACAATGATGGGAATATTAAGTTTCCCAAAAGAGTTTTCTGGAAGATGTGTTCAAAGATTATGGAGTAATTTTCAGTTTTAGCTCGTTCTAAGAATTTTGTTTATATCAGGTTACGAATGCAATTTGAATCAACGCTTAGGTTCAGCTTCGCTCAGTTTTTCACAGATAAATAAATGGCACAAGAGTTAAAGATACACCAAGAAATATATCTTATGCATGAATCTTCGGTTGCTATAAAATATTTCATTCATACTGAATAAAAGAAGATATGTGAGCATATAAATTCGACTTCAGAAGCATTATTAGCG
The DNA here is from genome assembly GCA_019973955.1 of Trichonephila inaurata madagascariensis. Classification (NCBI taxonomy): domain Eukaryota; kingdom Metazoa; phylum Arthropoda; class Arachnida; order Araneae; family Nephilidae; genus Trichonephila; species Trichonephila inaurata. The sequence continues at coordinate 756,013 of BMAV01016922.1, forward strand.
TTAGAATTTGATTTAAAAAAAAATCTCTGCACTGTTCACGTCAAATAAATTACAAAATAAAAAAAAATAACTTACAAGCAGACAAAAGAAGAATTAATGTATAAAAATAAATAATATTTCTTTCAGACAAAGTTCTGAAGATACATTTGAAAATTTTATTTTCACTCTACAAGTTGACTTTTTCCTTTATATATTGAAGATATTCAAATGAGATACATATTTAAATCTCACGTATTTGCTAGCAATGTCACGCAAAAACATATCTGTCAAGTAAAATAAATAAGTGTTTTTGTAAAATATGTTTATCAATATAGCACAAGTTTATGTGCCCAAATTTTTAATCTGTTTTCTGTAAATACATTAATAAATTTACTAGAGTTTTTTTGTTTTGCTTTGGGTTTGAATAACTGTCTTTACAAAGCTACTGGCAGAAGACCTCATAATTTTCAACCGCAATAAGATAATGAAGAGACGGCCCTTAATCTGGTATTCATTTCTTTAGTAACTATCACTATCATTCAGGAATTCCATGTAACGCAATAGTTTTCTTATCAGTGTGCTCATAGGATTTGGGGTTAAATCAGGATTCGAGCTCGCGACTTGATTTGAATATTAATGAAGTTCACGACTTGATTTGAGAATTTGTGAAGCTTGCGACTTGATTTGAATATTAAAGCAGTTTGCGACATTTAACACTTAAATACTATAGGTCCTTCATAAATTTTATAAAAAGAGCTACCATCTAGTTTTATATCCAATATTACTTAAAACTTTAAAGGTAAGTTATTAGATGCATTATATATCCACTATTACCTAACTTTTTAAAGGTAATTTGTTTGCTGTGTTTTTTTTTCACTTGTGCACTACTCTGTTAATTATCCAATATTATGTATGTAGTTAAAAAACCCAAAACATCAAATATCATGATAAGAGTTTCATGTTTGACATAACTAAAAATCAAACCAACCGATCGACATTTTTTTAAAGAAAAAAAAAAAAAAAAAAAAAACATGAAAAAATAAAAATTTAGCACAAACATTATGGAATTATTTCAAGTCTTTAAAAGTTGGGGAAAAAAATCCGAATAAGCAAATTTTATGATTATGTCGGAACAGCTAATTGTCTTTAATACTCATCGTTAACGGATATAAAACACCTTCTCATAAAAATTTACACAGAAAAAAAATTACAAATACAAGAAAGGGAAATTAATTGCTCAACAGGAAAACAAATATGTAGCGATAAATAACTCTCGAAAACCAAGGGATTATCTCTTATCTAAATCTATAACGATCAAATAAGCTATCAAAATCTGCCAATAAGGCGTGTGTTGGAAAATCTCTAATATGGGCACACCAAGGAAAGGAGAGCAAAAATGTTCTTCTGCACAAAGTAGCGCCGCATCAATGGCTTTAACGTAATGATACTTCCATCGATTTTTCGTTAGTACGGACCATTTGTTATCAGTTATCTTATCAGATTTAAACTATAGAAAAACCATCGTTTAATACGGTCGTCAGTCTCTGTTACTCCGAAAATGTGTGCAGTAACGTTCCCGTGCAATTTTTTTTTTACTTTAATATTCATTCCACACAAGTATTTGGCGAGTAAAAGCGGAGCCATTTTTTTTTCTCTTGCTCCTCGGCGCTAGTTTTGGCGGCGAAATAGTCTTTGGGGAAAATTGGGGAAAAAATAAAAAAGGGAAAAAAAGAAAAGAAAAATGGATGAATAAATTAAAAATCTCTCGCCCTAACTGCAGTTGGAAACCGGAACTCATCTTCGATTTCTAACGTTAAAGTAGCATATCATTTTGAAACATCTTTTTTTCTTTTAATGTTAGTACCTTTTTTTTAAATAAAAAAAGGTAGAAAATACATTTGTGGTATCTATTTCTTTGATTGTACGCGTCAGATATGTTGCAGTGACATTGCTATCTCGTGGTTGGAGATCATTATGCGGTACAAACTGGGCGATTTATAAAACCCATTTTATTTTCCCTTTTACTTTACTTTTTTTTTGTTTATGTTTGTTTATATCAGTTAACAGGAAAAATAGTCTGGCGGGAAACCTTTCAGGGGAGAAAATTAGTGGGTTTATTTGAAGAGAGGTTTTGCGAGTTTGAAACCTGTTAATGAATGTTCCCACCCTCAATTTCATAAATTATACGTTTTCATATGTCGGTTATGTCAAAAGAGAAGAACTCGTTTAAAATGATTAATTTAATTATGGTAATTACGCTGAGAAAATTTAACAATGGCAGCAAGTACGGTCTTTAATTTGTCAACCTTCACATAAATTTTGTTTTGCTCTATAATCATTTTTATCTATTACAGTTTCCATATAAATTTTAAACTTTTAATTATTTTAAATCCCTTTAACGAAATAAATTCAACCAAAAGGTATTGAAAATACAATTTTCTGAAAATATTTATTCACAATCTACAGAAATGTAATTGGATTTCATACTTTGAAATGAAAGTTTTTTTTCTGATGTTTTAAAAGATAAATTAGATTTATTTTCGAAATTCCATTAAATAATAATTGAAAAGCTCGAAATTCATAAGGCCAATAAAACTAAATTCGGTTTGTTTAAATTGCAGACTTTGCCAAACATAAATTTAATTACTACTTAAAAATTTAATTAATTAAAATAGTCCATTACGGATGTAATTTGAATGACTATTCAGTAAAAATACTGCATTTTTAAAGATGGCGATGGTGTTAATTTACAATGATTTTGAAAGTTTGAAATGCAAAAGTTAAAATTCATATTTCGTTTGCAATACATTACTTTGAGAAATAAATACATGAAAGAGAATTTGCATTCTTTTTCAAGTTGATATAGGGCACTTTAATGACATTTTTAAATCATGTTTTGATCCAATAAATTTGTAATTCATTTTTGATAAACAAGATATTCGACTAAGAATTATAACTTTAAATCAAGGTAATTTTATGAGTTTAAACGTACGAGTCATAGTTTATATTTCTGAACATTAATGAAATATATGCAGAAAGAAATGCGAGCAACAATTTCAGTGTTTTTCCAAGTCATTACAAGGTGGCTAACGGAAATACTAAATTATGTTTAAATCTAATAATATTTATTTTTATTTTGATGAACAAGAGCTCAAGCTTACTTTTTAATTAGATATTAAAATTTCCATTGCCAAACTTTAATTATCCAGCAAATTAAATTCAAGAAATAATTTCATTTTAAAAAACAAATTTTATCTTTAGATAATATATTTTTATTTTAGAGATTTTCCATGTAGGTATTATTAGAAATATAATCTTAGAACGTTTATATTCTAGAAAATTTAATTTTAGTTGAAACTACATGTACTAAGAATATTTAATTGCTGGAATTATTAATTGTGACAACATCAAGTGCTTCATGTAAAATAAGCTTTCTGAAAATATTCTAAATAAGTAAAATGATATAATAACGATACTAAAAATATTTTTGTTTTTATTTTTAATATCAATGCTCTTAGTTCTTACAATCAGAAATATAGGAAAGTATTAAATGCACAAAATTTAATTTTCAAAATCAATAATTTTATTCAATATAAACATTATGTAAAAAATATTTTCTACTGCATAAAATTTTTTAATTATTTCTTTACAAATTTCCCTTTTGTTCTTAAAATTAAAGTAATGATACAAATAATTGTATGACAATGCAAACACGATATTGTGCAGTCTATATCATAAATTAAAACTGAATGAGAATAAAAGGATATGTTATATTAAATTAAAACGTCTTAATATTTTTTTTTCGTACTTTGATTCCTATACAAAGGTAGGTATTTTATACTTTATCTGATATAAAAACCACTGGAAGAATATTAGAAAGAATCTAATTTATTTTTACTATCGCGGTAAATTGCAAAGAGAATTTAAATGAGAAAATTGCACTGATGTCTAAAACAAATACTAAACAGTTTTCAAAGGGAGGGAGAAACTGTCCTGATACATTTCCTAAAATTTTATTCATATATATTATTAGAAATCGCAATTACTTTTAATATACAAGCTTAAATATTTTAACTATAACAAAGTTTAAGAGGCTTGTCTATTAATTTATACAATAAATATTTTTTTTTAAAATCTTACTTAAAAAAATTTAACATAGTTAAAATACTTTGCAAACAAAACTACCTACATCGAAATTTTTTCAGGTATGCATTTAAAGAAAAAGGCGCAACCATGTAAATCTATATAAAAATTTAACTTTATAAATTTTAGTAAAAAAAAACTTAATAATAAAAAAGTTTATTAAAAATAATGTATGTATAAAAATGATAATACTGAAGCACCTAGATATATATTTAGTTTCATAGTACATTAAAATTATAATCAATTTAAATATTTAGTATTAGAAAATTAAAAATCTATTAAGACAATTTCAATTTATTCCATATTTAAGGAATTTCTTTCGTAAAAATACGAAACATATGCGCTGCCCCGTAATGAAAAATATCCCGATACAATTATTACAAATATCTTCAAAAAATATATATTTATTTTCGTTTAAAAAAATTTATAACTTCTTTTAAAAATATCTCAAAATAAAAAAAAAGAAAAAGATATATCATAATCAATGATGCTGCAAATCAAATTTGTCTTGCAAAAATTTTCCGAAAGTTCATAAAATTTCTTTGAAAAAAATATGATTACATTTTAAAAAGAATCCCGGATAAATATTTTTCTTGGTAAAAATATTATAAAATCCTACCTTTTCATTTTTCATCTTGAGCCAATCACCGTGCAATATGCAATCTCAGCAAAAAATCCATATCAATCGCATCACACGGCCTGGAAAAACACCGTTTAATAATCTAAAGATATAGGAAGATGGAGATGAAAGAGGATCGTTAGAGGCAGCAACCAAGGCAACCACCGCGCACGTGTGCGGTCTAACGGGCGAATGAGGGGAAAACTTCCCGCGATTCGTCCGAGCTCCGTTCTATTCTTGGTTACGTCATTTGTGACGTCACACTTGGCAAAGACATGAGGGGGAAATGACTGTGACGTCACGCACGGGTCGGAGCGCGGGATTCTCAGATATTTTCTCCTTTTACTACCATTTCCGATTTGTTTAAAATATTTTCCAGTTTTGATATGTTGATGCATTTCATTAAGAGGATTAAATCTATTCCGGATTTTATTTGATCAGGATGTTTTCTTTTTTTCTCTTTTATAAAATGCAGTAGTGGGAAAATGCTTAATTTTCATTTATAATGGATTTTATTCTTGATTTCAACACGTGAAATGTTTTACCGTTAAATTAAATTGTGGAAAATAAAAAAAATATAATATAAATACACACACACAATATAATCCATAAAGCAAAATTAAATATCTTTAATTTGTTATAATCAAACATAAAAATTGCCCATACGTTAATATTAATTATATATATTTTTATATTTCCATTCATGTTATAATTTACAATGTATCCTAAATAATACTAGATAGTTTTCCACAATCTCTGCATCATCATTTTTCGTAACAAATTACAAAACAATATAACTGCATACTGCTTCTTATAAATTTAGTAACTTTATTTTATTAACGATTTAAAAATACTAAAAGTATCACATCAATATTTTTTCCCTTTTCAAAGTAACTAAAAACATTCTAATTGATGCTTTTAGAAGGGAATTAATTATGCCTATTTAAATATGAAATAATGTTATTTTAAGATGCATTAGTAAATGATATTACATTTATATAACATGGGCTACAAATATTTTAAAAAAATGTAATTTATGAATCTGATAGACAAAAGTAATGCGGTTAACTTGATAGATAGCAGAGACCAAATTTAAAGGAGAGTATAATTTCATTTATATAATCCATTTTAAAATTCTAAACATTTTACATAATTCATTAATGCCCACTAGTTTTATTCAAGAAGAAAAAATTGTATTAAAATAAATGATACAAATGAGCACAAAGGCAGTCATGTTTAGATTATTGACTGGACACACACACACATGACTGCCTTTGTGCAAATGAGCCCAAAGGCAGTCATGTTTAGATTATTGACTGGACACACACACACATGACTGCCTTTGTGCAAATGAGCACAAAGGCAGTCATGTTTAGATTATTGACTGGACACACACACACATGACTGCCTTTGTGCTCATTTGTATCGTTTTAATCTGACCCCCTTTCGTGTTTTGTGTGCTTCTGGACAAGTCATGGACGCTTCTCATCTGGACGTGTGCTCTGCACTTAAGAGTTTGAACTGTATTATGAAGAAATATTGGAGAGCTCGTTGACTAATGACCTGATGGCCAATGGCCTGGCATTTGATAAATAAAATAAATGTAATTAAGATTGTTAATTACTGCTCCTTCAATTAGGTAATTATAAGATTACAAAAAAATATTATAAAAAATAATTACGTTTGTATTTTTTTCAGTAAATGTATTAATTCAGAAGCAAATCTCAGGGGGAATTATATATCTTTTAGTTTGATAATAACTTTCATTGCAACTATGTGTTTTAAAAGCATCTGATACAAATTTCAAGCTCATTTGTGCTTTCTAATTAAGTGCTCATATAGAAAATAACCAAAGAATATTATACATACATATATATATATATATATGTATTTATTTAACAAAGCACATTTATTTTCTATTTTAATTATTGCCTTTGCAAAAACTCGATTACTTATTTTTTAAAATAGTGTGCACTTTTACACACCATTGAAAAATATTAGATACGTAAATCTTCCCATTTTGCATTCATTTCCCAAAAATAAACAGTTTTGAATTACTAATACCATGCAAAATGTACTAAACATTTTTAAACCGTACAACTAAAAACCCGCCGTGTAGAGGACCGTAGATTAAATATGTCAATGCTCAAAACTGACGTGATGTGGAAGCGTAAAAAGAGGGATACTAGATCAGGTGATCATGGAGTAGCCTCGGTAGCCTAATGGACATAGTCACGGATTCGTGTCCTGCATATCATGAGTTCAAGCCACTGAAGACACATCCCATGTAGAGGGGCTGATGAAAGTTAAATTAATTGAGGTTCAAAGTTCTCACTTTGGCGTGGTGGTGAAGTTAGGAGAGAGGGGTGATAGCTCAAGATGCTTTTATGTCACTTGATCATGATTCAAAATTTCGAGTTTCGTTGATAATATAGCTCGTGTTGTTTCGTAGAGCAAAGTTAATCGATACATTTGTGGCGTTGTGATATCGATATAAACCAGTAATTCCCGTCATGCGAAGGCGATCATTTTAGCGTGGCTAAAATACTCGTTTTCGGAACAGAAGGTGCTCAGATCGAATCTTCTGCCTACATTGGTGACAATGGCTTTACAAAAAACCCCGTACCCTTCGCGCGCAGCAATCGTGGTGCCATCTATCCACCACAAAAGCAACCTAAGCCGTCAGACACATGACGCAATTAAGCTGTCACACACGAATGACGCAACCCACAAAGTGACGCAACTGCTCACACTCTCGTCACGAAAATGGTATCGTTCGCTCACCTATTCACCGAATCCCTGGCATGGGGTTAGTGTGGCGATGTCATATTAATATAAACCAGTAATAGCCATCGCACGAAGCTGATCGTTTTGGCATGATCACTAAAATACTCGCTTACGGAACAGAAGGTGCTCAGATCGAATCACATTAATCGATGCAATAAATCTAATTTTTAAATACTGCTGTTTTTATAGCAACAATATACATTCGTACTAGGGATATATCTGTTGTAAAAATAAACCACGAAAGAATCTAAAGCACCCGAGCTACGCAATCCCTAAATATAAACTGTAATAGAAACCGTAATAAATAATTTTAAAAATATTATTATACGATTCTTCAGAAATCTACAACCAAAGCCAAAAATCATTATCAAAACTTAACTTTCCAACTAAACTACGAACTAAATTTTACCATTACACACGTTCTCCTAATGACGAACACCTTCACCACCAACAAAGAAAACCAAAAGCGACAGCAAATCAAGAGTCCATTCTTAAAAATCCCCGTACCGAAAGGCTTAACGAGGGGTTCTGGAGCCCAAATGATTTCAACTGCTTACGCCGATAGAAATCCATCCAAGGAAAACGGGGAGGGAAAAACCATAATTATTAAAAAATCGGTCCGAAACAAACTTTCATCATTTAATGACATTTTATTCTCCTTTAACGGCAACCGCAGATGAGAACAAAAGGGAAAAATTCTTTCTCCCCCCATCGTTCTTCAAAGAAAAATGTCCTGAAACGGCGGCAATTGTATCTCGATTAACGCGACATCGAAATGTTCTAAAAATGTTCGTTAAAATCCAATAATGAACAATCCCGAAGAGTGTCCATAGGAACAACTCATTAGTGAGATTGCAGCACATGTTGCTAATATAAAATCCGATAGCCATCAGGAGAGGTATCATGTGGTGCGGGGGGGGCGGGGGGGGGGGGGGGCGGGGCCTGTACCCCTGGTTTGATAAATGGACCACAAGAAATTGCCGCAGGAATGGTTAAAAGAGCCTGGCTGGCTTCTGGAAGAACTGTGGTCTATAGGTAGCTGTTTGATTGCTGGTTTGGGTTTGATTATGTGGTTAGGTAATTAACTAATTAGTTAACTAATTTTGGATACTAATTTATGCTCATTTGTGATGGTTTGAGAAGCACAGTCGAAATTTAATTCTCGGTGCAATTGGGTGCAATTATGAATGCAATTTTAGAATCTGGTTGCCAGTCATTAATTTCTTCAAGTAAGTGAGGAGTAGTAATGCAATAATCAAATCTTCCAATTCATTAGCGATATTTATAGAGATCGTTTGTCTGATGGAAGAATTTGTGCGTTTGGTTAATAGAGTTTCAATCTGAAGATTTGGTTTCAACGTGGAATTGAGAGTCAAATTACGTAATATACATTTCAAGCTAAATTAATAAAGTAATTCAGAGTGCTTAAAACGTCGCTCTTTAAAGCAATACGAGGGCTATTGGAAGAATGCCGAAGGGAACCGAGCTTACCGGAAAGGGGTTTAGAGTTAGAAAAACCGGTCCCTCTGGGAAACACAACACCTCCACGTTTAGGGTTTACTAGTGACGGACCTCAGCTATTGACGATTGACCTTGTAATTTTGAACCACATTCTAGTGACGAAGACAACACTTGAACTGGTACCCCATTATTTAAACTACCACACCGTGACAACGGGAGAACCTTAAGCCCAGACAGATTTAACAAGCATCAGTCACTCTACACAGCGGGATTTCAGGGGCACTAGGGCTTGAATTCATGACATGTAGGCAGTGGCGCACACAAGGGGGGGTGTCCTAGGGGTCCGGATACCCCCCACAGATCTTGGATTTTGTTTCCATTGATTATAATCCTATGCATATATTACGTAAAATTTAATTATATATTTGTTACTAATAATTAATTTGATTAATTAATGCTAATTATTTATTCAATAATTAATTTTGTATTGTTTTTTTCCCGAAGATGAACAATATCAGAAGAACATGTTGTGCGGCGTATTGGTGCATGATTCCAAAATGGTAGACTTTCGACCCTGGACCCCCGCCCCTTGAAAAAATTTTGTGTGCGCTACTGCAAATAGGATACGAGTTCGTGACCATAGCTACTACGCTACCACGACTCCTAAATTAATTTAGAAAAATTTCATTTACATGCAATATTTTTACTGCATATAGATACGCATTTTTTTCATAAATAATGATAAATACTTGTCTATAATGTAAAGCTTAGTGATTGATTGCATGTTCATTAATGTCATGCTATGAAGCCATATTAGGTCTTATTGGCAACGAGCCTTGAAATATTAAAACACGGTCAGGTGAAGATGACGATCGTTGAGCGGGTATCCCCCTTTCTGCATTTTCACACTACGTCAACGTAAGGACTTAAAGCATTAACAGATTTAAAATGCATCCTCCCTTACACGGTGATTCTTTAGTGATACCAGGACTTAAACGTACGATGGGACAGAAGTCTCGTCAGTTGCATGACTATGACTACTCAGCTACCAAGGCCAACATGCGTACAAAACTCAACAATAACTAGACTACTTCAAAAATTAAACTCAGTGGCGCAAGATTCAATCAGGGCCTAAGGGCTACACTGCCCATTTCAGTTTTCGTGACCTTGGGCACTGAGGTAAGCAAGTGGTCAGTCTGATGCCAAACTCTTAGTGTTTAGTTCCCAAGCAAGCTTGGTACTCATTAATCGACCTACCGAAGGGATGAAAGTCTAATTCGACCTTACCCAACCCAAGGTTTGAGCCCCGGACTTGTGCCGTGGAAGTGCGATACGCTACCGCTCATCCACTGGGCTAGACTACTTCTAGATCTAATAAAAGTGAAGGTTCAAAGCTTGGGGAAAAAAGATTTAGGAGGAATTTGTCTTTCATAATAAAAGCTATAATTTTGTTCAATTGCGAATATTAATTTCTTTTATGAATATATTCAGGAAAGATATTCTTCTTGCTAACACTGAAAAATAAATGTAGTTGCATGTTAATTGGTAATTTATTTTGTAATTAATCATTAATTCATAAATTAACAAAAAACTATTGTATGCTAGTTAGGATTGTAACGACAGGCAAAACAGCAGAGACAATCTAAGACTGAATCTAAATAAAATTCTTAGCCCCAAATTTAAATATGTGGCTTGACAGTGCATTTAAAAATAACAATCAATGTTAATTATTCCTGTATAAATTATTTTATTGTGTTTTAAATTAAGGAATTATTAAATTGATAAGCATTTCCTGAAAGCCAATTGACCAAATTGATAAATTGACCATCACAAGCATAGATGTTACCATATAATTTATATCGCTTAGTGAAATGAATCGCAGAATAATTTGCGTTGTTTTTAAGTTAAATTATTAAAAAAGGATTTTTATTAAATTATCCAATTTTATAGCTTAACTAATATATTTCTAATTTTATAGTATAAATTCTAATTTTACAGTACACTAATTATCCAATAAGTTTATTAACTCTATCCTAAGTAATTATTCAATAAAAAAATTCGCTCAAAATATTTTCAAAGCAGATTAATCAACATATAATACAATTGATTAAATAAATGTCAGTAGTAGTAAACTTTCGAGAGTTAAGACTTAAATAAAACGGACAGAAACTTTTTAAGGTTAAAGATCTAAATAATCTACTCCTCCACGCATAAATAATATTTAAAAACATAAACACGATGCATAAAGAATATTTATGCCGAAAAAAAAAGGATCCTCTCATCTACATTCAACATAAATTTTACCCTTTAATCATAAAACGTAATCTAGTTACGAAGCAATCTAATTGCAATTCATATCCTCACTCCGAAAGAACGTAAAATTCACATTCAAAGCGCTAAAAAAATACACCTAAAAACACAGTAATCGTTTTAAATAAAAATAAACATCAGAGATAGAGTAAAATGAAAAAAAAAATGTTCAACCTAAAAGTAGGTAGTACGACGAATTGCTCTTTGCAAGCTTACTTCTCACCTATCCTCTTTGAGCCTTAATTGATAGCGTTTCTGAGTATAACAGCAATTTCCCGGTCGACTTACTGACTTAACCTAGGTCGCTGGCGGCGAATCCGTCAAAAAAGAATCGAGAGGGGGAAGGAGGTAGCAGAAACAGGTAAAGCGGGGGGTCAGAACAGTACGAGCCACGAGCAATTTGTGGTGTTGAAAGCTGTGGTAAAACATAAAACTGGAAGCCGTTAACTTCACCCCATCTTAAAAGGCGAAAGAAGAAAAAGTATATATGTATCTAGTAGAAATTTCTTGACATAGTTTAGTATTCCTCAAACTTGTTGCTGGGATTATGGGAAAAAATCTGAATAAATAAAAGTGGAAGCGATATTTTTTTTTTTCCATCCTTCTTCACGTTGCCAGAGGAAATGGGGTTTTGGTACAGGAAATGTAGCAGCATTGATGGCGGTGGTGTCTATATTTTGTTTCAGAGTATCGAAAACTTATTCGTAAGAATTTGTCTTGTAAAAACATTTGATATACTCTTTCCCTTTTGAAAAAAAAAGAAAGAATGTTTTGTTATAATAGATGAAAACGTTGTATACTTTCACAATTTAAGTTAAAATCAAATTTATTACTATTAAAATATGAAAAAAAAATTCTTTTGCAAATATCTTTATTATAATTTTGAGTAGTACCCTCTTTTTTGCATGAGTTAAAAAATAGACTTTTTTTAACAACGCACTGTAAAATAACGCAATTCCTATTGGCGATGGACATCGTAATTCTGAACAATGGTCAAGTAACGAGGATGACACCTGAAGAGGTATCCCTCCTCTCTACACTACCACAACACGCCAAAGGGAGGAATTTGAGCTCAACAGATCTGATGTCCACTGATCCATTTACACGACGAGCCATTAGTGGCACTAATGGTCGAACTCATGACACGTTGGCCACGATTCCGAGACCATTTTACCTATACTTCCACGGCGACCTCATGATTAAGAAAAGGGAATCTCTTTAACAATCTTTCCAATATCAACAATTCTAATTTAAATCTAGAAAATTATGTTCCTCTGGATAACCATAAAAGACCTCGGAGAATTCTCCTAGACTCTTATAATCCACAATAATTTATTTGCTCGATCATTCATCTGCTGATGAATGAATCGCTAAATTTTTAATTCTTAACTTCTCATTCCTAACTTTCTTATTGCTGCACTCTATCAGGCACGCCCACCCTTATTAATACAACTTCAGTACAGCCATTAGAGAGGCGACTTACTCAGTTCCAACTGCCAATCAAAATACTCCTTCTCCATCCCACATCACACAAGAAATTTTCAAGATACTCCAGCAAACTATTGCGTCATCCCCTGCCTGCTCAGTGCCTCCACTCTGATTACTACAACTCTTCAGCAAGCCAATCAGGAAGCTCCTTTCTCCCCAGGCAGGACTTTCAACGTTTTCAAGCCACATTCAATATTCAGTGATGGGACGGAGGAACGCTTCGCGTTCCATGTTCCAAAATAAAAATTCAGCGTAAGAAAAGGGAAGTTACCTGAAATAATACCCCTTCTCCAAACTACCACACACCGTTCAACAGATTTAACATGCATCAGCCCCTTCTACATGGAGGGTTTTCAATCAGTGGCGTAACGTACACCTCCACAACCCTTCATTGCGAGGGGGGCCAGGGTTCTAGGGGGCTCAAAGCCTGATTGTTGCCAAGTATCTATCCTTTACAAAATCCATCTTGAGGGCCCAAACGTTCTCCGTTATGCCACTGTCAGTGGCACCAGCACTAGAATCCGAGTTTGAGTTTGGTGTTTTATGGCGCAAGAGCCAGTTTTGTCTATACTGCGCCAAACATTCATAGGTCTGTGGTCTGGACGAGAAAAGAAAAAAAGAAATTGGGTGACAAGATGGAGGGTCGAAAATAGAGAAGAATCACTAGGGTACCCCGGGGTCGTGACACCCGTGTTTACAAGATAGTAAACCCCTTGGGAAAAGATCACTAGGGTACCTCGGGATTGTGACACCCGTACCCACCTAAAGAAGGTGAGCCCCTTGAGGGGCACTAGAATCCGAAACACGTTGGTCACGAGTTCGTTACCATAACCATCTTTTTTTGCATGAAGTATAGTTTAAAAACAAATGGCAAACCTCACGTACGTTAAAATTTATGCACAGTATGAGATAAATTTCAAAGGTACGTGTTTTGTAGTTGCTGGATGCCAATGGATGCTGCAAAATTTTCCTTAATTCTACGATCTAATAACTATTTTTACCAAATTCTGTCACAAGATTTAATTCTTATTTCAGTGAGAAATAAATCTCAATTGATTCTCGCGTTAGCAAATAGAATTATATGAATTTTTTAAAAGAAATATTTGAGTTAAGAAAATACAAATGATAGGTTAAATCAATCCCATTATACTTTTTAAATTTCTGTATATTATTAAACTCTAATTTAAGAGAATAAAAGCAAATATTATATAAGCATGAGAAGAACAAATATTATATTACCATGAGAAAAGCAAATATTATACCAGCTATTTCTCGATTCTTATATAAATATCTTTTCATTTTCATAACATTAAAATTACACCGTAAAACTAATTCATCAGATCACTTTTAAAAAATATTTCAGGAATTATATAACAATTAAATATTTCCCATAATTTATCAGAAATTAAATTCATATAAGGTAATTTATTAAAAAAAACAAGATATAAAAATTTAAAAAGCAAGTTATTGGTTTTTGTTATTCGAAATATCAAAAGCTATATTGATCAAATTACGATTTTTAACTATCGAATTGTTTTATATTGATATGTATGTTGGAACTATTATTTTATAAGTGATCAACCAATAATTTTCTCCCTTAATCAATAGTTGAAACTAATTTTACGAATTAGTATTCAACGTCATGCCATATGTGTGTGTGTGTGTGTGTGGATGTGGTATGTCACACTACATTTTTTAATCTAATCAATATTCAGAGATATGCTAATAAATCGATTTTTGAAGTTACATTGATCAAGTTTTTCGTGTGAATAGAATTTTCTTGTGCTAGGATAAGCCAAGATGTGTCTTCCTACGTGCTCACTTAGGTAAACAGCTGATAGTTCAAACACTCAACCTCTGCAGGAAAAGTGTTATTTATATTTTTAAACAGTGTTTGTTAACTCAATTTTTTTAATCATAAAATTTTCAAGTTTTAGCTTCAAACGAGTTGGTTTGGTCTTCTCATTTAATTCAGTGTTTCTCAAACTTTCAATATTCGCGACCCAATATTCAATCATCATTTTCATCGCCCCCCCCCATACAAAAAACAATGTATTGAATTCAATACTACTATACTTTGACACTAAAGATACAAAACGAATTTAATCCCTTATGTGCCATCGACGTATATAAGCGTCTTGCTCAACCAAAGCATTAATTTTCTGGTCGTATATATACGTCTTTCCAAACTACGATCTTTTCTGTGAACTGCTATCCATACAATTATTCCGAAGCCTTTGGAATGCGATAAAAGAGCCTTGAGAGTGTTTGCGAAGGATTTACTTATTTATTCCTCTTCTCCCCCCTCCCCCCAAAAAAACATCAAATTACGCGCGTCTACTTGATAAACGCTGACATTGGGGAGTGAATCGCGTAACTTTTAATCGGCAGTTAAGGAATTAAAAACAGTACAAATTATCAAGATAAGTGTTAATACAAGTCCATGGGGTCACTAGTAATTATCCCACTTGTTCTTATATTAGTATATTTAAATTAATTATAAAATACATTGTACAGTAGTGATATATTTATAAGTGTATTATATCCGTGTAAATGTGTATTTTATATTTTATTATATCAGAAAGCATTTTGTTTGTTTACTTTCAGTAAATTAATAATTTTTTGAATAATCTTTTGTTTTCAACTTTTCAATAGGCTCGAGCCCCCCTCGTGCAGTTATTACGCTCCCCACAGTTTGAGAAACGCTGATTTAATTTAAATAGCTTCAGTTTGAGTTATTTTAAAGCTGTATCTTATCTTCCCAGATAATATACTTCTCTCTGAAGTAGGAATACCGTAAGTTATATGCCATCGCCTTTGAGCAATTTGTGATTGATACTTAATCACATCAACTGAAAAAATGTGTATTACATCGATCAACAGGTAGTTGATATCACTACTACCAACAGAAAGTTGATATCACTACGATCAACATAAAGTTGATATTACTTCGATTAGATGAAGAATGGTATTATTCCTTTGACCAGTTGAAATTTGGTATTACACCGGTCAGTTGAAAATTGGTATTAATAATTCGCTGAAGAAAATTGGCACTTATTCGATCAAATGAAAATTGGTATTATTACTTCTGTCTGTTGAAAATTGGTATTACAACTTCAAGTCAGTGGAAAATTGGTATTATTTTGATCAAATGAAAATTGGTATTAATACTTCAATCAGTCGAAAAACAGTATAATTTCGATCATTTAAGAAGAATTATTTGGCTCAATTAAAAATTCACTTTATTTCATTCAAATGAATATTTGTATTATTTCAATAAACTAAATTTTCTTTTCATTGAGTAACCGAAAATTACTATATGCAGATTATGATTTTCTAATTCTTCTAAAAATTGAATGTTGTTGAATTATAAAACATTTTTAACCGATAATGCCTAGAGAAAAGAAATCAATAATTCCAACCTGGAACTCCCCAACAAAAAACACATTAAAGCAGAGTTGCAGAGCTTGTGCTAACGCATTTTTAGGGAAGAGAAATAACACTTTTCATACCATTATCTCATAACAAACTCTTCTCCGAGCGAAAACTTAACTGCGTAAAAACCCCTGCTTATGATCCATTTTATATTCGCTATCCCCTCCAGGGCGAAAAAGAGAGGGAAAAACACGGAAAAATGAAAACGAAACAAAACAAATAATAATAATAATGATGAAAAAAATCGATAGAAAAATAAGAAAAAGATGAAATTTATAACAAAGACTCCACTTTAAAAATTCTCGTAATTTGAATTTTAAAGTTGCACCGGTAAAGAAGTGTGTTTTTGAAGGAGGAAGGGAAAAAATGGAAGGTTTTTAAGGAAAAGTTGGCGACTCAAAAATTGCAAAATAAGACGGGGGTTGGTGCAAAAATACGAAAGGGGAGGGAGGGAAATTTTTCAGAAACACAAAAATAAGAGGGGGAAAAAATGAACGGGGTACAAAAGAATTGATCAGGTGCAAATTTTCCTTCAGAGAATTGAAATTTACTTTATTTTTTTATTCAACCTTATATCTTATACCTCTTACTCTTTTGCTATAACGGGAGGAAATAAGAGATGAAAAGTCAAATTCTATAGTTCTCTTTTAATATCATACGCCAGTTTTTTATTATTTTTTCCCGCTTCTCATTATTTCCGGTTTGTGGGTCTCCAGTTGAAGTTAAATTCTTTTTTTTTACTTTCTGCAAAATAAAAAAAAAAGAGATTCTATTGAGTTCATACGATTGTGAAAAGTGTAAAAGAAAACCCCTCTTTTTTTCCCTTTCCCCCTTTACCTTTGTGGGTCGCGCAGTGCATTACTAAAATTATTAAAACGAATTCTCCAGAACTAGGAATTGTTCAAATATATCGTCGCATTCAAAAGCATTTGGATACATCACAAGGAAAAAGGATTTAAAGAAGAATTTGAGCGTTGGTGTTTTTATTTATTTTTTTTATATCAATGGGATGAAATCTTTTGTAAATGAAAGCGAGAGTCTTTTTTTTTCTTTCTAAAAAAAGAACTTTTTGAACCAGGTGTCGGTTAATACTTAACGCACGTTGGATGAAATATTCACAAAAGGGGTCAAAAGAAATGCGTTTTGAGAGATTTCTCAACTTTGGTGGCATTAAATTAAATTGTTAGACAAAAAATATTTTTTTTTCGATGCATCTATTTGAAAAAGAATGCGAGTGTTACCGGAGAACTTTTGCACTTATTATTATTACTTTTTTTGCCTGGAGGTATTTCAGCACACAGCTTTCTTCAATGTCTTGGAGAATTTCATCTTCAATGTACCTTGAACCATTATCAATACTTAAATATGCTCTACTTAATAAAAGTTTTATGGTTAAGTCTATAACGTTAAATTAAAATTTACTTTTGTAAATTTTTGATCGAAAATATAAACTTCAAGAAAGATTTTATCCCTGGAGAAAAGAGGGTTATACTCGAAAAAGCCCGTGCAACGCCGGACTAAACAGAGGGGAAAAAAATAGTCTTGCAGGGAAAAAAAATGGAAGAAATTTCAAAAAAGGGAATCTTAATGCCAATAATGTAGAAATTTCCCACTTCACACGTCAAAAGTGCTGTAGCCGAGAGGGAAAGGAGAAATTTCCATGGGGATAAAGATATACTCCCATTAAATCCGCGCAACACCGAGCTAAGCAGAGGGGAAACAGAGGGCCCATTCGACGGGCTTAAAGAGGTGGAAGAAATTTCGAAAAAGGGAATTTTAATGATATTTACATAGAAATCACACACTAGGAAGTGCTGACACCGAGTGGGGAACAGGAAATTTCCATTGGAAAAAAGTTATACACTCAAAAAAGCCAGTGCAACGCCTGGCCATGCATCTAGTTTCTAATAATAAAGTAAAATATTGGTTTATGAGAATTTTCTAAGATTGTAAATACTGATTTTTAATTCATGATGATTAAAAATTAAAAAATTTAAATAGTATAATTGCAAGTATCCTTCCGCATAGGGTGGTCATTGGCCTTCTCAAAAAATTTTCTCCAGGTTTCTCTTTTTTTTTTTTTTGGCTCCATGGTCTTCCAATTAGTCACTTTTGGGGTAGCGAAAACCCTTTCTACGCAGTCACCCAACCTGAGGTTGAGTTGACTCCTAGTTCTTGTTCCAGTGAATTAGTCAGAAATATATTTTCTGTATAGAACGTTCATTGTTCATTCTAAAAACGTGGGCAGCACATTTAATTCTTTGGATTTCAATATATTTGACAATGTCTAGTTTCCTGAAGGCACGATAGATCTTTGAATTTGAGCGTCTATACCAAACACTATCAACCCGAGTTCCCTCAAAAATGGCTCTTAGAATACGACGCTCAAAGCCACTAAGAGTATTTTCATCATTTTGAATCATTGTCCAAGGTCTAAATACGCATTTATAAATTAGTAGCCTTTTAATTAAATATTTGATCTTATGTACCTCTTGCACATATCTACTTACAACATGAATTCTACTCTATATTTCAGATGTGACATTGTTATTAATGATAACCTCAGAACTCAGATATATAAAGCCATCAACTTTTGCAAATTTGTAAGTACCTATTTGCAGACGAGTAGCAGAGTTTGCTACCTTAGTGCACTGCATGTATTTAGTTTTAATAAAAAATATTGAAAAAACAATTAAAGTACACCTTATATAAGTATACATTACGATAACTATAGCTGCCATTTTCAATTCAATGCTACGTAAGATACATTAGGAACCTTGTCTAGTCTAAATCCATGTATAGATAACGGAATTGAACTATATACAACGTTGGCATGAATACACAAATATATTCTAAAGGCATTTCATATTCAGCCCTTGAAAGGAGAAGATATCTTAAGAGTTAGTCAATGTTGCATAGTTAAGACCATTCCAAGAGGAGAGATGCTAAATATCCTTATATTTCAGCAATCTACTTTCATATGCCTTATACGAAACATAAATTTAAACAGCCATTTTTTTAAAATTGTGTTTTGCTACCATTCACCTAAATAGATTCGGTATAATTTGAATTTGAAACCGTAACATTACATACAAATATTCTATGATGTAATAAACATATCGTATGAAATGAGATAAAAATATTTGAAGCATATAAATAAGAAGATAGCTATTTTGCACAGTATTATCAAAATAAATTATTGAACATCTGCATTAAAAGGGAGACGAAATACAAATTTAGATTTGTTCAAGCAAGGCACTTGATGTAAATGAAATATAGAACGTACGACTTCATAATCTGTACCTGTTTTGCACATGTTTGTGCAGACCATTTTAAAAATAGAAAAAACCGCAAAAAAAACATTCCCATCAAATATACATCATCGTAGGGTATGACTGGATGTACCTGACACCGCAACAATGTGAATTAGTTAAAACAGTAACCATTTTTTTCAAACCATTAAAGGCTCCTTGTCTTAAATTTTAGCGTTCCTAACCGCATTGAAGAATGAGTCACACTCACTGTTTTTAAAACAGAAGTATATCCAGACGTTTCCATTAAAGCACTACACAAATCCAGTTGCATACACAAAGGCGTTGGAAGTTCAACCCTCCATAACCCAACACATTTTTAATTTATTCAATAAAGTTTATCCCTCGGCGCTTTCTTCTACGTGATTTTTACAATGTACCCCCATAAGAGAGGTTTGTGTACACCCAGTGGCGTAACGTACACCCCCCGCAAACCCCACATTGGGGGGGAGCAGAATTCTAGAGGTCCTAAAGCCTGATTGACCCCATGTACGTATTTAATTAATTTATAAAATATTAAAGGCAAAAAACCTGACTTTTTGCAGGGGTCCTCAATGTTCCCTTTTACGCCTTTATGTACACCACTGTTAAAATTATCACACCTAAATCAACTTTCCATGCCTTTCGTAAAAGGAACACATAATTAAATATTGATTAAATTAAAATATAAATTTTTAAAGTTTCGTATAGTAAAAATATTTCTTTAAAATAGGTAACTTAAGGGGAAAAAAATCTCCCAACTCATTTTTTAATATCGTACAGAATTATAGTGGTATTTAAAAAATAACTGTCATATATATATTATTAAGTTTGTTAAAATTCAAAATTTAATATAAATGATTAAAATATTTTAAAAACTGTTTTGAGACGAAGAAGAAATTACCAAACAGCATCTCAATTTTGTTTTTTACTATGGGACACATGCCAATGTCAAAAAACCCAAATCCATCATCTCTTTTTTTTCAAAAAGGCATCGCTTTCAGCATCATCTACCTCTATCAAAGAGATGGGAGTCGGGTACCTGCTAAAAATTCGACCAGCATATTCCTTTCCTTATCTACTCGAAAGAGTTGGTAGATAATTAAGCCCAGCGCATTAAGCGTAGCAGCAGGACGACTCTCTATCACCAACCCTAGAAAGAACCCCAGCATACTAACCAGGGGGAAAAGGGGGGGGGGACCAACCACTTTAATTCGAACCAGTCTCCTCTTCCAAAAATCGATGGCTTTTCCTAGAATCTCGTTTAGTCACTTCACTTCATGTGGTGAGCAACCTTGTGATTTGCATGTCGAGATGATCCTGCACGGGTCCATCCTCATAGAATGGGTCAGTTGCTACTGCTGTGTCATTAAGAATCGTTTGGTAATAGCAGGTCTTAATGATATCAGACACGAGTATTGGAGAGATATAGTTTTTATTACACATTGGTCACTGTTTTTTTTTCTTCTTTCAAATATTATTAGTGCATAATGGAATAACGTGCATACTGAGGTATTTGAATAATGGTCTATATAGGAAGTCAATAAACTCATTTGGGAACTTTGAAGGTCAATTAACGTAGATTTGTCAATAGATAACATTTCCGTTCGGTTTTAGAGTCTGAGATTGATATTGTTAAGATAGCAATGCCGTGTTTAATACCTATTGAAGTGGATACATTCTAAAGTTTAAAAAGCCATTTAACGCGTTAAGAATTTTAACAATAACGATAATAAACTGCATTCGTGACTTCTCACGACTTTATGTTGTAATGTAGATATTCAATTCTGAAGTATTAAGCTGACTACATAGTAACAATGATAAGTTATGAAAGGTATTAAATAGATGGCATATTATGATGTTATACAATGTATTACATCATAAGGAATTGAATAGATGATAATGGCACTTAAAAGAGAGTAGATAAACGAGATTACATGTTGTAACATAGCAAAAGTGCACATTACAAGCAGCTGTAAAGGCACATTTAAAGTTTTCTAAAATAAGATTGAAATAGAATGAATGTAATTTAAAAAAAAAGAAATATACGTAAAAATAATATTTATCATATATATATTGTTCTGCTCCTAAGAATAGAAACATAATATATTTTTTTAAAATTTAAAATTTGAATTCTCATTACGTTGAATGCTGAAGTTCTAAGGATAACATCTAAAAACTTATTCTATAATAGATTCTCAATTTCAATAAAGAGATTTATCCTGAAGCTCAGAATTACGCTTAAATATATTAATGGATGTGATTGCGCTTAAAAATATGCAAATTCTTATACATAACAAGATTACACTGCAGTCAAATAAGTTGTGAGTGGTAATTACTATATATTGCTGCCGATGATAGACGTCAGTAAATATTTATAGATGTATATTGAACGAATAAGTACCTAGAAATTTAACTATTATGAAGACAGCAATATTTCTTTTCTTCTTAAGTTTATTTCTTCTTTTTGAAAAATCGATAAAGATTTTGTAAAGTTATTATGACAGTAAAAAAATTCAACCAGTAGTACCAATCCAAATGATATCAGATAAATATATGACAACATAGAATACGATTCCCCTTATAAATTCTATTTTATATAAAATAAATATCTTTAATAATTTAAAACTTTTCCAAAACCTGAGTCAAACCAAACATGTCACTTGAACCATGAAATCACACATTTTTAACTAAACTAGATACTTTGAAAAAAGGATTACTAGCAGAAAAAAAAAGGAATACTAGTATTTACTAAGCCTAAATCCTATTCTAAGAACTCGCTACAAATTCAAAAATATCTCCCTGCACTATTACAAAGAATAAAACATTACAAGTTACTATTGTAAAAAACTACATTTCTAACCGGATACTCCTTAGTACAGGAAGGGGAGTGGGAAGCAAAAAAGCGATTTTGTTGGATATAACAAGTATCTCTAACCTCGTTAGGAAGGGTTTAAAGATTTACGGGACACATGCCCCTTAATCTTCGGTTGACGATGCTAGCGGTTGCTTTGGGTTCCAAAGGGATTCACTGAACATTACGGAAAAGCTCCGTTCTAATCTTAGAGCAGAACTCATTAAACGATTCCAGACGATCGTTTAATCGTTTGGGAATAATTGAGTTATCGTTTGGTACATGTTAATAAGAATGGTTAGCAGTTGTAAAAGATTGTCTAGTACCACTTGTTTCGAACATATGTATGAATTTCCTCTTATTGCTTTTTTTATCGATATTATGCATGAAAACGTGTCGTTTATTGCTAGCATTAATAAAATATAAAGTAATTGCTACTTATTTTTGTAAAAAAGTGTAAAAGATTTAAAAATTTTACTATGGAAAATTTTCTAATTAAATATACATAGGTATATCTAAAAGTGTATTTTAAGGGTGTTCATTCCATTTCATTTCATTATCATTAATAATGCATTGAAATAACACTAAAGTTGCCATAATTTTGAGCAATGGTCAAAAGACGTGGATGACATACTATTACCTCCCCTCCCCTCCCCCCGACACAAAATGAAATGCCGGACAGGTGCAATCCCTTAACTTGCTACTTTGGAAGTCAAGAATAAAAACTCTCTACTCAGCGTCGTACATTTAATCAAAATTTTGAGATTTTGATTATTATGCTAAGGCTATACGAGTATGAATATATTTATTAAAAGAGAGTTATTTTTATTTGAAGACTATAAGATTTAGTAATACGATAATTTAAAGTAAATATGGAGGTATCCTAAACACGCAGCCACACACATATTTTAATTACGTGTACGATAAAAAGATAATCAAATACAGGTAAAACTAGAAAAATTTATGAAATTATCGTGTGAATATTTCTAATCGGCACTTACGTATTATGTTGAGGATCAAATTCTTCCATCAAAAGACTTTGCCAAATTTCACGATATGCAGCCAATAGTAGAAAACTGATCCAGTGCAAGTTCCAAAACAATAATAATACGATGACAGCATTTGGTGAGGTCTTTTTGTTTGGCAAAATTGGTCAGCGATATAATACGTAAATACCAAAGTCCATATATTATACGTGCTGATGATTCAAAATAAATTACCAATATATTTAAACACCATATTGGACAACAAAAATATTACAATAAAAAATTATTTTCATGCTTTTATATCGATATTATAAGTGACAATGTATACTTAATTTGAATCAAAGCCTAAGTTATAAAATCCATTTCACAATTTATCGAATGAACTCTATCTTTCCAATCCTAGGAAGCGAAAATATTAGATTTCCTAGATTTCTATATTTTCTTATTCGAACAAATGAGCATAAAAAATATCAATGAAAAAGGAAGAAAGTACTGAAGAGATATATTCACTTGCGTGATTCTTCGGAGTTTTCAAAAGTTCTAGTATTAAAATTTTATGAATTTATCTTATAAACACGTAAGCGTTTATAGCGTGATATATATCGCACTTTATACGTATGTACAGATCGTAAAAATTGTTACAAAGTTTCACATAAAATATTCGAAATGGCTATTATTTTTCTTGAGATGAAGTTGATATGTGTTTGACTTTAAAGTGTGAAGGTAATTAAATCCTTTCTATTATTGTAGCATTAATTAATAGAGTAAAGTTATGTGCATTTAAATTTTTAGAATTGATAATGTTGTCTTTGTTCATTAATTTATATTCTGAAATATTTCATTGTGTCTAAAAGTTGCTATGTTTACTCAACGGTAATTTAGATACTTTTATTTTTGGCATTTAATTTTAACGATTGCATTAACCTACATATTAAATTTTAAAACTAGATTTCCTTAGACTTTATTATACATGTCAAGTAATTCAGTTTTTTATGGAATTAGCTGTGAAATATTCGAACTCAAGTGACCAAGAATTAAATAATCCTTTTTATACAAAAAAAGTTATAATTATTATTACAAAAAGAATGCAAACTGAAGAAGTTTTTCGTAAAAAAAAGCTTAGTATTATTTTCATATCTTGACTTGTTACACATAAAAGAGTAAAATGCATTATGTATTATATACTTTTAACATTTTTTCAAATCCATCCGTTATTATTAAGAATTTTTCTATATGTTACCTCTAAAAATTAAATGGAAATTCTGTTTTACATAATAAAGCAAAAAATTGGATATTTATTGAAAATTTCTACGTTTATGGAAGCTGTATGGTAAACGAGTGTATGATCAGTGAATTAATAATGGGGCATATCTCCACTTGAAAAATAATTCTGAAATGAATTCTATCCTTTGCTCTAAAGGTAAAGTAATGTGGTAAAGGTGCTGCTAAATTTTTATTCTAAATGAGGAATAATAAAATTTATAAAGTATACAGTGTAAAGCTAATTTGGCCATTTTGTAGTTGGATAACGATTTTATTCTGTTATATTTCTTTTAGCCTTACAATAATAAATTTTTCCTGGTAGCCCTTAAACAACTTGGCGATTGTTTTAAAAAGGAAAAAAAATTGCCAACCATAGCATCGTATCTTTCATTTTTAATCTTAATACGATTCAATAACATAACAGATTTTCCGCACTTTGCAAAATAGACTAGCGGAATATTAATAAAAATTAATATTATGCAAAAACTTAAGATGGAATGATATTCATTACAACATTAAAATCATTTAACGCTAAAACATTGGGGGGAAAAAAACCAAATTATGAAAAAAATAATTTAAAAATTTCCGAGGGAAAAAAATGGACGGACTCAAAATTTTCTTAAAATTCCGAATAATTTTACCCTATTTCCAAGAACTTCTTAGATTACCGGTGAAGAAAAAATTAAAAAATATAAACTAATCGCAAGGTAACAAAAAATACTTTTTAAGTGGATTTTACTGAAACTCAATAAGAGCACTAGTCATGGTTTTATATTAATTGTCATAATATATATTACAAAATTAAGTTCATACCGATAAAAAAACCCACCATGAAATTGAGTTACGGTTGTAATAACATCGCACTGTAAAGCAACACAAAGGCTTTTGGCTACGGACCTCGTAATTTTTAGCCTCGGTCAAGTTGTAAAGGTCTACCCCATGCCTCTAAAGGTGTGGAAAAACAAAAGAAAGACTAGCCATATTAAAAAAAAAAAAAAAAAACTCAATTTATTCACAGTACCAACAACAACACAAATTCAATCAGCCAAAGTTAAGAGATGCATTCAACTATCAAATATGGAGAGCAATTAACGAGGTACGCGAGATATGAGAAGACTTTAAATAATTAGAACACTTACGTCTCTATTCAATAACTCTTACTTCCCAGCTACCTAATCTATTTTACTCCTTAAATAACAGATCGTCAACTTAAATATTACAATTATCATCTACTAAATATCTACGCTTCACTTCAAGCTTAATAAATCTCTGTGCTCCCGTTAGCAATCTACTCTATCTCTCTTTTCTAACCTGAAAGTTTCAGCTTTATACACAAGTCTTAATTTGTATAGTCACGTCATCACGAGAAAGATTTATAATATAATAATTCTTAAGGACCCAGTATTTATCAAGAGGATTAGTACTTTAAGAGAACACGAATAGACCCGTCACAAAGTTATGAGGACAACCCCTGAGTAGGCACCCGAATCTGCGAATTCCAATATCCCTCTGTAGAAGGGCCTTCGAACTCGACAGATTTAACGTGCGCCAGACCCCTCCACATAGCGGGTCTTCAGTGGCACCAGGACTTGACTTACAATATTCCCGCCACGAGTTCGCGACCATACCCACTAAGTTACCGTGGCCACAAAAACGAACGCGAATGTTGAAAAAAACACTCAGATTTTCCACTTCCCTTGTAACAAGCTGCTTCTCAAAGTTTTGCAAAGTTTTTGCAACCCAATATTCAATCATAATTTTCATTACGCCACCCCCCTCCATACAATAACAATGTATTTAATTCAATAATACACTTTGACACAAAAGCTACAATACAACTTTAACCTCTTAAGATCCACCGGATTACATAAACATCTCGCTCAGCCAAAGCATCCATTGACTCGGACGTATATATACGTCTTTTCAAAGTAAGGATTTTTTTTGTGCACTGCTATCCATAAAATTATTCCAAAGGTTATGGAAAGCAATAAAAGGGTCCTGACAGTGTTTACGAAGAGTTTACTTATTTCAGATGATTTGCACTTATTTTTTTTATTCTTTTCTCCCCCTCCCCTCCTATACATCATACTCGTGCCTACGTGGAAAACGGTGGCATTGGGCAGCGAATCGCGCAACTTTTAATCCACAGTTAAGGGATTGATTATAAACCGTACAAATGATCAAGAGATAAGTTAATTTTTGTAAATAATTTTATATATGACAAGCCCATGGGGTCATTGGTAATTATCAATGTTGTTCTTAACTAAATATTGTTAAATTAATTATATAAAATGCATTGCACAGTTCTGACACATTTATAAGTGTATTATATCAGTGTAAATGTTTATTTTTTATTATGTTAGAATGTACTTTACTTTCAGTAAATTAATAATTTTTTTAAAATAATCTTTTTATTTCGACTTTTCAATATGCTCGCGCCCCCTTCGTAGCGTTATCACCCCAGGGAGGGAGCCTCACAGTTTGAGAAACACTGCTTTATAGTATATTTGAAATTACTATACCAGAAAACAGGTAAATAATACTCCAACTTATATTTATACTTTCTCCCCCAAAGGTAAACCAACAAAAAAGGGAATACATTAGTCTTATAACTTAACATAGGACAAAGTAAATACAGAAAGGCGAAGAAAAAAAAAACAGAAAGCCATCAAACTCTGCCAAATTGAAGTGAAGGAATAAAATCAACAATAATTTGATTGATTGCATAAAAAACAATGAAACATTACAGTTATAACAACGAACAAGTAAGAAATTCATTTTTCGATGATATCCGTGTTTCCTCAACATAATATTCAAGTCGGCATGACAACAGAACAAGGAGGCGTATATCCACTCGAAGTTATCTGTCACAACTTTAAGCCCTAGTATGTATGCCTCCTAAAGCAAAGTAATAAAAGAAGAAAAAGAAAATAAAGAAAACAGAGAACAGAAAATCATATTAGAGAATAATAACAGAGTAAAGTTCTACGGAAAAATAGACTATTTCAATGGTATTAGAAAAATCGAATTTTTCTGGATTACTTGAGTAACATTGGGATTTTTTTTTTTTTTTTTCATTTTTAGTGGGCTTGCAATTTTTTACTTTTTATTTTCATTCAATATTCATTTATTCACATTCCCTTGTCTTATGCGTGCATTACAGAGAAAAGTTTTGTAAGATTTTTAAAGGGGGAAAAAGAATGTAAATACGTTTCCTTCCTTTTTTTTTATTTAGTTGAATAGAAAACATCTTCGATGCGTTTCGAATATACATAAGAAAGGGATTGCTAGACAGGATTTATGCGTTCGTATATATAAAAATATGCTTCTTATTATTTTTATCAAGTATAAATATAACTTTATATATATAGTTTTAATCGTTGAGTTTCTTATTATACTACCTAAAAGAATATTTTCTTCGATTTATTTCATTTTTAATAGAATGCATTATAGATACTTTAAATTAGATGGCACTATATTGGCAAAGAATCTCATAAAATTGAATCATGGTCATGTTACTAGGAGGACACCTGAGTTGGCACCGCGTTCATCAAATTTCCATACAACCTCGATGTAACGACTCCTAGCCTCAACAGATTAAAAATTCATCAGCCCCTCTAAGTGACGAATTTTAACCCTTAAACTGCCACCGGCGTATATATCCGTCTAGCTGAACCAGTGTGTAGAGTGGCCCGGACGTATATATACGTCTTTCCGAAATACGATTCTTTTCTTTGCGCTGTTATCAGTAAAACTATTCCTAGGGCTTTCGAATGCAATAAAATGACTTTGACAATATTTGAAAAAGATTTACTTATTTTAGAGAAAAATGTGCTTATTTGTGCCTTTTCCCACCCCTATACACAGCATACACGCGCTTTTGTGAAAAACGGTGGCATTAGGGAGAGAATTGAGTAACTATTAATCAGCAGTTAAGGGGTTAGACACACGGAGATTCGTCAGAACCAACGCCGACCAATAGCATTTGGTTGCCGTGGACAATAATTCAGTTAGCTCAGTACAACTGGTATCTTCAATATAATCCAAAATAGGGTTAACTGAAAAGTTCTAACAATAGCTAAACAATAAATCATTTTTATCCTTCCTTCCTCAGTGGCACGACAGCCCAGGATGGGCCTTGGCCTTCTCAAGAAGCCTTTTCCAGGCCAGCCTTCTTCCTGCCACTGTTCTCCAATTCCTAGTTCTCAAAACTAGGAAATCTTTTTTTAGGCCATCAATCCATCTGAGATTTGGTCTGCCCCTTCTTTGAGTGACGATTGGTTGAGAACTGAAGACTTTTTTAGTGATGCGATCTTCGTTCATTCTGATAACGTGATCTGCCCATTTAATTCCCTGTATTTTGATGAAGTTGACAATGTCAGATTCCTTATATGATCGATAGTACTCTAAATTTGATCTTCTTCGCCATGTTTTATTTTCCTGAATTCCTCCAAAAATGGATCTTAAAATCTTTCTTTCGTATATACTTATATTCTCATCTCTTCGAGACATGGACCAAGTTTCACATGCGTAGAAATCATTTTTATGAAGCAATATATAACGGGAATATACAAAAAGAGAGCAATTTGAATAATGTTATGCTCAACATAAATAAAACTTGTTAAAAATCAGCACTTAATATGTAACAGATATTTATGGTCATTATGAACAAGAAAAACGAGGAGGCGGGTGAATATAAAGTTAATTTAATCAGAAAGAGAAACAGATCTTAGGCATTCCCTGAGGGTGTCACCTGCGTATATGAGACACAGAAAGCTAATAAAAGGGAAACCAGATTATTCGTACGCCTGGGGTTGTAATTTTTTTACTCTCCTTTAAGGAATTTCTAACCCGAAAAAACGTGCCCCATTTGTCAATTTAGTTGACACAGCTACGTAAACCTATTTTACATACATCTAAATTAATATCAATGTTTAAGAATTTAAAACTGTAAAAATAAATAAATAATTAATTAATTACAACCACAATTTTTTTTAAAAAAGTCAATAATTTATGAATATGTTTCACTTGAAATATTTAAGAATTAGAGTGTGAATTAGAATTTTATTTTTGAATATTTCAGATTTATTGTAACGACCATTTTTTTTACACAACAAATGATTAATAAATAATTTTTCCACAATAGTATAAATTTCTACACATTATTATTCTTCACGAACGATTTTAAACTCAAAACAAGCAAGAAAAATGGAACTTTTAACTAATGAAAAAATTAAATCAGTAAGCCTAAATTCATTGCCACAGAATCCCTTTAAAATACATCCCGATTAATACAAATCTTGTAAAAGAAAACACAAAAAACATCAACTAAATTAAAAATATAATTAAACAGTTTCTATTTATCCGACACATTAAGAAAATATTTATTTTTTTTTCCAAAAAAAATAAATAAATAAATAGAAATCTTTTCTTTAAACGTTCACAAAGAGATTTATAGTTAAAAAAAAAAAATGAACAACATTTATCTTGAAATGTAAGCAAAACTGTAAATTAACATTTGTGGTAACTTAACACTTCGTACTTCTATAATGTATTCCAGAAAATAAAACGGGAAAAATAAATATTGTGTCAAGTAAAATTCTATATTAATTTCATGTTTCATAAATCCACTCGCAGAAAATCCGATTAGTAATATTTTTAGAAGCACTTTTCTTTTATTCTAAAAACAGCACTTTTTTTCTGTTTAACAAAATTCGAAGACTCATACATATTCATTAAGAACAGAAGATCTGTCGGTTAAAATGAAAACGGTAATTTGATTTCGTTAATTGAATAGAAATATTGGCTTTAAAAGTGTATTTTTTCGCCGTTTTTCAAAACCAATTACTAAATAATACGAGGCAGTAAAAGAAAGTGAAATAATAAATTTTCGGTAATAAATTCAGATAATGAATCGATCGCAAAAATTCAATTTCTATACTTTTTAAATTGCATTTTCATCTTTCTAATCTTGATGAATGGAAATGTAAAATCGTACATAAAGAAGTTTAAAATAAGGAAAAAGTGTTGAAGAATATTAATCAAAAATAACTTAACTAAAATTTTAAAGAAAGAAAAAAAGGAAACTTTTGCTTGCACTTTTTTAAAAACATCAAAAACAAACTATCTTCTTTTTCAGTGTATAAATCTCACCAAATCATCGCAGTGCTTAATGAAAGTTTTTATAAATGTATGTACGCATAAATGTTTTGCTATGAATTCGAGTTTTATTAAAAAGAAAAATTTTAAAATAATATAAATCAGAGAATCACGTTTTTCTTTTTTTAAAACAGCCATTCTCCATGTAGTTTATTCGTAAGATACTCTTCTTTTTTTAAACACACATGCAAAGTAAAATAATTATAAGTACTGAGGAACTTAAAATCAAGTAATTTAAGCTAATTTAGATTTATAATTCAGATTCGAATACAATCAAATTATTAATCGTATAAAATACAATTAAGAGGACGAAGACAGTATTTTTTAAATATCTATCTCGATTATCATTATACACCTCGGGAAAAATACATAAAATAAATTACTCCTTCAGAAAATAACAAAGTTTTTTTGTTGCACAAATAATACAAGATAAATTTTATTACAATATTTTACGACATTATTTCATTTTCCAATATCGACCAAAAGATGGCGCATAATTTTCCCAAACTCAAGTTTGATGATGATCAAACCCAGTGAAAAAACCCCCACAAAACTGTAAATGGATCAAATAATAACTAGGCGAAAATATGGATGTAAAAACTCTCTTAAAACATGAATATATACATACTTTACCAACAACATCTTTGTCAAAAAGCTTTTGTGAACGCTCGCAGATTGCGCAACTAAACAACGGGACACATACGCAAATAAACAGATAATGAAACAGAGACGCTGATTTCCCAATAGGCCTCAGCTACTAGACGAAAATATCATCTAATCAAGCAGGAAACTGTTTCAGCAAGATTCTAGAAACGGATTTTATACTCAAAACGGAATATCTTTTGATGAAATCTTCTTCCTACGTAGAACACACATCAGCATTCTTAAGTACACAGGGCTAGAGGAACAGGAAACAATCCGAAGCGTGGCACCAAGCCAGAACAGACCATAAACATCCATTGTTTTTCGCTTTTGTAGCTATTTTATAGGTTTATACTCGCCTTTTAGCGACCGTTTCGTTAAAGATCCCAGCCAGCCAATAGGTACCCTTACACTTTTACGCTAGTTACAATCAACAAATCCCAGTTTAATCCCAGTTACCATCTATGTTGGGAGATCTATTCGACTGAACACCAACAAGAGACGGTCACTAAAAAGGCTTCCCTCCCCCCTCCCTCTATTATATTTTTTTGTTGTCTTTTTTCTTCCCTTTTCTTTCTGTGTCGCATGCAGAGATTCATCTACTTTTATCTCGTTGGGGGTACTCACTCCTCCCCCACCTATTCTTGTTAGAGGGTACATGATGTTAAGATTCACGCAAAAGCCCAAAGGATTACCGAAATCGATTTTTAGGTTAACTTTTGCTCTCAGTGTACCTAGGCCTGACATCGTAAATGTCATTTTAATCGCCAGGAACACCAATGTCAGGGTCTCTGTCTAATAGGAGGAGGTTTCGTGGCTTCTCGCTGATTAGATTTGAGACTGTATAACCTTTCTTTGCTGAGCACCTTCCCATGGTATTTGTAATTTAGACGAATGGTTAAGGTGGAATGACGTTTATTGGCTCTTCCATGCTTATTCAATAATTGAATATGAGCCAGGCAAAGAAAAATTTAATAATACCTTACGTGTAATATCTTCTTTTTATTTGTTTATGAAACACTCCACTTATTGTAGTGATACACACATTAAATAAATCATTGCAGATTTTTTTTGTTGTTAAGTTATACACCATCAAAAGGGAAACTTAAGCTTATAAAAACCAGAATATTTTGCAAGTGTAGAACAATACCAGATATCGA
The DNA here is from genome assembly GCA_019973955.1 of Trichonephila inaurata madagascariensis. Classification (NCBI taxonomy): domain Eukaryota; kingdom Metazoa; phylum Arthropoda; class Arachnida; order Araneae; family Nephilidae; genus Trichonephila; species Trichonephila inaurata. The sequence goes on from BMAV01016922.1 coordinate 788,589, forward strand.
TACAGTTTGGAATTTTATATAATTCAAACTGGAAATTGTATAAATTAAAAATATTTTAGTTCGATATAGTTTCTTTTTTTATGAAAAAAATGGTTGGAGTTTGTAATTTGGTAGGGCTGTGAGCACTTAGTTCTCCCGAATCTTCATCTCTCCTTTCATGACACTTTAGATGACATTAAAACGCTTTCAAATTGCCCTTTTTTTAATGTATAATATTTAAAATATAACTATTGTATACACACATTAATAGTAAAAATAATTACTTTGGTATGAATAAAATTACATTTATAAATTAAAGTTAAAAGATTTCTCCAAGATAGGAGTTGGCAGATTGATGTCTAGCCAATCCGTTGCAGCAAAGGAGTCCGAGTTAGAGAGAGAAAATTTTTTGGTGTAAAAAGTTAAAATTAGTTGGTATCGAGTGGAGCTTCTATGATTGGCTGACCAGAGATATCAGTTATTTTGGCATTTATGTTAAGACGAGAAGCTCGACCAATCCATCATTGAGTAGTTAAGAGCTCGAGCACGTCGAGATGTAATATATATATATATATTGTAAACAGTTATTACGTTACAAAATTCATAACAATACATAATTAACTGACAATGTAACCCCAAAATTTACACAACAGCCAATTACGAACATACAAATTTTGAAAATTTGTGATCTACAAACAATTTTTTTTTAAATTTATGATTTGATTACAATGTTCAAATGTGAAAATAGTAATAAAGACTAGAAACAGTATTTAATATACATAACCTTGGGTAATGTAGTATTTTGCAAGCGTCCAAATTTGGTAGCGAAAGCCGCCACTAGATGGTGAATTGGCTGTCACATTTTGGAGATTTGCCGTGCCTGCAAAGGCTTTGTTGATAATATGCAGCCCACTCGAGAACAAAAGTATTTTCTGATTGGGATCATAAAATAAATAAAACCATTTTTTTTTTCAGATATTCCCTTTAGTCAATTCTCTTCAATAAATTAAACAACAATAATACACACTACACGCTTGATTCAGTTCAGAATCGCAAGCGATTAAATTTGTGTAAAACATAATCGACCGAACAGCTCCCATTTCACGAAAAAGGGTTCACAACAAACAGAACACTTTCCCTAAAACTCAATAAATCAAAAGCACAAACACATCCTTCACCTTCCCCAAGCCGTAAATAAACCGATCTAAATGCAAATGAATTAAATGAAGTGTATATATTCGTTCTAAAACTCTCCTGCCCTTTGCTCCCCCATGGGGAAAACAAAGTTTCGAACCATTTTCGGCTTTTTCCCAAACTTGAATGACACTGCATCGTAAAACAAGGCCATCCAGAAAGCAAATGTCTTCTCCCTGTAGAAAACCTCCCTCATGCTAAAAGACAACAGTATTTTGAAGTCGAGTCCTTCGGCTGATCACGTGGGCCTTGCCAAATAACCAATCATTAAAGGTGTCTTCACAACCGATTGAACTCAAGTTGATGGTTCTCGGATCTGCTTGCTGGAAACATGGTTCCTTAATGCAGGAGGCCTTTTGCTTGGAGCATTGCTATGGACCATCGCTTTGTGCTCTATGCACCGCACCACGAAACAGCTAAGTTTTCTTTGTCTTCTTTTATTTCCTTTCTTCTTTGCTCTCCCCCCTCCTTTTTTGTGTCTAGTTGGTCTTTTAAGGGACTGTTGAAGAAGTTCTGTTTGTCACGGGGGTGAGCATCTGGTTAATTTTTAATGTGCTGTTTTGAAATTGAGATTTCAGATAACATTGCTGAGAACATTGGAAATTATGCTATATATTAGTATACTTCCCATGGTTGGTTTTTTTGGTCAAAAAGAATTTCATTTGAGAAATTTCTGATAGTTTACATCCAATGATTAAAACCATATCTTTCTTATACAGCCGCCCATGCGGTATAGTGGTTAGTGACGCTGACTGCGGTGCCGTTGGTCCTGGGTTAGAATCCTGGAGAAGGCATGATGTTTGTAAATGTATAGTGCCTCCGCGGCATGGGGGTACTCTAAATAGCCGTCGAGCCTCAAGTCCTCTCGTGAAGTTGGTGGAACGGGAAGATAGATGGGAGTCCCCTGACCACCCCTAGGGTGTTATCTCTCAAAATTGGGGTGGAACCGAGCAAAATCGAACTGTCACATGCATGGTGCTTAAAGTTAAGGCTAATGACAGGTGTACAATTTTAGCCATTAGCCGCAATGAATTTTGTGGGCCTTGATCTGGTGTTAATATAGATCAGGTGGTATAAGTAACAACAGCTTATCTTTCTTACAGTGCATTAGTCTCCAAATGTTATCGACTCACGGGACTCTTTAAACTATAAGGTGTTTCTGGGAAAACTCATCCCAAACCCTTTAATCTCGACAGATTTACAGCTTCTTCGTAGAAGCACTTCTACGAGGCAAGTCTTTAAGACTAGAACTCAAGATTCCACTAGTACAACGCTGGCCACGAATTCGTGACCATGACCACTCGGCTACCATGGGCAATATTCTTTGTTGAAGAGGCTTACGTTAATAAAGAGCGCAATATTAGTCAATAAGGAGCTTACTTTTAAACTTTGTTATGTATATGAAACTTGGTCCATGTCTCGAACAGATGAGAAAATGATAAGTAATTACACAAAAGGAAGATTTTAAGATTTATTTTTAGAGGAATTGAGGGAAATGGAAACTGGCGAAGAAGATCAAATTTCGAGCTCTATCAATCATATAAAGAATCTGACATCGCTAACTTCATCAAAATATAACGAATCAAATGGGCAGGTCACGTTGTCAAAATGGACGAAGACAGTACCACTAAAAAAAAGTCTTTAATGCCCAACCAATAATTGGCACACGGAGAAAAGGCAGGCTAAATTTAAATGAGTTGATGGCCAAGAAAAATATATCCTAGTTTTGAGAACTAAGAATTGGAGAACACTATCCGTAAGAAAGCTGGCCTGGAAAAGGTTTCTTGAGAAGGCTAAGGCCCACCCTGGGCTGTAGAAACATTGAGGAAGGAAAGAAATGGGACACTTTGGGGAAAAAAAATGCAAATCTAAGCCTCCAGAATCACAAAAAAATATTTTGAGGTCCTAAATTTGACTATTAATAGACGAACTTTTTATGACTTTTTTTACAATTTTATAATCATCATTAAAAGACACACCTAATTTATATAAGATTATGATCAAGGGATTCACCAAAACGAAAATTTGAAAACCATTGATGGCAGCTTTAAATTCTTCAAGTATGTTTTCCGTGCATTACTTGAAAAATATTTAGCTATTTTTTTAAATCTCTAGATGTTTACTTCTCATTAACTTTTATTTTTTTTATTTTATGTAAATTTGTTTTCGTTTATTTCCATATTAAACCACGAAATCTCAAACAGGGAAGGTGGGTACCGTATTTAGGTCTTAAGCCAGATATTGCATTCCGATTTACTAGGTTTCATATTCCTTTAATGATTTTTCTTTGTTGTCTTAATGTTTTTATGATTTTATTAAAAGATGTTTCATACACTGATATTAAGGGATGTGTATTAGTATATATAATATATTATATATACCACAGTTTACTTAATTTCAAAAGTTATATATAATCTAATTAAATTAAAATTAATACACATAAATGCTGTGGAAAAGATATAAATGCAGAAAATTAACGTACAGCAGCATAACATGAATATATATATTCCATTAATATTGTGCATTCCAAATCTTAACAGTATATGAAAGCCAGAAGTATCAAAAGAGATTTAATGGAAAGGACTGCCGCCAGCAAATTCTTTTCCAAGGAACTAATGGATATTTTATGTAACTTTATCTATCTTTTATGAAATTTTCTTCACTAAAAATATATCTTTATTCATAATTAAAAAGTGTGGAAGACCGTTTTGAAGCATAAAACGGGATATTAATATTTTATATATGCTATAAAGGTCGATATAAACTTTTGTACAAGGATAATAAAATAATAATACATTCATCCATATTTCGTAAAAATGACGATTAAAACACATTATGAACAGGAAAATTCTATAATGCATCAGAATGACTTAAAATATGCGTCGTAAAATTTTCTATATTCAAAATTTGTTATGTCAAAATTAATAATGATGCATTAATAAATAAAGAATTTTTAATGAATTAATGATGATTGCAAAAGGCGTGATATAGTAAGATACATTTTTGTGATAAACATATGAAGATATGCAATGCCCAGTATCAATTCAAGATATTATTCCAAAATAAAAGAAAATAAAAATCTTCTTAATGTTTTAGATACATAAGAATAATATTCAACTCAATCAATTTTTAAGAGAATTTCTTTTAAAACTGATAAAACAAATTAAATTAAAGTTTAAATTTTCCTGTCTAAAATTTTTATTTCTAATTGTGCTTACGAATACAATTTCATAAATTCATGCTTTTTAAGAAATGAAAAGTGTAATTAAGGTATATAGTGGATAAATCTAGTTTTAATATCAGACATGATAACCTCTGTGATATCAAAAGAAATCAATCCTACCATAATTTATGTTTCATTAATCCATAAAAAGAAAAAAAAAGAAATTATTGGTCAGTGAGACTTTTGATATGCATCATTTTATTTTATTCATTCATTATTACACTACCCTTATTTACATTGGATAAAACCAACTTATTTTAGGAACATATTTTCGATCCTATTTCAGATTGTGTAGAAATTCTTTGGTTTCATATCTGACAAATATAAATAGTCAAAGTTTAGTATGGCATATAAACGGTTTAACCTCGCAATTTAGTCTTAAGCCTGAATATGTGTATTAATTTCCTGTGAATCCATTTTTTTTTTATTATTGTTATTATTATTATTTTTTTCTCTTTAATATATTTAATTGCATTAAACTTTTTCTATAAAATCATCTTTATGCTTATAAACCTTTTTCAATCCAATAACATAAAAGCAAATACAGGGGAAGGTTGGCAATTTAAATCGATGTTTAACCCTACTATCTTAGTCCTAAACCTAAGAATTTACTAATATATTACTGCATTACAGTTTACTAATGTATTATTGTATTACAGTTTACTAATGTATTACCAATGTATCATTGTATTACTGTATTACAGTTTACTAATGTATT